>JAYESA010000008.1:3093877-3693877 GCA_036927795.1 Iris macrosiphon | reverse complement strand
CAAAATCGCTGCTGTCACAGTTTGCTGACAGTTTCAAACTGTCACAAAAAAAAAACGTCGCTGAAAGGTTGCCGCTCAAAACTGCCGCAGCATTAATGACAGATTTGTCATTAATGCTGACCACTGTACAGCGGCTGCTGTTCAGACCAAATAATGACAGTTTCACTGTCATAGAAACCACTGTCACCAAAACAAAAAATATATATATATATATATATATAAATATATATATGCAATAATAATTACAATACATATTTATAAATAAATAATTATATACTTATATATATATGCACATATAAACTTATAATTAAATACTAATAGTTACAACACATGCACATATTAATGTTCATATTTTACATGGCTAGAAGCACACCTAAAATATATACATTAATATACAAATAATTATATAATAATTATAAATAATATAATTACACAATTAAACACATAAATATATTTTATAAAATATTTATGTATAATTTATACATTAACATAAGTACATATACAATTACATGCAAAAAAGCTACATATTATATTTGTATATCATATTAGCACACACAAAAATATATAGATCTATGCTACAATAATTACTATAATAAATACACAAAATAAATATATAATATCTATATATATTTACTAATTATAATTGAAGAATTTAAACCATACATAATTAGATCTATTCAAAAATCCACACAATTGGAGAGTATCACACCGTATCCCACTAGATCTAGGATACGCATGTGACACGAGTCCAACACACAACCAATTGCACCCCGAAGGATACAAACAAATCACAAATAATATTTATGAATAAATCAAAGTGTCAAAAGTAGATCTATATGTCCGTGTCAAAATACAACATGTTCAAAGTCCCGTGTCGGAGGAAAAACCCCCAAAATGACATGTATCACCAAATAGTTGGGATACGAACCACATATACCAAATTATGGACAAGACACTAGCCCCAAACACATAAGCTCATGTCCAATTGATCTATAGGATCAATTGATACACACAACAAAATGTAAATTCGGAATTCCAACAAAATTAACACAAAAAGCACCATAACTTTCTCCATGGGTCTCCTATGAACACAAAACAAAGTCCTATGGGTAGTACATACATATAGATTGATTTTACATGATTAAATCTTAGATTTAGAAGCTATTTAAGTGGAAAAATCTGAATTATACCTATTGGGAGATGGATTCCCAATGAAACCTCCAATTGAGAAGAACTTGCTTCCAAATTGTAGATCCTTGCTCCTCTTTGTAGATCCTTGCTTCCTTCTTCTAGATCCTTGCTTCCTCCTTCTCTAATGGTGAATTGGGAAGAATTTGGAATGAATTTGGTAGGGAATTGGAATGGGAATGGAGGGAATTTGGGAGTGGAAAATTCTAGATCTAGATTTGGAATGAGAATGAGAGAAGGGAGAAATTTTCCCCCTCTTTTAATAGGCCGGCCTTGCCCCTCTCCCAAGCAATTGTAAAATGTCCAATGTACCCCTTGGGGCCTCTCATGAAGAAATAATTAAGGAAGGAAGCTTCTAGTCTAATCACTTAATTATTTTAATCCATCTCCTTAACTATGGGCTTTCTAAATGGGCCAAATCTAACTATTTAATTCATGTTGGTCCATGGGTCCAAACTAAACTAGTTGGGTCTACTAAAATAAGTCCAAAATAATTAAATAACATCCAACAACAATTAAATAATACAACAAAAATTATTTACCATGCACAATATTTATTTAAATAGGAAATTACTAAAATACCCTTTTTCCTAAAATGTGGTAGTGACACCTGTAGTGGTGGCTGCTCTCCGGGTGGTCCCTGGAATGTATCCTCCCTCTGTGTGGTGGCGGATGGCACAATGGCACCGTATGCCTCGCGTCCGCTACACTAGTTCATCTCTCTGCAAGAGATAGAACTACATTAAAAGAGTACGGAAATAAACAAACAGGATGCAGATATTCAAATAATTAAATACGAAGGAGGTTCAAAGACGGAAGTCAAGGTTGATGAGATCTAATAATTTCTATCCTATTGCAAGCTCGTTGGACATGACATCATACCACAAGCAATAAACGAAAGGACCTGCATGGGCCACCACTAAAACTATGTCACGTACCAGTCCCAAAATACACGGGACCAGACCTCGTGGCAATGGCCAGCTAATATGACTCCGAAGGATTTCCTAATTTAATGGACCCGACGAAGCATACTACACTGTCCTAAAATACTATCAAGTCTAATATGCTAACATGCAGCAGGTAAATATCTAATCTCATCCACAGAATATAAATAAGAAGTACTAAAATAAATACTGAAGATAAGTGCGGAGTCTGAATGTCATAATATAATCCAAATAAGTCTGATGGGAACAAACCCACTATAATACTGAAACAAGGGTACGAAAGGACAGATAAGAGTACTAGGCTAGAACATTGACTAACTAGATAAAGATGCTTCATCCCTAGGAGAAAGGCCTGCCAGTGATCAGGGAAACTCTGATAGTAACACCTCAAGCTCCTCCTCGGTCACGTACCTCGTCTCCTGTTTGGACCCGTACACGGTCGGATAGTATACCTCGTCCAAATCTGAAAGAGAACCAGGTCCTCAGAGGGACGTAACAAGATACAAAAATACATGCCGAATATAAGTATTGAATAAGAAAAGGGGGTGTACTAACCATTTAAGTGAATACAATATGAGGACAACCTTGGTACGTATGGGTAGATGTAGGCATAACGTCCAACACTCCGAAGAGCGTGGTATCTGCATATGTAACGTCCATCATTGCGAAGAATGAGTTATCTGCATATATATATACGTCCGTAATGCTCCGAAGAATGCGGTATCTGAATAAAGGAAGTCATTGGATCCGTGGATACTCTGGACACTACGGATTCCAATGTGTGTATCCCATATGCCTACCAGTTGTCCTCCCCGTCCAAAGCAAATATACAAGTCGAATACACGACGTGCATACTACGTAACTACATTACAGGTCTTAAATAACTAGACTAACCTGACTACGCACTAAACCGTGATGCATGTCACACGCACCGATTGCTAGTCGGTATGCCAACTCGCATCCCAACATGATTTTGTCATCGATGATGAGTGTAAGAAGTGTCAGGGTCTTGGAAGATATCAGAATATCTTCACAACAGTAGGTGAGTCTGCTAGTGGCTAAGTCATTACACTACACATCGACGCAATCGTCGACTGCACCCGAGTCATTCTCGGACAAGCACAGTTATATGTAATATTTGCAACAATATCTCATCCAACATTTAATAACTTGAATTAAACAGTAATTAAGGCAAGATATACTTGCCTGGATTCTCAAGCTGCGAATACCAAAATCCTGCTCCCGAAGCCTCGCCCGAACGATCCCACGATCCTATATATAATATAATAATCATCAGTCATTACACTAATACGCACAGAAATACAACTATACTGCACTTAGCAACTAATGCAAGTAGGGGTTATAACCGGTCAACTAACAGGGTCGAGTGTGCAAGTGTCTAAAATGCACAAGTGTTATGTCCTTCTAAACGTACATTCCCAAATATTACAACCAAGATCAACTAAGGTTCAAGTAGGCACTAAGTTGGTTTCCAACACGAGTTGGTAGTGTTAACCATCTAGGTCTCCAGGTACGAGTACGTCATGTCCTCATATACTGTGCACAACAAGACAGTTAGCTACCAATATATTATATCTCCAATATTATATAACACTAAACATGTGTCCTAGCTAGTAGGTTATGGTGCACAATAATAATTTAGTCTAAGCACCTAGGTACTGCACAAATGTATGCCATACTAACAACATAATCCCATAAAGTATTTAATAATACTAACTACTATTTCAACACATACATATACATACTAGATAATAGGGTTCACTAATAATATCGGTTTATACAACACAACAACAAGAATGAGGAGAAGTGAACATGCAAACCTAGGGTTAGCTCTTAAGCAGGGAGGGGTGCTCGTCCCACGGCTCGAGGGTGGCCGGTCTTCGACGGGTAGAGATGCTCTGGGGAACTGCACAATAGCAGCAACAACAACAATGGCAGCAGCAGCGGGGTGGTAGTGACGAGGAGACGGAGGTGGCGGGATGGCTGTGTTCAGGGTGATGGTAAGGCTGGTGGTGGCGGTGGCGGTGGCTGTGGTTGTTGGAGGTGGTGATGGCCGGGGTAATGATGGCTACGGTGGTGGCGGGATAGTCATGGAGAGGGAGAAGGAAGGTGATGGCGGGATGGCTGTGGTGGTGATGGGATGCTGTCGAAGGTGATGGTGTTGGCTGTGGTGGTCGGGAAGAGGTTGCGGTGGTGATGATGGTCACTACTAGAATAAGCGGGATTAGCGACGTTTTTTAGCGACTCTATGTAAAAACGTCGCTAATTTAGCGACTCCATATAAAAACGTCGCTAGACGTCGCTAATTGGCAATATTTAGCGACGTTTAGCGATTTTTATTTAGTTTTTAAAAGATTAGTCGCTATAAGTTCAATTTAGGTCGATAAACGTCGCTAATATATTTAATTTAGTGACGTTTTTAGCGACGTATATTTTTGGACATTTTAGCGACGTCATTAGCGACGTTTAAGACGTCGCTAAATTAGCGACGTCATTATTTGGCGTCGCTAAATTCTAAATTAGCAACGTTATTATTGGCGTCTCTAAATTCGTTGCTAAATTCTAAATTAGCGACGTCATTATTGGCGTCGCTAAAACGTCGCTAAATTTTTTACTTAGGGCTGATTCCCCCCATTTTCTTCGATCTCTCCCTCTCCCTCTCCCTCTCCCTCTTCCTCTCCCAAATTTCAAACCCTCTCTCGATCTCTCCGGCTCCTCCTTCCTCCCTCTGGCGGCCCCCCTTGGCCGCGTCCTCCCCCTCCGGCTCCCCTTCTCCCTCTGGCGCCCCCTCCTCCCTCCCGGCGACCCCCCTCCAGCCGCGTCCTCCCCCCTCTGGCCGCGTCCTCCCCCCTCCTCCTCCTCCTCCTCCTCTAGGTAAACCCTAACTCTCTCTCTCTCTCTCTCTCTCTCTCTCCCTCTCTCTCTCTCTCTCTCTCTCTCACATGACACACATGGCACTGACACGACACACACACGTTACAGACACTGACACTGACACAGACACACACACTGATACGACACACATACACGTGACCTAGGTTAAGGTTAGGGTTAGGGTTAGGGTTCGCCATTGATGATCGAAAAGGGTTTGCCATTGTTTCCCAGTCATGTCAACACACACACGTGACACAGATTTCTCCCTGGATCCATGGGTTCGCCATTGATGATCGAAAGTTTTGGTGGTAATCCACGAGGAAATCCCTTGCAGCTCCTTCTCGGATCCTCTGTGTACTCTTTCAAAGTTTGTACCCGAGCTTCGCCATAGATTGGAACTCGAATCGGTGGAGATTTATGAAGGGATCCATGGCAGCTCATGCTTGGATCTTCGGCTGCCTCCATGATTGGATCTATATGCTGCTCTGATACCATTTGATACGTTCCCAAATGATATTATATATTACATGTTTGGGCATACATTATTGTGTTGACATGACTGGGAAACATATAATTTTGGTAAATATTCAATGGCTGCATAACTTGAGGCAATCCTCAATTATAATATTTTGTTCCATTTTTAATTTATGTGCAATCTATGTTACCAAACCAGTCGTGGTTATGCGAAGGTATGAATCAAACATAGGACAGTAGCAATTTTAGCAAAGCTTAGGACATATGTGCCTTTTTAAAAGGTTAAAATATGCATTAGTATATTATAAGTTTGGGGTGGGGTGGAGGGTGGGGGTGGGGGGGTGTAAATTAAAATTTAAGGGGACATTGAGGAGTGAGCTTGAGACCGCTTATTTAAAACCGTGTTCACTTACTAATCGACTACAAATTAGTTGTGAATTTCTCATAAAACATTAAGTATATAATATAATACATATATCTATATAGTAGGAAATAGAAAGCTCAGCGGAGCGGCTCCCCACCCCCACCCCACCCACCCACCCCCAATCCCAACACACACACACTACGTCGACGGTGGGCCAGGGCCACTCCCTGGTTTCATAAATTAAGAATTCTTTGCATTAATTTGTTCGGTAAAAAAGAATACAAAATAAAAATAAAAATGCACCTATAATTCGTATCCTTCAAGCATCAACTCAGCTACAGACTGGGTCCTGCAACTTGCTGATTTATATGAATAGCATCATTATCAAATCTCTTCATCCTGAAGAATGATTGATTATGCAGTGAAATGTTGATTCCATATCTGTGAGCCAGCTATCTAGTGAACTTAAGAGGCATAGTTGCTATGATTGTGTATGTAAATATTGATTCTATATATGTAGTACCTGTTGCTATAGTTGTAACTTATTAAGTCATTATCATGTCTTAAATGAAATACTTATTGTTTGTGCATCAGAACTCTTATTGTTTGTGCATCAGAATTCTTGACGTCTTAAATGAAATGCTTATTGTTTGTGCATCAAAATTCTTGATGATATTCCTCTGCCATATATATATATAATATTTTCAGTAAATTATGTTATAATATTTGTTGTTGTCCTTGTTTTACAGATTTCTTCAAAGATCTCTCTCTCCTTCTGATAAAAGAAGAGAGGAGTACTACATATTTAACACATTCTTTTACAGTAAACTTGAAGAAGCTGTGACTTACAAGGTATGTTGCTTCATACAAAAATGGGTAGCACGACGTTGTCTTGTGGATTGCTGGTAGTCATGTTAATAGTTTATCTTGCGGTCGGAAGATTGATAATACTTATTTGCAAAAAGTGATATCGTAATTTGAAGCATGTTTTGTTCTTTAGTTTGGTATAAATGAGTACTATGAAGATCTATGTACACCCTGTAGTGATCTTGAGTACACATAGTTTCCTGATTACCGCCTTTATCTAATAAGAATTAAAGTTTTGACCAAGCAGGATCACGGTAAGAAAAAACTAGCTGACTGAACTAACCGAGAAAAGAGAGTATAAGATAAAGAATGAGCTAACATGTTACTACAAATCAAGATAGTAAAAATTATCAATATGAGAATTTTTGCTATGTTAATCAGTACAATTTTTTTGTAATCAGAGATTAAAAATTGGAATATTTTGGATTGATACACGGTGAGGTTGAATATCATAACACAAGTCTATGTAGGTTGAATTTGGATAAACAAAATGTTGTATGACATCAATTTGGATTGATACACGGTGAGGTTGAATATCATAACACAAAATTTTGGAAAGGGTACGAGCTCCGTGTAAGGTTGTTGCAAAAACAAAAACAGAGTTTTATTTTATTTTTTTTGGTATTGGCTTTGTGAGTCATCTAATTCTTCCATTCCGCATTATTAAGGGTATGTCTTAAGTAATATCTGTTATCAATTATATTCTTTATTTTTATCTATCTTACCAGATGGCACCCATGAGAGAGACACCTCCTACTGTTAAGGAGGAAGGGACGTCTCCTACTGTTAAGGAGGAAGTGATGCCTTCTACTGTTAAGGAGAAAGAGATACCACCTGCTGTATCTCAGACGGGGAGTTCCAGTCACCCAGCACCTATAGCGGCTGTATCTCAGACGGGGAGTTCCAGTCACCCAGTACCTATAGCGGAGATTGATCACATAGACGCTGTTTATGTGCAGTATCTGAGGGACTGGTATGTGCCCCAGCATATTGGATATCCTCTAGATTGATACTGTGATGTTTCATATACTTTTATTGTGGTTATTGTGTGATTGTGATACTTATATATTATGCCCATTGTGTTATTATGATACTTATATATTATGCATTTTGTGTGACTGTGATACTTTTATTTTGTGAGTATTGTGTGAGTGTGATATTTTATATACTTTTTGTGTTATTTCGTACACAAAAAATTCAATGGAGGGTTGCTCCAGGTCTGTCTATAATATTTGTGTGTATTGTATGAGTGTGATACTTTTTATTCATATTAAATGATGTTAATTTATCGGTGTTGATTGTTTCACCGAAGGGGTCGGCGAAGCCAGAGAATTCAACAGAGGGTTGCTCCGGGTCTATTTTTAGTTAGAAATTCATAAATTATAGGAATAATAGTTTGGAAATAATTTATTATTCTTTTTTTTATTCTTGTTTGTAAAATTAGCGAAGTTTAGCAACGTTTATACACGTCGCTAAATACGTCGCTAATTAGCGACGTTTATACACGTCACTAAATACGTCGCTGTACGTCGCAAATTGCTGACATGACAGTACTGCCAGGTCATTAAAGACGTCGTTGTCACGTCTCTATATAAGTCGCTAATTAGCGACGTTTAACGACGTTTGTATACGTCGCTAATTAGTGACGCTGCATCGCTAAACGTCGCTAATTTAGCGACACATTAAAGTTGCTAAAAAACGTCGGTATAGCGACGTTTAGCGACATTTTTCCTTTCAGCAACGTGTTGATTTCCGACTTCTGTAAAATGTTGCTAATTACGTCGCTAAACGTGATTAGCGATATTTTTTTATCATTTAGCGACATTTTTTGACGTTGCTAATTTGACTTTTTCTGGTAGTGGGTGGTGGCGATGTGAGAAGGAGGTGGTGGCGTTGTCGAGGGTGGTGGTGTTGGCTGTGGTGGCGGGATAATGATGATGGTGGTGGAGATGGTTGTGGTGCCCCGTTCCCCCTATTCGGGGAGCGCGGCTAAGAAATACAAGACGATATAGTTCAATCATGATAGATTAAAACAAGATTTTATCCTCGTTATGGATTTTCTTTTTCGAAATTGATTCCCATATTCAGTGGACCATGCCCCCAGGATCGACTTAGCGGCAGAGTCAGGAGGGACCTCTCCGCTGCATCTTTTGTTGCCTAGTTTTCGCTGTCGCTTATTGCTTTCGTGCCTTGAGTTGGTTTTCTGATTTGCTTGGATTTTCTTGAAAGGCTTCGATGGATTTCATTATTTTCGTTCATTGAACTGTACTTTAATTCTGATATTGGAAAGAGTGGAAGAGGTATTGATCAGCTGTTCGTGGCAATACAGGTGAACAAGCAGTAGGCAACACTCGAGTGAAGTCCTAAAGCACCTATTTCCTTCCTTTCTCCAACTAAATTGTGAGTGGCTTATATTCTGTAAACCCCCTCAATTATTTCTATAGATAGTCTGGTTTGGGATGGAAAATTTTGGTTTAGCAGCAGTTGATTAAGGTTCAGAGTAAGGTTGCAGATGTCTGTTTATTTTAATTAAACCTTTGGCGCGCCCTACCGTTGTTGAATTATTCGGAGCCCAACATCAGCCCATAAATTCCAACAGATTATTGCACTTTTGTCATGACACGCTAATTTAGCCGCTGTACTTTTTCGTCACTCAAAATCTTATCTCCTTGTGCTCTAAATTAATTGCACAATTTTCCGTAACCAAAATCCTTATTTAAATCTTGTGTCGCGCACCGGTATCGTTGCCATCGATTTTGAGATACCAACTCAACCCGTTGAGCCGGACCAATTAAAAGGTCCAAGACTGACACCAAGCATACCACATTCATGACCTTTGTGTCACTCCCAATTGAGGTCCCATGTGCCCCAATTTAATTTAAGAGCACATGTCATTTTTATTCTAATTAAATTGGGGATACCAACTTTGACTAATCCCAATTTAATTCCAATGCCCATTTAATTAAGCCCATGCAAAACACACAATACCCCCTCACCCTACAAAACACCAAACACCAATTCTCCCATAATTTTTCTATCATTTCATGTGTTTGTGCAAATACCCAAACTTAAGGGGCTAAATTGCAAATATTGTGACATGTGGCATGCCCTCATTGGTCAAGGCCAAATGAAGAGTCCAACCCTCTTCTTTGATCGGTCAAGCACTCTTTCCCTCTCAATTGCATGAAGAAATGAATTCATTCATGTGAAATCTCAACCACACATTTGAAATGGGTCAATCCTCACCATCCAACCCACACACACCATCCTATAAAATATCTCCATCACACCCCTCTTCCCCATCCCGGCCCTAATCCCAAGGGAGCCTTGGAAACCTTACCCCCTCTCTCTCTCTCTCCTCCCTTTCCTCTATTAAAAATCGAGTTTCTCTCCCTCTTCTTCATTTCTTCTTCTTCTTTCTTTCTTCTTACAGTACATCTCTTCACTCCAACCCGACCCCTGCTCTGGCAGGGGCCCAGCAGCTCCAGCCACACCCACGGCTTCGACTGCTGCCCAGGTCGGCCACCAACACCCCGGTCGAGACCCCTCCGGCCGAGCACCACTACTCGTCTTCACCACCACGAGCCCGCACCAATTCTCCGGCGGACCGCTGCACCCTCCGGTCCCCATCAGCAGCCGACACGCCCACCTCTCTCGAGCTTCTTCTCCGGTGACCATTCGCTGTGCAGCCTCCCTTCTCTCGACCACTCAACCACCACCCTCATCTTCATCTTCCCCGACGAGATCCTTCGCACCGCCGTTCGTCTCCACTGCATTTGCTCCGGCGGCCTGCTGCATCCCCGACTTCCTCCCCACCTCCAGTCCGACAGGCCGATCTTCCCAACCTCCTGCTGATCTACTGCCACCACCACCACACACCGTTCCACCACCACTCTTCCTCCTCCGCATTCCCGGCTTCCTCCCCACCTCTATTTTGGCCACCCCTCATCTCCATCGACCACTCCACCTCTCCACCTCAGGCCAGTAACTTCCTCCGGCGAGTAGCTCCCCCTGCCGGCTGTCCAGTCCACCACCGCCTCCAGCAATACCTCGTCGAGGTAAAAAAAATCTTCTCCCTCTCTATGTTGTTATATATGTATGTATGTTTAGTTTAGTGTTTATTTTAGAGTTGTTTATTTGCATGGGAGTTTTAGGATTGTATAGGTTTAAGTTTAGGGTTTAATTATAACTAAATGTTATGAATATTATACATGGTTGGTAAAATGCTAAATCAATTAATTAAGGTTTAAAAATGATTTGAGTAAGGATATTGAATATATATCCATGATGGATGGAATTGTGACATAAATAATGAAGTGGAGATTAAATCGCCATATAAGATTTTAAGGTATCGTCCTAATTAAATGCAAATTTGATTATTATGGGAACAGATTTAAATTATTGAGAAATAAGATTCTGATATTGGAACATTGATGAACACTGAGGAGCACGTGTTTGATGGTGAACTAGTGTGTATTATCAAACCATTAGTCACTCATTGGGGATTGATAAATAATGTTTAATTAAATTGAGGAATAGTTTTAATGTAAAATGGAAATGATTGTATATATTTGAGGGTTAATAAATAGTATATAATTTATTCAAGGATGATGTCTAAAATATGCGGGATAACGGCTGTGAAGACCAGGGAAGAATCAGAGGATTAAACATACTTGAACTACTGAACACTGTGCTGAATATAGTAGGATTGAAATGGTTTGATGATATCATACAGATGATTAATCAGATTAGATGTAACATACCTTTAGTCAACCTTGGTCAACCCTCTAGCTTAGTGTCTATGTGACTTGTAACTAAGATTGTAGCATATGTTTAGACGTGTGTCACACCCCTGTTTGCCGTGTGATAGTTTATTGATTGAGTTTGTATCTCGTCTCTAGGTACTACGGGACCTGAGGACTTGGACGTGGTACCGGATCCCCATCTTCAGCAGTCGGACGCAGGCAAGTGTACCTTGCCACCCTGTATTTCAGTTACAGATATTTTATTGTTTCATTATGTACATTATGCGCGTATTTGTTTACGATCGATACTTCACGTCTGGATCATATTCGGGTGCAGACGTTTGTCGTAATATCTTGTAATGAATGCTAGATATTCGTAACACCTCGATGTACGTACCTGAGTAAATCGTCACCCCAGGACACACTCATACACTGTGATCATGCCAGATTCCTGTATTCTGATACTGACATCATGACTGGAGACTGGGACGACCTTAGGGTCACGTTTGTTGAGTTATTTCTGTATGATGAGACTGTTAGATAGAGGTTCAGTTTCAGCGCACCATCGTTGACCGCTTGGAAAGGGGAAGACAGTTACTAGACGTTTGGGCTCCTCTGCATGCGCTTATATATGTATATGTACTATTTCTATAGTGATCCTGTATCTAGAGTAGTTGTATCACCCATGTGACTCTGTGCTCGGAGCTACGGTACACCCCGTGTGTCTCTGTGTTCGGAGCTACGATTTTATTTTGGACAGCCCACGCGTCGAACATTGTCTTTAAACTATGTCACACTTGTTTGGTTATGATAGATTACCCCGTTGTTGTACTTGTACTTTCTGTTATACTTGGCATGCTATATTTTTGTACCTTGTTATGTCCCTCTGAGGACCTGGTTCCCTTCCAGGTTTAGACGAGGAGGATTACCCAGAGGAGTACGGTCCGGATACGTATCCAGCAGCAGGACTCATTGCCGAGGACTTCGTCTGATCATTGGTAGTGACTCTTTCCTTGGAACGGTATTATTATCTAGTTATCTGATGTCGTTCCAAGATATCTTATTGCTTACTTTCATTCCAGTATTTTGTACTAACGGGTTTGTTCCTGTGTGACTACTCTAGTATTTGTACTATGATACATTATCTCGTGACATTTCCTTTCTGCACATTAGTTGTTATGATTACCTATATGTGCTCTTATATCTGTTGCCTGTGGATGAGATTTAGATTGACTACTTATGTGTTATGTGTTGGGTTATTCATTGTACTTTACAGCTTAGGTGCACTCTGACGGGCCCATTAGATTGGGATGCCGGTCGAAGTGTGATGCTGGCCATTGCCACGTGACTTAGTTCCTTATCTTTGGAACTGGGGCGTGACAAGGTTTTTGTGGTGGCCCATGTAGGTCCAATTTAAATCGTCTTGGTCACCTGACTGTGCCAAGCGAGCCTACAAATTAGGAATAGATATTAGGAATCTCATCTATAAGTTTAAAACCTTCACATGACACCTCTATATCGATATCTTTTACCGAATTATATCTTGTTTATTCCCTCAACGCCGATCGCAGTCATGACTTCTTTTCAGAGTTATAAATCTCTGCAGTGGACGCGTCGCACAGCCGGCGATATTCCCTGTGACGCAGGATCATCCGGGGAACCGGAACTGGAGCAGGTCCTTCTGTTGACTCCAGCTCCCCTGAGACAGTCATCGGGGCAGCCCGAGGTGCCTTCGGACGGGCATCAGACTCCGCGTCAGGCAGGACCTGAGGATCAGAGGATCCCGAGTCAGGAGGAGCAGCAGCTGCCACCACCTCCACCATTCCTACCCAGATGCCCTATATGCCATTCCCCGCAGGACAACACTTGGATGGGACACAGATGTTCCAGATGGTATATGCGATGATGCAGGCCCAGCAGCAGGTCCAGCAGCAGGCTCAACAGCAGGCCCAACAGCGCCAGGCTGAGACCCTGAGAGAGAGTATCGTGACGGCCTTGGGGAAGGCGTCACCGCCAGCACACCAGTCGACGATGGGGTCTGTCATAGACTTCCGTCGTATAATGCCACAACCTTTTGATGGCACAGAGGAGCCGACAGAGGTCCACGCATGGCTCACCAGCATTCAGCACCAGCTGGAGGCTACCGACCTCCCCCGACACCTATGGATGACTGACATCGGGATGCAGCTCACTGGCAACGCGCATCACTGGTGGCTTTCAGACAAGCAACATTTGGGACCAGACCAGGCCACGTGGAAAGAGTTCTCTAGGCTCTTTCAGGAGATGTACATACCCTCCACTGCCCGAGCAGAGCTTCGGAATAAATTTCAGAACCTCAGGCAGGGGAGTATGACGATTGAGGAATACAATGTTGACTTCCTCCGCCTGAGCAGGTTTGCACCGTACCTGATCCCTACCGAGGAGGCAAAGGCCGAGAAGTTCTATGAAGGCCTGAGTTTCAAGACCCAGAGGTTCATCGGGTCCATAGCCCCCACCTCTTACTCCGAGGTATTACTAGCATTACGACGCCAGGACCGCATCATCAAAATGGAGGCCAGCCTGAAGCGCTCCGATGTATCGTCATCAGCAGTTCGAGCCCCGTAGGGAGGACCTGTGAAGCGTCCTCTAGTACAGCAGTAGCAGCAGAGAGCAGCACCCCTGCAGGGAGCAGTGGTTCCCACATGCCATTTCTGCGGTAAGAGGGAACATTTGTTGAAGGACTGTCGACAAAGGCTGGGCGTATGTCTGAGATGTGGATCGGGCCAGCATGCCATCCGGGTTTGCCCCGACCAGAGGGATCCAGTACAGATGGTTCATCGGCCAGCCTTGCCAGCACCGAGGCCTTATCAGCAGCCTCCTGGACCGAGGCCGCCTTACGCAGGAGCTGGAGCACAGCGACCACCAGCACCAGGGGGAAATCAAAGGAGGCCACCCTTGGCCCCACAGGAAGATCACTTCCAGCAGGCTCGACAGCAGCAGCCGAGGGCACCGAGACATGGCCAGGCCTACGCGATGACTATAGAGGAGGCAGAGACAGCCGGAGAAGTGATCGTAGGTACTATCTTAGTAGCTTCATTACCAGCAGTAGTCATATTTGATTCTGGTGCCACACACTCTTTTATAGTTGCTAGTTTCGTAGCCACCCATAGAATAGCCACTGCATCCCTTCCGAAGATCAAGAGGATTCTTACGGGAGGTGGAATAGTACCTGTTAGCGACACTTGTAGATCGTGTTCAGTAGTTGTCTGCGGGCGAGAGATGCGTGCCCGATTTCTGGTCTTCTCCATGCCGGACTATGACATTATCCTAGGCATGGATTGGTTGAGCCAATACCACGCAACGCTAGATTGACGCCGTGGTTGTGTCATATTTAGACCCCCAGATCACCCAGAGTTTGAGTTTCTTCGGGGAGCCCGAGAGCATGGTGTTCAACCTACCCTAACGACACACATTGCAGAAGGTGAACCGATGTACCCTCACTTTTTATCAGAGTTTGAGGATGTATTTCCAAAGGATCTCCCAGGACTGCCACCTGACAGAGAGATTGAGTTCACTATAGAGTTGACTCCCGGAGCTGAGCCAGTTACTTCCCCCGTTTATAGACTAGCACCGAAGGAGTTAGTTGAGTTGAAAGTCCAAGTAGATGATCTCTTAGATAAGGGTTTTATACAGGCTAGTGTATCTCCATGGGGAGCACCCATTCTATTTGTACCGAAGAAGCACGGGACGGTACGCTTGTGTATCGATTACAGGGCGTTAAATGCTGTAACGATAAAGAAAAAGTATCAACTGCCGCGCATAGATGATTTGTTTGATCAGCTTAGTGGTGCATGTGTATTCTTGAAGATCGATCTCTGATCCAGTTATCATCAGATCAAGGTACGGAGAGAGGACATCCCGAAGACGGCTTTCCGGACGAAGTATGGGCACTATGAGTTTTTAGTCATGCCGTTTGGTTTAACCAACACGCCAGCAGTATTCATGAGTCTGATGAACAATGTCTTCCACCAGTACTTAGATAAGTTAGTGGTGGTATTTATCGACGACATCTTGGTATATTCCAAGAGCCAGGAGGAGCATGAGAGACATCTCAGGATTGTGTTAGAGACGCTGAGACATGAGAGGCTGTACGCCAAGCTCAGCAAATATGAGTTTTGCTTGGATAGAGTACCGTTTCTAGGATATATAATCACCGAAGATGGACTATCAGTTGATCCGGAGAAGATAGCTGCAGTTGAGACATGGCCAACCCCTATATCAGTTACAGAGGTTAGGAGTTTTCTCGGACTTGTCGGATATTATCGGAGGTTCGTGGAAAATTTCTCGAGGATAGCTGCGCCTATGATACGACTGACGCGTAAAGGCGAGGAGTTTATCTGGATCGACGAGTGTCAGGCGGCTTTCGATGAGCTGAAGAAGCGTCTGACATCAGCACCAATTTTGACACTACCTTTAGGATCAGGAGGATTTATAGTGTACAGTGATGCTTCTGGGAGCGGATTAGGATGTGTACTGATGCAACATGGCAAAGTAATAGCCTACGCATCGAGACAACTGAGAGTTCATGAGAAAAACTATCCGACGCATGATCTAGAGCTAGCTGCAGTGATATTTGCACTAAAGCTATGGCGACACTACTTTTATGGTGAGCGTGTTGAGATTTACATAGATCATAAAAGTCTGAAGTATGTCTACATACAGAAGGAGCTCAACATGAGACAGAGGCACTGGCTAGAGTTGATGATAAATTATGATATTGAGTTACAGTACCACCCTGGCAAGGCGAATGTAGTAGCAGATGCCTTAAGAAGGAAGCCCATGGCATACTTTTTAATGACTCAGCGGAAATTGCTAGAGGATCTCCAGGAGCTTGGGATAAAGATTGTATTGCCAGGCATGGATGGACAGATGGCCAGTCTCGAGGTTCAGCCTATATTGATTGAGAGGATCAAGGCAGCCCTGCCTACAGATGCGAGATTTCAACCTCTACGAGAAAGGACAGAGGCCGGCATGCAGACGGGACTCAGGATTCATGAAGACAGAACATTAAGGTGTGGAGATCACCTATACGTTCCGAGTGGCGAGCTATGCCAGGAGTTGATGACCGAGGCTCATAGCTCGATTTATTCTATTCATTCCAGGGGTACGAAAATGTACCGAGATTTGAGGCAACATTTCTGCTGGCATGGGATGAAGAGAGAGATTACAAGATTCGTGGCGAAATATTTAGTTTGTCAGCAAGTCAAGGCTGAATATCAGAGGACTGTAGGACTATTGCAGCCGCTTCCTATTCCCGAGTGGAAGTAGGAACACATTACCATGGACTTCGTCACAGGATTCCGGCGGAACCCTAGCCGAAAGGATGCAGTTTGGGTTGTCGTAGACAGACTCACCAAGTCTGCACATTTCTTGCCCTTCAGAGTTGGGCAATCCACAGAGATATTAGCTGACATGTACATGAGACAGATAGTACGACTACATAGAGTGCCTATCAGCATCGTATCAGATCATGATTCCAGATTTATGTCACATTTTTGGCGGAGTATGCAGGAGAGTCTAAGAACTCGTCTCAAGTTTAGCACTGTATATCATCCACAGACTGATGGCCAGTCAGAGTGTACGATACAGATACTAGAGGATATGTTGAGAGCGTGCATGATTGATTTTGGAGGATCTTGGGAGGACCATCTACAATTGGTAGAATTCTCCTACAATAACAGCTACCAGGCTAGCATCCAAATGGCACCTTATGACGCACTATACGACAGAAAGTGTAGGTCACCAGTATGTTGGAGTAACGTGGGAGAGTGTCAGATACTTGGTCCAGAGTTGGTGACACAGACAGTGGAGAAAGTCAAGCAGATTCAGAGCCACCTGCGTGCAGCACAGGACAGACAGAAATATTGGGCAGATGCGTACCGTAGACCTTTGGAGTTCAAGGAAGGTGACCATATATTTTTGAAGATATCGCCTACTCGTGGTACCATCAGATTCGGAGGTAAAGGCAAGCTGAGTCCGAGGTACATCGGACCTTTTAACATCTTGGAACGAGTTGGAGAAGTAGCTTATCGTCTTGCATTGCCTCCATCATTAGAAGGAGTGCATGTCGTATTTTACGTATCACAGTGGAGGAGATATGTGGCAGACCCTAGCCACGTGCTTGATCATTCAAAGATTACAGTCGGGCCCAGTTTATCTTACGTAGAAAAGCCAGTGGAGATACTCAATCACAGTGAGAAGACTTTGAGTGGTCAGACTATTCGACTGGTCAGAGTTGCATGGAAGCATCATTCGCCAGGCGAGTCTACCTGGGAGCTCGAGGATTCCATTCGGCAGCATTTCCCGTATTTATTTGAGGACCAAGGTGCGACTTTACGTACCGTATTTGATTACTAGTTTTTTTTTTTAATTCTCTTAGCTATTATCGGGCTTTACTTTTAATTTCGGGGACAAAAATTTTCTAAGCTGGGAAGGATGTAAATCTCCTCAATTATTTCTATAGATAGTCTATTTTGGGATGGAAAATTTTGGTTTAGCAGCAGTTGATTGAGGTTTAGAGTAAGGTTGCAGATGTCTGTTTATTTTAATTAAACCCTTGGCGTGCCCTACCGTTGTTGAATTATTCGGAGCCCAACATCAGCCAATAAATTCCAACAGATTATTGCACTTTTGTCATGACACGCCAATTTAGGCGCTGGACTTTTTCGTCACTCAAAATCTTATCTCCTTGTGCTCTAAATTAATTGCAAAATTTTTCGTAACCAAAATCCTTATTTAAATCCCGTGTCGCGCACCGGTGTCGTTGCCATCGATTTTGAGACACCAACTCAACCCGTTGAGCCGGACCAATTAAAGGGTCCAAGATTGACACCAAGTATACCCCATTCATGACCTTTGTGTCACTCCCAATTGAGGTCCCATGTGCCCCCATTTAATTTAAGAGCACATGACATTTTTATTTTAATTAAATTGGGGATACCAACTTTGACTAATCTCCTTTTAATCCCAATTTAATTCCAATGCCCATTAAATTAAGCCCATGCAAAACACACAGTACCCTCTCACCCTATAAAACACTAAACACCAATTCTCCTATAATTTTTTCATCATTTCATATGTTTGTGCAAATACCCAAACTTAAGGGGCTAAATTGCAAATGTTGTGACATGTGGCATATCCTCATTGGTCAAGGCCAAATGAAGAGGCCAACCCTCTTCTTTGACCGGTCAAGCACTCTCCCCCTCTCAATTGCATGAAGAAATGAATTCATTCATGTGAAATCTCAACCACACATTTGAAATGGGTCAATCCTCACTATCCAACCCACACACACCATCCTATAAAATGTCTCCATCACACCCATCTTCCCCATGCCGGCCCTAATCCCAAGGGAGCCTTGGAAACCTCACCCCCTCTCTCTCTCTCCTCCCTTTCCTCTATTAAAAACTGAGTTTCTCTCCCTCTTCTTTATTTCTTCTTCCTTTCTTCTTACACTACATCTCTTCACTCCAACCCGACCCCTGCTCCGGCAGCGGCCCGGCAGCTCCGGCCACACCCACGACTTCGACTGCTGCCCAGGCCGGCCACCAATACCCCGACCGAGACCCCTCCGGCCGAGCACCGCTACTCGTCTTCACCACCACGAGCCCGCACCACTTCTCCGGCGGACCGCTGCACCCTCCGGTCCCCATCAGCAGCCGACACTCCTACCTTTCTCGAGCTTCTTCTCCGACGACCATCCGTTGTGTCGCCTCCCTCCTCTCGACCACTCAACCACCACCCTCATCTTCATCTTCCCTGACAAGATCCCTTGCACCGCCGTTCGTCTCCACTGTATTTGCTCCGACGGCCTACTGCATCCCCGGCTTCCTCCCCACCTCCAGTCCGGCAGGACGATCTTCCCAACCTCCTGTTGATCTACTGCCACCACCACCACACACCGTTCCACCACCACTCTTCCTCCCCCGCATCCCCGGATTCCTCTCCACCTCCAGTCCAGCCACCCCTCATCTCCATCGACCACTCCACCTCTCCACCTCTCCACCTCAGGCCAGTAACTTCCTCCGGCCAGTAGCTCCCCCCGCCGGCTGTCCAGTCCACCACCGCCTCCAGCAACACCTTGCCGAGGTGAAACAATCTCCCCCCTCTCTATATTTTTATATATGTATGTATGTTTAGTTTAGTATTTATGTTAGAGTTGTTTATTTGCATGGGAGTTTTAGGATTGTATAGGTTTAAGTTTAGGGTTTGATTATAACTAAATGTTATGAATATTATACATGGTTGGTAAAATGCTAAATAAATTAATTAAGGTTTAAAAATGATTTGAGTAAGGACATGGAATATATATCCATGATGGATGGAATTATGACATAAATAATGAAGTGGGGATTAAATCGCCATATGAGATTTTAAGGTGTCGTCCTAATTAAATGCAAATTGATTATTGTGGGAACAGATTTAAATTGTTGAGAAATAAGATTATGATATTGGAACATTGATGAACAGTGAGGAGCACGTGTTTGATGGTGAACTAGTGTGTATTATCAAACCATTAGTCAATCATTAGGGATTGATAAATAATGTCTAATTAAATTGAGGAATCGTTTTAATATAAAATAAAAATGATTGTATATATTTGAGGGTTAATAAATAGTATATAATTTATTCGAGGATGATGTCTAAAATATGCGGGATAACGGCTGTGAAGACCAGGGAAGAATCAAAGGATTAAACATACTTGAAATACTGAACACTGTGCTGAATATAGTAGGATTGAAATAGTTTGATGATATCGTACAGATGATTAATCAGATTAGATATAACATACCTTTAGTTAACCTTGGTCAACCCTCTAGCTTAGTGTCTATGTGACTTGTAACTAAGATTGTAGCATATATTTAGACGTGTGTCACACCCCTGTTTGTCGTGTGATAGTTTATTGATTGAGTCCTGCATCCTGGACGTGTCCGACCGAGCATTTTATACTTGATTCAGTTATATAGTTGATTGGTTATTTGATTCTGTGGATGAGATCTAGTTATGCCCTGTGACTTATGACATAAATCTATACCACTTATGAATTATTGTTCAAAATACAGCGTACGTATGTATTATGGTTTCCATATATTAGAGTTGTCATATACATACGGCTGGCATACTTACGTATTTCTAGTCCTACGTATTTTGGGACTGAGGCGTGACAAATATGATATTTGCTATAATATAATTGTCTTCTAGGATGGAGCACGATTAAGGGATAGATTTAGATCCTTGCAATGGTTGAATGGTTAAAGTAGTGGCAAGAAAGTTACAATAAAGGAAAGATAATTACTCAAGGTTGGATGATATGGCACAGTCGGTGACTCATGAATACTCGAGTATGCATCAACTATGATCATAGATTCTAGGGGATCTACTAAGCTAAAGGTAGGGTTCCATTGCTCTTACTAAGGTATTGGTTCATTCCTCTTAGTTTTGTAGGGTACTGTTCTGCTAATACCAAGAAAATAATCTAAATTTATAGTCCTCCTATATTATCTCCCTATGGAAGTTAGGTTTAGTCCTAATATTCAACTTTGGATTTTTATTGGTTTCTTAATGCTAGGTCAAACAATATGGTCAAATTTTTAACTAACCCTAGTAGTGTCTATACTACTCTCAAGCCATACATAAATATATCAAAGGATAAGGGTCAATCAATACAGATGTTTGGATGTTAGGGTTTATTAGGTATACAAACTTTTAGGAGATGTCAATATTCTAATTTATTTTCTTGGTAGTCATGCTACCCTAATTATCCTCTAAACCTAACAATAAGGATCCCTATATTCTGGAAGAAGGCTATATTCTATGAACTACATTCATCCCTCCAAATAGGGAGAGGTGAAAAAACAATGATAGGATGTCAAAGTAATTAAGCAAATATGGTTTTGAGGGCCAAGGAAGATAAATGAGTTCAAAGGATTCGGAACAACATCAAGGAAGAAAGTCAAATATGTGGATGAGATCCTTTACTCTAATCATATACGCAGGCGTGCTCGGTTCAGTAACGTAACCGAGACAATATCTCTCAACCTGCATGGGCCACCACAAAAATATGTCACGTCCAGTCCCAAAATACGTAGGACTAGGAATACGTAGCATGCCAGCCGTATGTATTTGGAAACCTCTAATATATGAAAACCATAACACATATGTATGTTATATTTATGAATAATAATTCATAAGTGATATATATTATCATAAGGCACATACAACTAAATCTCATCCACAGCACAAGTCATAAATAAATAAACTAAACCAAATAGATCCAAATGATCAAGTCCAAATAATCCGAAATAATAGTCGGGTGAAGACAAATCCACTACCAAACTAGGATAGAAATAGAATCGGACTTCTTAAAATAAATAAACGACAGAAATGTATCAACTCAACTACGAACCAATAGACACGAAGGTAAAGAGCTCTTCGGAAGGGAATAAAGTAGCAGGTCCTGATCAGTGCTCTTGCGAATAGTCATGGTCGTCTACACCTAGCAAAGGACCAAGTCCTCAGAGGAACGTAACAAGATACATAAAAGCATGCCATAATAAACTGCAATAAACATCCAATAAGGTTCCTAACCATTCTAAGTGATATGCAGTTTAAGAACAATTTTTTCGTGTATGGACTATCTGGCTAATATAATGGGATGAGCATAGTTCTCTCGGAGATCCAGGGGCCATTGGCATAACGTCTTTCAATCGTCATAGGCCTACAGTAAATAATGGGGTCATAACGCCTCGCATCTCCGATGGGGCTTACGGGCCAAAAAGAAAAAGTGTAAAGGAGCCACATACGCTTACTTATTGTTCTCCCCTCCCAATGCTACTAGTCGTGTCATATCCATGAAAAGAAAATACCTCTAGTAACTGCTAAGTCTTCTAGCATGCAATTCTATTAGCAGTTATTCCCTATCGCACGTCCCATACGTATCGATGGTCAGTTAATACACAAGTCCGTGATCTACATGAGACTCATAACTCGTGTAATAGCTGTGTCATGGCCATATGAAACATAAAGATGCCTCAAAATCATGGGGTGGTCTCTTAACTCTAGGTCAATATGCATAACAAAAGAAATAAGAACCAAAAGACGACGTCATCCGTCATTGCATCCAAGTTTACTTAGACGCACAGTTTAATAATATAAATAAATAAGAAAATAAAGGACAAAAATAAAATATGCATATGTGAATGTAAACAAATAGTAATAGTGGCAAGGTATACTTGCATGGCAATGATTTGGTACTGAAATAACGCAAGACAACAGGGTACATCAAACCAGAAGAATATAGGAGCAGCACAAACATCTTTGAATGCTACAACAAACATCACCAATATTTCCAGAATAAGTAAAATAGTCAGAAAACTCTACTCTTTTATCCAATTTGGACACAGGGGAAAAAAGTAATTTCAGACCAAAGCGGAGTCCACATGTGGCCCACCTTGTACCGAAAAGTGTGCCAAGGATAAAGGTCTCTAAATAGAATAAATTATAAGTCAAAAAAGCATAATTGATGATATAAACTCAACGATATATCCAGTTTTGGATTACGGTAAGCCGATCACAAAATCGCTCATTAAGTCAAACTATGGGACCCGCGAAACGGCGGTTCGATCAACTTTCTCGAAATCATGTGAAACTTGGGTCACAGGACCAACATGATATCACGGATCGGTTGGCGCAGGTTTTGTCATATTCCGATCAGCGATCACAAACTTCTAGGATATTTTGCAAAACGTCAATACGAAGGACTTTTTACGAATATATGTTGATTCCAACGTGCACACACGTCCAAATCAACTTTCGCGAAAGCCCACACTTCAGGATATACCATATGTGCCTTTCAGAGCAACTGGTATGCGATAAGATGGTCCTGTTTGGCGGAGCGCACTCTGTATCGCAAGTTTTTGGGTATTAGAAAATAAGTTTTTGGTCGTTTTGGAATCAGAATAATTTAACCAACATTGCAAAATAATAAAAACTAAAAAAAAGGAATAATATTGGTTATATTGTGAATAAGTCCCTTTAAATTTATTTTAAAAATATTAAACGAGTTTGTAGATAACTGGGCATGAACATGGGTACTTTGACTGAATTTCTGAACTGTTTCGGAACAGTTTTTTGTCAACTTTGAGTCGACTTCCTGATCAATCCAGGGCGCCTAAATTCGTTCTACTTGAAGGAATTCCTAGAGGGACGTGTTGTGAGCGTGTACGAAGATACGGCTCATAAAATAAAATAAAGGAGAGCAAGAAACACAACCGCGAAGAGAGGGTCTTGGAGCATTGCACTGTCGCGGTCTCTCCGCGCGCGTGCGGCCTGTGGCGGCTGCGGCGGCCGAGGGGTGCACCGGAGTTGGGGGGAGAAAAAGAATTAGGCTTAGGATTTGGGGTCGATATATATATATATATATATATATATATATATATATATATATATATATATATATATATATATATATATATATATATATATATATATATAGAGAGAGAGAGAGAGAGAGAGAGAGAGAGAGATCGGGGGGAGAGCGAATCCGAGTGGGTTGGGAAGTCCTCTACACGGGAATAGGTTAGGGTCTGTAGTTTTGTTTTTGTTTTTTTCTTTTCTTTGTCTTTTTCATTTTATATGCAAATATATATATATATATATATATATATATATATATATATATATATATATATATATATATATATATATATATATATATATTTGCATATATATTAGGGTATAAAAATCTGAGGAAAATATATTTGCACACTAAGTTAATTCTAAAAAAATATTACTTGACCAATATTAATATTTTTTAAAATAAAATAAAAATAGTTTTATGAAATACTCTTAAATAAATATTTATACAAATAAATAAATCAAGAGTTTTGTTTTTCAATTAACTAACAAATAATCCAAAGAAATTCAACAATAAGATAAAATTACTTAAACTTACCTAAAAATAAAATTTAAAATTTTGGGGATTTACAGTAATCTTTCTCCTCATTACTCCTCTCTCTCTCTCTCTCTCTCTCTCTTTCTCTCTTTCTCTCTCTCTCTCCCCCCCCCTCTCTCTCTCTCTCTCTCGTCATTCTCCTCTCTCTCTCTCCCTCCCTCCCTCCCTCCCCGTCCCTCTCATCCCTTTATTTACTCTCCCACTCATCTCTCTCCTCTCTCTCCCCCCCACCCGTGAACCATGAACCAAAATGATTTAAAATATAAAATGTCCTTTAGAAGGGCGTTTCTCCAGGAAAAAATGTCCTTCTGTTGGGCATTGGGCATTTTCTATTTTAATTTTTTTTTCATCTATCTCTCTCTCTCTCTCTCTCTCTCTCTCTCTCTCTCTCATTTCTCTCCTCTCTCTCCCCACCCGTGAACCGTGAACCCAAAAAATAATTTAAAATATAAAAGGTCCCTTGGAAGGGCATTCCTCCAGGAGAAAACGTACTTTCGTTTTTTTTCCAATGCCACGGAAAATATGATCAACGTACGATTGCTACCATTTCTTGAAGATTTGGGTACGCTCACAAAACACGGATGGGGTAAAGCAGTGTTAGCATATTTATACCACTCGATGACGTCTTTTGTGAGTAAGGTATCAAATGATAGAACAAAAAAAAATATAAGTGGATGTCTAACACTTTTATAGGTATCAACATTCTAGTATAGTTACGGTGTTCTATTTATCGACAATTAATAATATCTGTTTTATTTATTTGTACCTTATTTGTTTTCTTCTTTGTAGTTCTAGTGTTACGAGCACTTCGACATTGGTAGGCCACTTAACACTTTTATTTCTTTCCAAAGTTTAGCTACTTCAATTACAATATTTTAATAATATAAAATCAGAATAATAATTACTCTAAAAAGATACAATCATAATATTCACTGCCTCGGTTGGTTTCTACAACTCCCTTTTGTTGTGTCCCAACCTCCCACAATTACTGCAACGAAGATCTCTTGTCGGCGGTTCTCTTATCATTATACAATTTTTCTTCGACTGTCAGCTCTACGTCGAAGAAGTGTACTTCAATTTGACCTCTTACCGGTTCACTTTGAGGAGTATAGGGGACTAGAATCAGTTTCATACATAGCATGTATACAGCTCTAAGTGTTGCAACAAAAAATTCAACATGATAATTACTTTCAACAGGTACGTTAGAAGAATGATATGTAAAGCAAGCATGTTCACATGGTAGTAGAGTATGTTGCCGCCGACCACGTGTAAAGCATTTATGGTCTAGTTCAACCACATAACATCTAATTATTTCATGATCCCAGATTTCAAATTTATTGTTATTAAAATACAATAACTGAAAATGGTGTGAGTTTCTCATAATACCTGCCATAGTGTTAAGTATCCTTGGACAAAAGTCTGTTTTCATCTTTTCAGCATTTGTTCGATGCTTTTCATAAAGTGTTATTATTTTTGCTCTAATACCATCAAGCAATGTTGATATTGGTTTGTCCCGCAAACTTTTAATCCAATTATTAAAATATTCAGCAATGTTCAACGTGTTAATATCTAATCGTGGACACGGTGCATAGGCTGTTATCCAATGAGAAAAATTATGATTTTTATCGTTTGAGCCTACAATCCAATTAAAAATATTTATATCAGCATATTTCATCGTTTCGAACCAACCATTCGCATCAACCTCACTCTAAGACCGGGCAAGTTTGTCTAGCCATTGCAGATATTTGGGTGTACGAGGACATAGATTTTTCATATTTTGTTTGAAATGCTGAATAAAAAAAATGGTAAGAGTTTGGAAAATTTGTTCGCATTTCACAAATTAATCATTTTTGCTTATCAGATATAAATGAAATACTATCCCACCGTTCAAAAAAACTTTCAAATTTTTTTTTCAAACAGTTTAAAAACCGTGTCCACGACTTAGTATTTTTATTCTAAGCAACACAATAAGCAATGGGATCTAGTTGGTTGTAAACCCCCTGAATTTTCACAATTATTAAAACTTGGATTTTCCCAATTTTCTGGAATTTTCTGGAAATTTTCTGAAATTAAAATCAAGGTTCTTAATTAATAAATAATTTTTAATTGTTAATAAATAATATTAAAATATCATGGAAATAATATTTTTTGGTGTAAAATGAGAAACTGGACTTAGGGTAATTTTTTTGGATTTTTCTGGGCCTCAGACCTATTTTTAAATACCTCAAAACTATTTTAATTAATTAATTAAACTATTTATTATTATTATTATTATTATTATTATTATTTATAATATTATTTTTAATATTTTTCTGGGCCGGCCCGGCCCAGTGGGCCGAAGCCCAGCCCAGCCCGTTCCCTTGCGGGTCGGGCGGGTCTGCCCGGAGACCCGACCCGCCAACCCGCTGACCGCTCTCCCCAGCACCCCTCGCCGCCCGCGTCCAGCGCCAGCCTCCGCGCGCAGCGCCGCCCGTTCGGCGCCCACTCCCCGCGTCCTCCGCGCCACGAGCCCCTCTTCCCCGCCGTGCTCGGCCCCCCCTAACCGCCTTCTCCTCTTATTTAAGTTCCCCCCCCCTCTCTTCTTCCTCCCAACTCCGGCCACCTAACCCTAACCCTCCTCCACGCTGCTCCGCCGCCCCAGAGCTCCGCCGGCGACGCCACTCCCCGCCGACCTCCTCGCCGCGCCGCCGTAAGCCGACCCAGCCTCCTCCTCCTTCTCCCCTCTCCTCCTCCTTCCTCCAGAACCTTGCCGCCGCCTCCCAGAGCTCCGCCGTCGACCGGCCAACGCCTTCGCCTCGCCCCGGCGAACACCCCCCGACCGCCTCCGGCCAGCCAGCGCCGACTCAGCCTCCGGCCGGCCCACCGCAGCTCCAGAAACCCAAATTTTTTCCCCCAATTCCTCGTGTCGTGTCGGACACGACACGGACACAAGATTTTCCTGTTTCGAAGAGCCCGGTTCAGGTACTCGTATCTTGCACCCTGTATCTCCATTTTCGATTCTGTAAATTACGTTGCGAAGCCTGTATGACCCTTTCGGTGCCCGGATAAACCGCTCAGGACATCGCGTCCTGTGGTGATCGCACACCGCGATCCAAAAATAGGAAAAATCAGACCCTGTTTAACCCCGAAACTGAGTACGCCCTGCCAAACGGGACGACTTGGTCGTGTGCGGTCTTCACAGATACGTGCGCGTCATCGATACGGACGTGTGAGATTTCGCGGAAGCTGATTCGGGTGTGCGTGCACACCGGAATCAACGCGTATCCGCGGATATCGCCCCGTATCTGACTTTTCTGCAATTTGCCCTAACTTCTTGTACACTCGTCAGATCGAGACGAAACTTACGCCATCGGACTCGTAGCGATACGCTGGTCCTGTGGGTCAAGTTTGGTTCGATTCTGAGAACGTTGACGAAATCGCGTGTCGCGGGCCCCACAGGCCCCGCTCGACGGGCGATTTTGTGATCGGCTCATCGGAATCCAAATCTGAAAGTTCCATTGGGTTCGTATCAGCGTTCCTGACCTATTAACACTAAGTTTGGTGAATTTGGAGACCGATAACCCGGACACATTTTTTGGTGCAAAGCGGGCCCACCGGCGGACCCCGTTTTGACCCGAAACTGCCGTTTTGCCCTTGTCTCTAAATTGGACCCAAGGACAGGCATTTCTAGCTATTTGACATCTTCTGAGCATGTTGGTAATGTCTATTTCAGCTTTTGGACTCATCTCTGGAAATTTTCCCGAGAACAATTAATCGGATCCAAACAACAGGCAAGTACCTGCACTTCAAGTTAAATCTTTATATTGTGATAATTAATTCCCTGCTTTACTAGTACCCTTGATGATTACACCTAGTGTTAGGAATACTGAAATTTATGTCTTGAATATTTGGAGTTCATGTCTTATTTTTCATGTCGGGTGGGAGAATACTAGAAGGCATGTAGTTTACCCTTCCCCTTGTCATATTTAATAGCTGTTGGTACGCGACTGTACCTCAGCCGGATCTTGATTTTCCCTATTTAATAGCCGTTTATGACGGCCGGATTAGCCTTATAAACCCCTACATGCCAACTATGTATTCTAAAATAAACACAAGTTCACACAGATAGTTTCTGGTCTTGTTATATTTCTTGCTGACTGTTGTAGTTTCATTTTCTGTCACATTTATTTCTGTTTTCTCATATTCCTGTTATAGCTTTAACTCTGAGATATTGATGTTCTTTTATGCAGTTTTTTTCAACATGATACTCAATTTAATTGTCATAAATATTTAGTTTAATCTTGTTGTGCACTGTGTACTTTGCTCCTTTCCTGACTGGATCTGTTGATTTAGGCGATGATGAGGACCTTGCCCCTACATATTATGGTCCCTATGAGGGAACAGATGATACTTATGAGGAGCCAGATCCCACCCAGGAGACCCCTGCTGCAGAGTAGATAGCAGTAGCTATTTTTTATTTATTGCTCTTTATCTTAGTAATCGGGTTTGTCCCCGATTTCATTCTGATTTCTGTACTAAACATCTGAATCTGTTGTCGCATTTATTTCATCTGAAATCTTAAGTATCTGTTTCTCATTATTATCTTGCCTATGTTATTTGTGAATGAGCTAGATTAGTTAAATGTGGATTTGACCTAGACAGCGTACTACCGCCGACTCTGCGGCGTAGGCTGGACGTACCCACGCACTCGTGCCCGAATTTCTGGGTGCGGGTCGTGACACGTTTTTATGGTAGCCCATGCAGGTCCTATCCTTAAATAGGGTAATACCCTAGGACAGGGTATGGAATAAGATTGAGGATTCTAGGAAAAGCTCATTCACAGTATAGGGTCCTTATTTCAATTCTTGATATCATTTTTGCTCAATTTTCCTATCGCCTTTGATTTCCAAGTAATCTATTCTGATCTTCCTATCCCTTAATCTTTCAGAATGGTCCAGACAAGGAACACAGTAGGAGGCATATCAGAACCAGCTGAGCAGAATGTGCCCGAGACTCTTGCACTCCCGCCGCCTCCATCTGTTCCGGCAGTTACTCTGGATGGGGCACAACTACTTGGAGTGTTCCAAGGACTGGTGGAATCCCAGAAAGAACAGACTGCACTTCTGTGGACCAGCCTCTCAGAAGCTCTTAGGTCCTAGGAGTCGCCACTCAAGAGGCCAGGGAGTGCCAAAGACTTCAAGAATCTTAGACCCCTGGAATTCTACGGAACTGAGGGCATCCTCTATGCCGATGAGTGGATAGAGAATGTCGAGAGACTCCTGAAGACTGCTCGGGTCCCTGATGGCCTCAAAGTGGAGTCCGCAAGCCTACAACTGTTCGACATTGCTCGAACCTGGTTCAGAGATGAACCCCAACTATCTGCTCCTGACCTCACCTGGGAGGACTTCAAGAGGCTATTCAAGAAGAAATTCTACCCCGAAGTGGCTCAAAAAGCTCTCGAAAGCCAATTCGAGAGACTGGAACAAGGTAACCTATCTGTTGATGAGTATACTGCTGAATTTAGCAGGTTAAGCTACTTTGCGGAGTACATGGTTCGTACCCCGGAGGACAGAGCCCGTAGATTCAAGAAGGGGCTGTCTCCGGATATTCGCCTTGCTGTCACCACCAGCCGAGCTCGCACCTATGAGGAAATCTTGAGCGTGGCACAAGGCGTTGAGAGAGACATAGGGCATAAACTAAAGCGAGAGAGAGATACCGAAAATGCGGGACCCAACAAATGCCCTTTTCAACAGCAACAACAGCAGAGGGCCCCGCAGCAAACTCAGCGTCCTCTCCCTCGAGCTCCAGCACCCCAACATCAGGCTCAAGGACAGAACCAACAAGCTGCTGCTTGTAACTTTTGCTAAAAACCAGGTCATACTTGGCAAGTCTACAGGAAGAGGCTAGGTGCCTGCCTCTACTGCGGCTCAGCAGCGCATCAAATGAGGGACTGTCCAGCTGCTCAAGGACGCACCGCTGCACCCAAGGCTCCAGTCCAGGCCAGGCCCCCAGCAGCACAGCAGAGGGGACCCCCGCTTCCAACACAACAACAACGCTTTGCTCAGCACCAACAGCAGCAACAGAGGGGTGCACCGCAGCAAGGCCGTGCTTATGCAATAACTCTGGAAGAAGCTGAAGCCACAGTAGACGTGATCACAGGTTCTGTGCTTATAAATTCAATACCAGCTATTACTTTATTTGATTCTGGAGCTTCACATTCATTCATGTCAGTAGATTTCCTTATGAAGCATAGCTTAATCACTAAACCCCTTAGGAATTGTTATAAGATCATTACCGGTGGAGGAATTATCCCGGTTAGTGATGCCTGTAACAATTGTCCTATTATATTATGTGGAAGAGAACTGTATGCTAGGCTACTTGTAATGCCAGTTCCCAGTTTTGATATTATACTGGGTATGGATTGGTTGAGTCAACATCATGCCACTATAGACTGCCACAGAGGTAGTGTAATCTTCAGGCCCCCTGACAAGCCAGAATTTGAATTTGCTAGAGGTTCTAGAGAAATGGGTAATAACAAAATTTGTGGAGCCCTAGTAACAGAAGAATTGCCACTACCCATCATCTCTGAATACCTTGATGTCTTCCCTGAGGATCTTCCAGGCTTACCCCCAGACCGAGAAGTTGAATTCTCTATTGACTTAGTGCCGGGAGCAGCACCAGTATCTCAAAATCCCTACAGAATCAACAAGAAGGAGATAATAGAACTAAATGAGCAAATCAAAGAGCTAGAAGACAAATGTTTCATTAGGTCTAGTGTCTCACCCTGGGGAGCTCCAGTATTATTTGTGCCCAAGAAGGACGGAACATCCCGAATGTGTATTGACTATAGGGCCTTGAATGCCTTAACAATTAAGAATAAGTATCCCCTACCCAGGATAGATGACTTATTTGATCAGTTAAGTGGAGCTCGGGTATTTTCAAAGATTGATTTGAGGTCTGGTTACCACCAAGTAAGGGTGGGAAAGAAAGACATCCCTAAAACTGCTTTCAATACCCGGAACGGACACTACGAATTCTTAGTAATGCCGTTCGGGTTGACGAATGCTCCAGCAGTTTTTATGAACTTGATGAACAGAGTCTTTCAGAAATATCTAGACAAATTTGTAGTGGTCTTTATTGATGATATTTTGATCTACTCCAAAACCTCCGAAGAACATGAAGAACATTTGAGGCTAGCATTGGAGACTTTGAGGAAGGAAAAACTTTATGGAAAATTATCTAAATGTGCATTTTTCCTAGACAAAGTAGAATTCTTGGGACATGTTGTGACTGGAGATGGAATAGCAGTAGATCCTAAGAAGATAGCGGCAGTAGAATCCTGGCCCACTCCAGACTCTGTAGCAGAGATTAGAAGCTTCCTGGGACTAGCTGGCTACTATCGGAAGTTTGTGAAAGACTTTGCTAGAATTGCTGAACCCATGACAAAATTAACAAGGAAGGACCAAGAGTTCACCTGGACTGATGAATGTCAGCATACTTTTGAAGAATTGAAGAAAAGGCTGACTACTGCCCCTATTCTGACCTTACCTTCTGGAACCGGAGGATTCGCTATTTATAGTGATGCTTCTGGAAAAGGTCTAGGTTGTGTATTGGAGCAGAACAAGAAGGTAATAGCATATGCCTCTAGACAGCTTCGACCTCATGAAAAGAACTATCCAACTCATGATTTAGAATTGGCAGCTGTCATTTTGCTCTTAAGCTATGGAAGCATTATCTTTGTGGAGAAAAGGTGGAAATATTTACGGACCATAAAAGTCTAAAATATATCTTCACCCAGAAAGAGCTAAACATGAGGCAAAGAAGGTGGCTGGAACTAATGAAAGATTTTGATATCACCCTTCAATATCATCCTGGGAAGGCCAACGTAGTTGCTGATGCTCTAAGCAGATATCCTATGGCGATGTACTTGACTATGGACAGACACTTGCTCGAGGACTTGGAAAGTTTAGGTATTGAGGTAATTATCCCAGGAAAAGAAGGCCAAATAATGAACTTGCAGATTCAGTCTACTTTAATAGACAAGATCAAGGAGACTCAGTTTCAAGACGAAGGGCTGCGAAGCCTTCGAGGTCAAGTGCAAGCTGGATTAGTGGAAGATTTCAGAATTCATGAAGATGGATCACTGAGGCATGGCGATAGATTATGTGTACCTCAAGGAGACATAAGGGAAGAAATTATGCAAGAGGCGCACAGATCGCAATACTCTATACATCCAGGAGCCAACAAGATGTACAAGGACCTGAGGACGCATGTTTGGTGGCATGGCATGAAAAGAGAAGTAGCCAGGTTCGTATCTCGTTGTTTAGTGTGCCAACAAGTCAAGGCAGAAAGACAAAGACCTGGAGGATTGCTTCAACCACTACCAATTTCGGAGTGGAAGTGGGAACATATCATAATGGATTTTGTTTTCGGACTTCCAAGGACACCTAGTGGAAAGGATGCAATTTGGGTGATAGTGGACAGACTGACCAAGTCTGCACATTTTCTACCTTTCAAAATAGGGCTATCTACAGAAAAGCTGGCAGATTTATATATCAGATATATTGTTAGGTTGCATGGAGTTCCAGTAAGTATTATCTCCGACCGAGATTCAAGATTCACCTCTCACTTCTGGAAGAGCTTACAAGCCAGCTTGGGGACTCAACTCAAATTCAGCACAGCTTATCATCCCCAAACCGATGGACAATCGGAACGTACAATCCAGACACTTGAAGATATGCTTCGTACATGTGTTCTGGATTTTGGAGGATCCTGGGAAGACTATCTACATCTTGTGGAGTTCTCTTATAATAACAGTTACCAAGCAAGTATTGAGATGACTCCATTTGAAGCTCTGTATGGACGAAGATGTCGTACCCCGCTATCATGGGACGACGTCGGAGAAAGAGCCCTACTGAGACCAGAAATGGTGATCGATTCAACTGAGAAGGTAAAACAAATAAGGGACAGACTTCGAGTGGCTCAAGACAGGTAAAGACATTAGGCAAATAGCCACCGAAGGCCCTTAGAATTTGAGGTTGGAGAACTGGTATTCTTGAAGATTTCCCCGACACGTGGCACCATTAGGTTCGGAAGGAGTGGAAAACTCAGCCCAAGATTTATTGGACCTTTTGGCATACAGGAGAAAATCGGAGAAGTGGCATACCGACTGGCATTGCCACCCTCTCTGGATGGAGTCCATAACGTCTTCCACGTGTCGCAGTTGAGAAAGTACGTGTCAGACCCCAGCCACATTTTGGATCACTCAGAGCTCGAAGTAGGCCCAAGTTTGACTTACCAAGAGCAACCCGTGGAGATACTGGATCGATCGGAGAAAGTTCTACGGAACCAGGTTATTTTTCTGGTTCGCGTAGCTTGGAAGCACCATTCTCCCGGCGAATCCACCTGGGAGCGAGAAGACGAGATTAGAGAGCGCTACCCTTATCTTTTTGAACCCTGAGGTATATTTTAATTTCCGGCCTTTTCTTTCGTCCCATTGTTGTTCTTAAATTTCGAGGACGAAATTTTTATAAGTTGGGTAGATTGTAAACCCCCTGAATTTTCACAATTATTAAAACTTGGATTTTCCCAATTTTCTGGAATTTTCTGGGAATTTTCTGAAATTAAAATCAAGGTTCTTAATTAATAAATAATTTTTAATTGTTAATAAATAATATTAAAATATCATGGAAATAATATTTTTGGGTGTAAAATGAGAAACTAGACTTAGGGTAATTTTTTGGATTTTTCTGGGCCTCAGACCTATTTTTAAATACCTCAAAACTATTTTAATTAATTAATTAATTAATTAAACTATTTATTATTATTATTATTATTAATATTATTTTTAATATTATTTTTAATATTTTTCTGGACCGGCCCGGCCCAGTGGGCCGAAGCCCAGCCCAGCCCGTTCCCTTGCGGGTCGGGCGGGTCTGCCCGGAGACCCGACCCGCCAACCCGCTGACCGCTCTCCCCAGCACCCCTCGCCGCCCGCGTCCAGCGCCGGCCTCCGCGCGCAGCGCCGCCCGTTCCGCGCCCACTCCCCGCGTCCTCCGCGCCACGAGCCCCTCTTCCTCGCCGTGCTCGGCCCCCCCCCTAACCGCCTCCTCCTCTTATTTAAGTTCCCCCCCTCTCTTCTTCCTCCCAACTCCGGCCACCTAACCCTAACCCTCCTCCACGCTGCTCCGCCGCCCCAGAGCTCCGTCGGCGACGCCACTCCCCGCCGACCTCCTCGCCGCGCCGCCGCAAGCCGACCCAGCCTCCTCCTCCTTCTCCCCTCTCCTCCTCCTTCCTCCAGAACCTCGCCGCCGCCTCCCAGAGCTCCGCCGTCGACCGGCCAACGCCTCCGCCTCGCCCCGGCGAACACCCCCGACTGCCTCCTGCCAGCCAGCGCCGCCTCAGCCTCCGGCCGGCCCGCCGCAGCTCCAGAAACCCAAATTTTTCCCCCCAATTCCTTGTGTCGTGTCGGACACGACACGGACACAAGATTTCCCTGTTTCGAAGAGTCCGGTTCAGGTACTCGTATCTTGCACCCTGTATCTCCGTTTTCGATTTCGTAAATTATGTTGCGAAGCCTGTATGACCCTCTCGGTGCCCGGACAAACCACTCGGGACATCGCGTCCTGTGGTGATCGCACACCGCGATCCAAAAACAGAAAAAATCAGACCCTGTTTTACCCCGGAACTGAGTACGCCCTGCCAAACGGGATGACTTGGTCGCGTGCGGTCTTCACAGATACGTGCGCGTCGTCGATACGGACGTGTGAGATTTCGCGAAAGCTGATTCGGGTGTGCGTGCACACCGGAATCAACGCGTATCTGCGGACATCGTCCCGTATCCGACTTTTCTACAATTCGCCCTAACTTCTTGTACACTCGTCAGATCGAGACGAAACTTGCGCCATCGGACTCGTAGCGATACGCTGGTCCTGTGGGTCAAGTTTGGTTCGATTCTGAGAACGTTGACGAAATCGCGTGTCGCGGGCCCCACAGGCCCCGCTCGATGGGCGATTTTGTGATCGGCTCATCGGAATCCAAATCTGGAAGTTCCGTTGGGTTCGTATCAGCGTTCCTGACCTATTGACACTAAGTTTGGTAAATTTGGAGACCGATTACCCGGACACGTTTTTCGGTGCAAAGCGGGCCCACCGGCGGACCCTGTTTTGACCTGAAACTGCCGTTTTGCCCTTGTCTCCAAATTGGACCCAAGGACAGGCGTTTCTAGCTATTTGACATCTTCTGAGCGTGTTGATAATGTCTATTTCAGCTTTTGGACTCATCTCTGGAAATTTCTCCGAGAACAATTAATCGGATCCAAACAACAGGCAAGTACCTGCACTTCAAGTTAAATCTTTATATTGTGATAATTAATTCCCTGCTTTACTAGTACCCTTGATGATTACACCTAGTGTTAGGAATACTGGAATTCATGTCTTGAATATTTGGAGTTCATGTCTTATTTTTCATGTCGGGTGGGAGAATACTAGAAGGCATGTAGTTTACCCTTCCCCTTGTCATGTTTAATAGCTGTTGGTACGCGACTGTACCTCAGCCGGATCTCGATTTTCCTTATTTAATAGCCGTTTATGACAGCCGGATTAGCCTTATAAACCCCTACATGCCAACTATGTATTCTAAAACAAACACAAGTTCACACAGATAGTTTCTGGTCTTGTTATATTTCTTGCTGACTGTTGTAGTTTCATTTCCTGTCACATTTATTTCTGTTTTATCATATTCCTGTTTACAGCTTTAACTCTGAGATATTGATGTTCTTTTACGCAGTTTTTTTCAACATGATACTCAATTTAATTGTCATAAATATTTAGTTTAATCTTGTTGTGCACTGTGTACTTTGCTCCTTTCCTGACTGGATCTGTTGATTTAGGCGATGATGAGGACCTTGCCCCTACATATTATGGTCCCTATGAGGGAACAGATGATACTTATGAGGAGCCAGATCCCACCCAGGAGACCCCTGCTGCAGAGTAGATAGCAGTAGCTATTTTTTATTTATTGCTCTTTATCTTAGTAATCGGATTTGTCCCCGATTTTATTCTGATTTCTGTACTAAACATCTGAATCTGTTGTCGCATTTATTTCATCTGAAATCTTAAGTATCTGTTTCTCATTATTATCTTGCCTATGTTATTTGTGAATGAGCTAGATTAGTTAAATGTGGATTTGACCTAGACAGCGTACTACCGCCGACTCTGCGGCGTAGGCTGGACGTACCCACGCACTCGTGGCCGAATTTCCGGGTGCGGGTCGTGACATTGGTAGTTTGGATCGTGAGCACAAGCAACAAATAAATTACCTTGGAATCTAGACGTAAGAAAAGTAGCATTAATACTAATAACAGGTAAACAACCACTTAAGAAACAATCCATACAAGCTTTAAAACAAATAAATATTCTTTGGAAGACATTATTTCCAACTGTTTTTAAAAAATATTTTCTATCGAAATTTGTTTACATAATTGTAAAACCATATTTCTCAAGACTATCATATGCATCAACATAATTGCCGTTAATATCAGCTAATGCAAGTTCCCTAGCTCTCCAAGCTTTGGAATACGTAATATGTATCCGATGTTCTCTAAGTATATCGTGTAAAATATGCGCAAGACTATACGAGTTGTTATCTCTAATTTTATCAATTATTTTATTTCTTACCCATGCAGTAGTGGCTAGTGGATGATGTCCTCCTGTAAATCCACCTAAACATGAATATCTACCTTCAAATGTACGAATTTTAAATGTACTATCATTACCATTGGCTTTAGCATATACTCTCCAACAATAGTTGGAAGAATCATAAGTATACACTATTCTTTGATGATTGTTAAGTTTAGATGAACAACTAAAATTATATCTAATTGCTAGGTCACTAATAAAATTTCAACATTTCTGAGAAGAATCAAATGTTCTGCCAACCAATAATCCGGGAATACAACCAGCTACATTAGCATCATTATCATCTAAATAATAATATAAATTTCTAACCAAATCATCATTGTTTTCATCGTCAACATTATTGTTTTCGGTATCAAAGTTCTATTCAGTGCAATTTATACAACTAGGACCAGCATTGAAATCTTGGTTATTATAAAAATATTGAATACTTGAAATTATAGTTGTGTCGATATTTGGTAATGATGGAATAATGTAAATTTTAATACAAGATGAAACAAAATTACTTTGAACAATAAAATTTTATGTTTGTTCACAATCTATTATTATAAACACATCTGAATAAAACTACCTTATTGTAAATTCATAATTTATGGAAAAATGATCACAAATAATACTACGCAAACTAGCTAATGTGATACTTTGATAATTGGTAATAATATTAGTATTACCTCCTTGGTAAGATTAATCCATCTAGTATACCTCCATGGTAGCAAATTATTACTAATTTTGATTCATAGTCACAAACTTTAGGATGAGTTGAGGCTTACAGAGGAATGTCAGAAAATAGCTTAGGAGAATATGGTAGGAGGCAATGGATCAAAGTATCTTCTGACTTGAATTTGGCTTCTGAATTTACCGATTATTTTATAAGATTATGAGAAAAATATGATGAAGAAAGTAAGAAAAAATGTGGTGAAACAAAAGAGTGAATGAGACATATAAAACAAATGAGTGATATATATAGAGCTAAATTTAACCGTTCAAATTTAAACGTTATAAATTAAACGTTACCCCTGTGTACAGAAAAAGATATGCTAGTATTGTCTAGTGTAGATAGTGTAAAAAAAATTGACAGAGGAAAGAGTGAGAGAAAGAAATATATGAGAGAGAGAGGGAAGAGAGAGAGAGAAGAAAGAGAGAGACAGAGTGAGAAAGAGAGAGAGGCGAGACTGACAGGGAGAGAGAGAGGGCGAGTGAGAGAGAAAGTAAAGAGAGGGATGAGAGTGACAGTGAGGGAGGGAGGGAGGGATAGAGAGAGAGGAGAGTGACGAGAGAGAGAGAGAGAGGCAGAGAGTGAGGGAGGGGGAGAGAGAGAGAGAGAGAGAGGAGTGGGGAGGAGAAAGTACAAAAAATGTCATTCCAAAGTGCGTTTTTATTTTTTATTATATATTTTTTTCGGTTAACGTCGTTAACGAAAAAAAAGTATACAGTGAAAATATAATATTAAAATATATAAACGTCGCGTTTTGATGCTTTATTTGAAATTTTGGGAAACTTGATGCTCTACACAAAATTTACTTAAAATATAATGCTCTCAACGAAAATTTTCGTATAAAAAATTTTCAATTTATTTTGATTATTTAAATGTTTGATATTAAATATTATATAGTTTAAAAAATGGAGTAAACAGTACCCGCAAGTACTATTCATCTTCCTTCCAACTAAGGAAGTCCCAATTCAAATTCCATACGAGCGTATTTTTGTTGTTTAAAGAATTTTCATCCAAAACCATCCAAACCCTCTTGAGATCCACTCCAGAAACCAATCCACCCCCACCCCCAACCCCCCCAAGCAGTTCAGCGAGTTCCCCGACCGCTCGTGGCATCCACGACCACCGTCGGCTGCCGGCAGCAGTCGCACGACTGCAGCAACCGCTGTGTAAAGCACAGCAGCGACCCCGTCTCCCCAGTGCGATGTATTTAAGACCAATATAAATTATTGAGTTTTTTTTTTTCTATCTGAACAAAATCGAAACCGAACCAAGTCGAACCGGATTCAATTTTCAGTTTTTTCAAATAGTTTTTTCAATTTATTTATGATATATATATATAAACTATATTTTTTTTTTATTCAGTTTTCGGTTTTGGAACGAAATTGAAATCCAAAATCGAAATCGAACCGATTTTTTTAAAACCGAGCTGAATCTCTTATTCGGTTCGGTTCGGTTCGGTTCGATTTTTGCTCCAAAATTTAATAATGCTCACCCATAGTCAAAAGCAAGGTTCAAAGTATCGGTATCGAAATCGGTATCAGACCATTCCTATGAGTATCGGGATCAACGATATCGGCAGTTTCAGATTTTTTGGTATCGAAAATTAAATAACTATTAGTAAATTATTAACATTTTAGAAAATATATTTTAAACATTTATGCATAATTTTAAGTATTTTTAGTGTTTTTTCTTAGTATTTTTGAAATTTAATGAAATAGTAGCAATCTTTGTCGATTGATTTACGTGCGATAGATAAGTTTTTCTCTTTTATATGCTTTTACAATCTTACTATAATTTTACATCCTTACTAATTGGTCTTTTTTATTCAAATTTTTTTGTCGAATTGATCGAAAAAAAGATCTCTAATGTCAGTATCGAATATCGGTCGGTATTGAATCAAACCATGACAAACTGTATCGATATCGACCGTATCGAATCGGTATCGGCCGATACTGCAAACAAAAGTTGATTATATATAGAAGGGTTTTACATGACCGGACCATATCCCACGTCATCCAAATGTGTGCCACATATATATCACAAATGCCGAGAGTATGGACAGAAGAAGACTATGAGATTGAGTGCGTCCAACAAAGAGATAATTTACGTTGGAATTGTTTGATATAACTTATTATTTCTGGCCATAGCTAGCCTCTATTGAGTTTGCTCCTCACGTACGTTCCAAGTAATAATAATAAACTTTTAGTATTGATGCATGATGAAGGCTGATGATAAAAGCACTACAAAATACACTCAATCTGTTTTTATTTTTTTCTAAATTTTTTACTTAAAATTTTATTCAAAATTAGTTTAAAATTTTATTTAGGGCTGTCAAAGTTTTACAAACTTTATGCTGCTGAAGGTTGCATAATTCTCCTCCCTCTTATTTCCTTAGAAGTAGCTAGACTCTATTTAGGGTTAGGGAGCTGCTGTTTGGACCACGAATTTGACATGCGGATTGGCCGGCACGCCAAGTGCCGGACCTCCATTGGAGGCGGTCCGAAATTTTCGTACGATTGGCCTCCAACGTGTGCGGAGAGGACACATCAGCTGCGGACCAAATCGCGATCACCCTCCGTTCAGTTTAACATTTTCGTTAGGATTATTTATTGTAAGTTCATGACAAATTTTGTTGTCTACAATTCCTAATAGTGATTTATTGCACACCCCCCCCCCTCCCCCTACCTCCTATCATAGTAAATCTTCTTCTGAGAGCATTATTCAGTTTTAGACCGAAAACAGAACTGAACCGAACCGAACCGAACCGAACCAAAAAAAAAATAATTCAGTTCGGTTTGAAAAAAAAAATCGATTTGATTTCAATTTTAAAAATATTTAAAAAAATTATTTGATTTCGATTTTGGCTTTGGCCTCTGACATGTTCATTTAGAGAATTTGTCCCCTAAATTTAGTGTTACAGTGTATATTTTAGGATTCAAAAATATAAAATTTAGGAATCAAACTTTCTAAATAGACATTGTTAGGATCTAAACTCCAAGCTGATATAAACTGTAGAGTCTAAACTCTAATTAGTCCTATAATTTTTCTTCATCCTGACTCATCCTATTGTCATCATTTAGTCAAATCCTCTTTTGCTTTTGTAGTTGACACATCGACGTAGATTACAAGATAAGGAGGAACCCATGTAGTCGACATCTTGGATCTATAAGACCTATTCAAAATTACATGACATGTGAGGGACTAACATGCAAAATGCCCCTCGAATAAATCGAAGGGCTTTGGGGCCTTGGGCTGTGCGGTGGTGGGCCCCGCGTTCAGGTGCGGGTCACGTGGCCCCGATGCAGAAAATCACAGGTGGAGGAGATCGCGCCACGTCGGACTGATGGGAGTCGCTCACGTCAGCGGAGCGGGGGATGCGGAAAATATCTGGACGAGAGGGTGCCTGTGGTGATGACACGTGGCGTTACGGTAATGGGCTGCCGTATGGGGGAGCAGAGGAATAAATCCCTGGGTTTGGGGAGAGCCCATGGTTTTCCAGCGAATATTTAGTGGACTAAAATGCCCCTCGAAAGAATTCATGTATAGTCACTCTCTTGGTAAGATTACCTCCTATTTGCAACCTCAATATTATATTTTCAAAAAATTTGGTGTACCAAAAATATTTTTAAAATAATTAGCTAAACCGAAATTGATGTAGGAAAATTTGAAGTTAAGAAATTTTTTGTAATCTGGAACGGGAAAATATGAAGAAACTATTTTTTTTTTTTTTTTTTTTTTTTTTACATTTTCACCATCTGCGCCAACTCAATTGGCAAAAATATATGGATAGGTTTTATGTTTAGGGTTTGTTTTGATTTGTTTTTTATTTTTTTGTGTTTTATGTTTAGGATTTGTATTTTGGTTTTATGTTTGTGGTTTATTTTATTTTATTTTAATTTTTTTTTGGTATAGTTGGGTTTGATTTTTTTTGTTGGTTTTTTATGGGTCACTTATCAAAGACTTTTTTTTTGTAACATTCATATTGTAACGTTTATATTTTGCCAACGACCATTTCTTTCTCATATCTATAAATTTCTGTCATACTCTTCTTTTGCTATTCATTTCTCACTCAACCCATACATACTTTCAAATTTTTTTCTTCTATTCGTTTCTCACTCAACAGAAGGTGATTACTAACTCAACAGAAGGTGATTACTTACTCAATAGAAGCTAATTCATCTCACTCACTAAATTTAGAAGCTCACTCTCTTGTCATGGATCAAAGTCTAAAAATACTATGTTCGATTGGAGGTGTGCTAAATATGTTAGTTTATGAAGGAGGTTTAACTGAAATTTTTTTTAATTGATCCAAATATTTCGTTTGATAGTTTACGTAATCAAATTGTTGAGCAAATTTCTATTGATTTTGAATTTATATTGATACTTTTTTTTTACTAATTGAATAACGTTAGTTAGTGAACAAGCATGAAAATTTATTCTCGAAGTTAATGTACAAGCAACGTACATTAATATTTATGTAACTTCACTACCACCTAGAATTAATATTGTAAGTAGTATATGTGCTTCTAATCAAGTTAATACTGCTCATAGTTCTTCTCATCAAGTTATTTCATTTACTGAACAAGAAAATATAGTAGATGATGGTAATAACGACGATGAAAACAGTGGTGATTTAATTAAAAAATTAGATGATAAATTTGATGGCAATGTTGATAGTGTTAGAATTTATGTATTATAAGTTGAAAAAAATTTTGATAATCGTTCTGAATTTAGATATTTTATTAGTGATATAGCAATTACATATAATTTTACTTGACATGCTATATTTTTGACTTCGGCATTTTAGCCTAAGGATGGATGTAATTCACCCTCTTTCCATAGTGAAGCTTTAGAAGGCCTTGAATTGAGAGATGTAACAATGCTGCTGGGATTGTATATAAATGTAATGATTCAAGTTTTAATTGGAGAGTATACGCTAAAGTCGTTGGTGAAGGTGAAAGTTTTCTATTGCTATACTAGAAAACGTACATTCTTGTTTAGGTGGACTTACAACAGGTTATCATCCATTAGCTACTACTATATGGGTTAAAAATAAGATTATTGATAAAATTTGAGATAATCATTCGTATAGTCGATTGGATATTATAAATGATATATATAGAGAACACGAAATATATATTAAATATCGTAAAGCTTGAAAAGCTGAAAAACTTGCTCAATCCGAAATAAATGGTAGTTATATTGATGCATATAGTAGTCTTGAAGAGTATAGTTTTAGATTTATTGAGACAAATTCAGGTAAACAATATTTTATTCAGACTACAGAAGACAATAGATTTCAAAAAAAATATTTGTTTTAAGGCATGCATTGATGAATTTTTAAGGGAATGTTTACCTGTGATTAGTATTGATGCTACTTTTCTTTTCTCTAGATACTAAGGTATTTTATTTATTGCTTGTGCTCATGATCCAAATTATCAATTATATCCAATTGCTTATGATGTTGTTGAGAGTGAAAATACTGATTCTTGGACTTGGTTTTTAAACGGTTTGAGAACATCTTTTGAAAAATATTTTGATGCATGGAATACAATTTCTTTTATATCAGATAAACATAAATGATTGATAAGAGATATGCGTGATATCTTTCCAGAGTCGCCTAATTTTTTTTATTCAATATTTTAAACCAAATTTAAAAAAAGTCTTCGAATTTTTCTATTTTTAATGTAATAAAAAAATTATAAGATAATAAACATATTGACTATATAAAATAAAAAATAAATTTACCTCGTAAAACCTTAGTGAATCGAATTGGCCCCGATATACTGCAATATCATTGTGAGCACATCGAGCTGGATCTGCTGCAGCCGTCATCTAGCGTAAAGCTGATGGGAAGACACCAGCATCGATATCAATACGGGAGACTGGCCTACCGATATAGAAGTGGTCGTAGGACCAAACCTAGAAAAATAATATCATATAAGTGTACATATTTATCTAGTAAATAAAATAAAATAAAAATTTTATACATGTATTAATGTCATATATCCACTCAAATTTTTTTTCCTTTTAACCACTGAAGTAAAATACACAAAAGTTGAGATAGAGTTGTACATATATGCCAACACAGATGCTTCCCATGCATGATAGGTAGGTTCTGCCAGATTTTGCATAAAAGGTAAAAAAATGTAAATTTGTTGTCACGCCCCAGTCCCAAAATATCGAGGGACTAGACCCGTGGCAATGGCCAGCAGCACACACCGATGGACAAACCCAATTTAATGGATCCATCGGGATGGAAGGGGAAGTCGAGGTGGAGGAGTTGGCTGGACGAGGGCGGCGAGGGAGGCGGAGGAGGTTGGTGTAGGTGCTGGTGGTGGAGGGTGGCGAGTGGCGGAGTGGAGGAGGAGGAGAAGAGGGAAGAGGGGCTCGGGGCTGGGAGAGGGCGACGGAGCTCAGCGGCGGGGGGGTGGCTCGCCGCGGGGTGGGGGTCGGCTCCGGCGAGGGGGCTCGCCGCTCCGGCGGGGGGGGGGGGGGGGGTCGGCTGCGGCCTGGGTTAGGGTTAGGTTTTTCTTTTATTTCTTTTATAGGAAATTAATTAAGGGTTAAATGGTAATTTCACAATTAAAAATATCTGTAGATATTTTCGGGTGGGTCCCGCTTCCAAATGGACGGTGCTGGTTCACCGGCCAATGAGGGGGGTGACACCTCACACTGCAAATTTGCAGAAAAGTCCCTGTAATTTCATAAATTGTACAGAGGTCCTATTTTAGGAAATTGCGCAATTACAAAATTGTCTGGGAAAAACATCCGATTCCTGAAATTGCTAAAATGCACAGAACTGAGGAAAATTGCTGTGTGAGGGCCCTGGGGGGATGGGGGTAGTCTGGACAGGGACTGGGCCTGGTTTTGGGGTGATACGGGCCATCGTATTTAATTAATTAATAAATACTGCGCACGGTGTTCTCTAATTATTTAGAGGCAGGTAGGGCCATAATTTTAATGCGGTGTCAATACACTAAATGTAGTATACTCAGTGTAGAATATTAACGTATTTTTGTCTGGGCAAAACAGGTGCATGCTGGGCCTCTAATCTCTATTGGAACAGAGATGGGTACAGATCTAGGAATTTAAATACGTACGTTTACAACGATTTTTGTACGTCTAAAACGAGGCTCAAAACAGAGTATCTGGGAGTTGCACAAAGTGCAGGAAAATAGACTAGCATGTCTAGGAGAGGTACGTGAACTTAGTTCGGGGATAACAGTCAAGGTAAAGCTCCAAATAATTTGGTGATGGACAGGTGCACAAATCAATAGGATCTGTAAGCAAAATAAATTTAAATATTGCCATAAATCCTAAATTGTTAAAAATAATCCTAAAATGCTGGAATCTGGTCGAGGGGGTTTATAATCTACCAAACTTATAAGAATTTCGTCCTCGAAATTAAAACTAAGCCACGGTAGAAGTCAAAGACGGCATAAGATATAATTTAACAAAGTAATTTATATATTGGCTTATGAATAGGTTCGAAAAACGTTTACGCATGTCGTCCACACGCTTCCAAGTAGATTTTTCTGGCGTGCCACGCTTCCATGCCACGCGGACCAAGGGAAAAGACTGATTCCTCAATACTTTTTCTCGACGATCAAGGATTTCTACGGGTTGCTCTTGATATGACAAGCTCGGCCTAATGGTGATCTCCGAATGGTTGAGAACATGACTGTTGTCCGTCATATATCGTCTGAGTTGCGACACATGGAATACTTCAAGTACTCCCTCAAGTGAAGGTGGTAGCGCAAGTTGATATGCCACTACTCCCACTCTTTCTAGCTTGTCAAAGGTCCAACATACCTTGGACTCAACTTGCTGCGTCCTTCGAATCGAATGGTTCCTCTAGTAGGTGATATCCTCAAGAAGACATGATCGTCCTCCTTGAATTCCACGGGACGATGATGACGGTCTGCCTACTGCTTCTGTCTGTCTTGCACTGCTCGCAAGTGTCCTTGTATCTTCTTAACTGTCTCTACGGTGTTGACCACCAACTCTGGTCACGCGAATCCTTGTCTGGTATAATGCTGACTGGTATGTCGTACAATCTTACGATTTGCCTCATAATAAGTTAGCTAAAGCTTCTGCAGACTGGCCAACTCTAAAGGTAAGAAACGTGCTGACTTGGTGAGTCGGTCCATAGGAATTCTTAATCCTTATAAGTCAACCTAGTCATAGGTGCTACTATCCATTCAGGTGTCAATCAATTGTTTATTCAGGTGAAATCCTTTTAGACTCTTGTCGGCAAAATGATATATTCTTCATCGTAATACTTGAGTTCTGAACTTGACCCAAGTTACGAGACAAAAATAAAAATTTTATGCTGTCATAGGGATGCACGTATTAGGAACGTAATAAAACGTAGGTAGGTAGCGAAGGTCATTCTAAAGATAGCACAGTTTAAAACTGCAATCAATCTAATAATAGGGTTTGGTAATTACCCAAGAAACAAACAGAAATGGCTACTGAAATATTACACCTTTCGTATTTATACTAAGCACGAGGTTTCGTCCTTCCAAAATAAGGGAAGATGGAAAACGATAATCAAGAGTTCAAGGGGGAGGTAATAGATTAGAAGTATGGGGATCAAGGCGTTTAAAGAATTCAAATGGGAATTATCACGACAGTTGTGGATTGAAATACTATTTTGATAATTCCTATTCACATGCTCGTATCAGTACAGTCATGTAGCTGATACGATATGCTTAGACATATCTAGCAGACAAGTACATCCGTCTACTAATTACTATGTATCTCAATCCAAGTAAAGTAGTTATGCGAAGGGCGAACCAAGTGCACTATGGTTGATCAGACCGTAATACACTGATTCTGAAATGTATTAGTGTAGTACTCCAATAATACATATCATGAACAAGCTTGATAAAGAATAAGCTTGCAAAACTAGGCTATAATAGTAGTATAAGTCAAGGTAGTATAGTAAATATAAGTACGCTAGATTATGATGTGAAAAATTACAAAACAATTCAAATTCACAAAGAGACAAGACTCTACAATCTCTACAGTTATTATTCTAATTCCTTGTCTAAGTTGCTAGTTTGACCAAAAAGAGGTATGGCCTTCTAAGTTCTACAATCTTAATATACACTATAGGTTGTCTGCCTAAAACAGAGATTTCAAAAAAGTCCGCGTAAAGTAGGGGTTCGAGGTTGTCTGCGTAAAGCAGAGATATAATAATTTGGCGTAACGCATGGCTTCAGAGCTATCCGCGTAAAACAGAGAAGCGTAAGGTAGAGCTTCAGAGCTGTCCGCGTAAAAAGTCTGCGCGTAAATATCTCCTGCGTAAAGTCTAGCATACGTTGCAGCGTAAAGTTGTACGAGAAACTCATGAGTTTGTCAGTCGAATTAGTGAATTCTGACATCTGACAAAAGTACTTGCACAACGATCGAGTGGGCGGTTGTGATGATGATTTTGCACGGAGTTCCAGGTTGTCTTTTGGTGACAGATTGGATACAAGTCATAAACGCTTGAGGTGAGACAAAACCAGATGTCCCACAAAAGTTGTTTCTTTTTGCACAGGGCTCGAGGCGTATCTCTGCATTTAATGCACGAGATTTGGGTCAACTGGGGAAAGCTAAGGCTGTAACAATTACGTTCATATCATATCCTTATGTTACGCCTAAACAGGTTACTCTACGCTGGTTATCTATTTATTCATGAATCATCAAGTTTACGCAGGGCAGTTACCTACGTGGCTTTCATGACGTGTCCTATGCAGGATAAGGAATAGTAAGGGATCGTGGGTAGCGGTTGTCATAACTGCGGCGTAAAGGAGATAATCTCCTGCATAATTTGGTTTTTACGCCAACAAGAAAGTCATTTGGCTTTTACGCCAACTAGGCAGTTGTTTGGCTTCTACGCCAGCAACGGTCAGATGGGTTTTACGTCAACAAGGGTAAAGGGTCTCTGGCGTAAAACTCTGTTTATCCAACATAGGATGAGGTTTAGTCCTAGTATTCAACTTTGGATTTTTATGGGTTCCTCAAGACTAGGGTCAACACTATGGTCAAATTTTAAACTAATTATAGTAGTGTTTATACTACACTCAAGTCATACATAAATACGTCAAGGGGTAAGGGTAAGTTAATCTATAGGTAGTGATACTAGGGTTCATAAGGTAATATGGAAGACTAGGGTTCATTTAGTAGTCTGAACTTAATGATGTGTCCATGCCCTAGTTGTGTTCTTAATAGGAATACTACCCTAATTATCATCCTATCAACAGGGATTCCTATATTCTAGCAGGGGCTATACTTAAGGAATTATCAGGGAAGCACATGAATCAAGCAGGATACAATTTATTCAAATAGAATGGATTGGAAGGAAGATGAGTCATAGTCAATTGGATGAGATCCTATACTCTAATCCTAGGTGCAGGCTTGCTCGGTACAGTAACGTAACCGAGACAATATGCTCTGACCTGCATGGGCCACCACTAAAAACATGTCATGCCCAGTCCCAAAATACGTAGGACTAGGATACGTAACCATGCCAGCCGCCTGTATATATGGCAACTCCAATATATGGAAACCATAATACAAGCGTACGCTGTATAATGAACAATAATTCATAAGTGGTAAGACTAATCACAAGTCACAGGGTAATATCTAAATCTCATCCACAGAAATCAAATATGAATAACCAATAACCATGTAACTAAATCTCAATAATAAGTATCTAGAGAATGACAGTCGGATGAAAACAAATCCATTGTCGAAATAGAATATAAAAGGAACCAGAATACACACCATAAAAGTACAACATCTAACCAACACGAGGCTCGAAGATCTCCTCGAAATATAAGTAGCCTGTCCGGATCTGTGCTCCCATGAGTACTCAGGAACATCTACGCCTGGAAAGGGACCAGGTCCTCAGAGGGACATAACAAGATACATAGAAGCATGCCATAATGTAAATACTGAATAAATAAATGGGGTGTGCTAACCATCTAAGTGAATGCAATTTAAAGACCTTGTAGTACGCATGGGAATGTGTAGGCTTGACATATGCTGACGTAATTCACCAATCGTCGGGACTGGCTAGTATATGTGTCATATGCCCCCTGACTCAAGGGTACTCTGCAATCGACCATCTCCGAGGAGCATGGTACGAAGGATAAAAACATACAAGGAGGGGGGTGTCCCATACGTCTACTAGTATCTTTCTCGCCCAATATAAATGTACAAGTCGTGAAAACGACGTGGACATCTTCTACTATGATGCAAGTCTCAATAAAATAAACAACTAAGCTAAATACCGTTACACGTGTTGCTCATACCGATGGCCAGTCGAGTAAGAGGCACGCGTCCCTACATAAACTCACTCTGTGACGTGTAATGATACGTGTCAAGGCCTGGAAAGTTATACCAATAACTCCACAACTTTAGGTGGGTCTACTAGACACTAGGTCAGATACAAATCCTAACGTCAACGCCTTCGTTGACTGCACCCGAGTTTTCTCGGACGCGCACATTATATGATAAATAAATATGTAACTATCAATAACTGAAATTAAACAGTACAATAAGGCAAGGTATACTTGCCTGGCAAGAGCTGCAAAATATAACGTCCAGATGTCAAATACCAGGTGTCAGAAACTATGGCCTCAGAATGAACGTCTACGGATGCTGAAATAAACATCACTAACAGTCTCAGAAAATATCAAATAGCTAAAAACGCCTGTCCTTAAGTCCAATTTGGACACAGGGGCAAAAATAACAGTTTCCGGTCAAAGCGGGGTCCACATGTGGGCCGCTTTGCACCAAAAAACGTATCAGGGTCAAAGGTCTCCAAATTTGCCAAACTTAGTGTCAACAAGTCCAGAACATCGATACGAACCCAACGGAATGTCCAGAACTGGATTTCGATGTGCCGATCACAAAATCGCCCGTTAAGTGGAGCCGGTGGGGTCCACGATACGAGATTTTGCTAACGTTCTCAGAATCGAACAAAACTTGGATCACAGGACCAGCGTATTGTTACGAGTCCGATGGCACAAGTTTTTTTTCGATTTGACGTGTGTACACAAAGTTACAGCGTATTCCAGAACAGGCGGATACGGGACGTTGTCGGCGGATACGCGTTGATTCCGGTGTGCTCGCACATCCAAATCAACTTCTGCAAAATCCCGCACGTCCGTATCAACGGCGCGCACGTTTCGGTAAAGACCGCGTGTGACCAAGTCGTCCCGTTTGGCGGGGCGTACTCAGTTCCGGGGTGAATCGGGTCGTTGTTTTTCCTGTTTTTGGATCGCGGTTTGCGATCGCCACAGGACGCGATGCACCGAGCGGGTTGCACGGGCATTGAGAGGGTTACGTAGTCTACGTGTTACAACTGACGGAATTAAAAAGGGAACTACGAGGAGTTAGAACGGGTTACCTGAACAGGGCTCTGTGGAAACTGAATTTCCCGTGTCCACGAGTCGTCTTGACACGATACGACTGTGTCCAAGCTGTGTCCAGCTGCTGTCGTGTCCGGTACTGCGCCGTGTCTGGTACTGCTCGGGTCAGGGTCATTGCGGGGTGGTCCGGAGCCGCTGCGGCTCAGCCGGCCGGACGAGAGAGAAGCTGAACCTGAGTGGGGCTGCACAGGGTCGAGCCGGGGTGGCTGTGCACAGGGGGTCGGGTGGCTGGGTCATCGTGGAGGTCGGTTCCGGCCATGGGGAGGTGGAGGAGTGTACTGGCCGGTCGGGAGAGGACTGAATCGGAGCGGGGATCTGCACGGCCGCCGAAGTCGAGGGCTGTGTGGCGCTGACCGGACGGAGAGAGTGGCTGGGCGAAGGAGAGGGCTCAGAGTCGTGCGGCGTGTGGCCGGGTGGGGGTGGTGGTTGCTCGGGGAGTGGCGGGGGAGGAAGGGCGGAGTGGAGGAGGTCGGGAAGGAGCGGGGAAGTCGGGATGGCGGTCGTGCGTCTCAGGCGGAGGGGAGATGTAGGGAAGTCGAGGGGGAGGCGAGTGGCGGAGGATGGAAGGGGAAGTCGAGGTGGAGGAGTTGGTTGGGCGAGGCCGGCGGGGGAGGCGGAGGAGGTTGGTGTAGGTGCTGGTGGTGGAGGGTGGCGAGTGGCGGAGTGGAGGAGGAAGAGAAGAGGGAAGAGGGGCTCGGGGCTGGGAGAGGGCGGCGGAGCTCAGCGGCGGGGGGGGGGGGGGGTGGCTCGCCGCGGGGTGGGGGTCGGCTCCGGCGAGGGGGCTCGCCGCTCCGGCGGGGGGGGGGGGGGTCGGCTGCGGCCTGGGTTAGGATTAGGTTTTTCTTTTATTTCTTTTATAGGAAATTAATTAAGGGTTAAATGGTAATTTCATAATTAAAAATATCTGTAGATATTTTCGGGTGGGTCCCGCTTCCAAATGGACGGTGCTGGTTCACCGGCCAATGAGGCGGTGACACCTCACACTGCAAATTTGCAGAAAAGTCCCTGTAATTTCATAAATTGCACAGAGGTCCTATTTTAGGAAATTGTGCAATTACAAAATTGTCTGGGAAAAACACCCGATTCCTGAAATTGCTAAAATGCACAGAACTCAGGGAAATTGCTGTGTGAGGGCCCTGGGGGGATGGGGGTGAGTCTGGGCAGGGACTGGGTCTGGTTTTGGGGTGATACGGGCCATCATATTTAATTAATTAATAAATACTGCGCACGGTGTTCTCTAATTATTTAGAGGCAGGTAGGGCCATAATTTTAATGCGGTGTCAATACACTAAATGTAGTATACTCAGTGTAGAATATTAACGTATTTTTGTCTGGGCAAAACAGGTGCATGCTGGGCCTCTAATCTCTATTGGAACAGAGATGGGTACAGATCTAGGAATTTAAATACGTACGTTTGCAACGATATTTGTGCGTATAAAACGAGGCTCAAAACTGAGTATCTGGGAGTTGCACAAAGTGCAGGAAAATAGACTAACATGTCTAGGAGAGGTACGTGAACTTAGTTCGGGGATAACAGTCAAGGTAAAGCTCCAAATAATTTGGTGATGGACATGTGCACAAATCAATAGGATCTGTAAGCAAAATAAATTTAAATATTGCCATAAATCCTAAATTGTTAAAAATAATCCTAAAATGCTGGAATCTGGTCGAGGGGGTTTACAGTTTGTCTAGCTCAAAGGGAGACTACGACACTGTCATAATATAATCAACCTGTAGCCTGTATGTCTCTCCCCACCCAATGTAACCACACGTCTCATGTCCATAACGTCTCATGTCCATGTCACGTGAGATCATAACTAATGCAACCAGTCATATAATCTCTATAAATATAATGTTTACGTCAATCCTGCATCCTATACAGAATCACCATGAATATCTCAGGAAGATTCTGTCAAATGTATAGTGTCAAGTGTCCTGGGTATAACGTACTTGATAAAGCAAGTACGAGAATGTAAAGGGTCACGATGTCCATCTCTAGATGACCTTACACAACCCGCGTACGGTGTTGGCATCCGACTATTAATCGGACGCTAAGTAAGTCACACGGTCCTAGGTTTAAGCATGTACAACAATTATATATGTCAAGAAAATAAGTAGCAAAAACTGCAGGATTTGGCAAGTTACACTTGCCTGGGGTTCTGGTTCCAACTGTAGCTCTGACTTCAGCGGGTTCTGCAAGCAGTTCTCCGGTTGCTGAAATAGACATCACCATCAGATTCAAAAAATATCAATTAGCTAGAAATGCCTGTCCTTGAGTCCAATTTGGACACATGGGCAAAAATGACATTTTCAGGTCATGGCGGGGTCCACATGTGGGCCGCTTTGCACCGACAAACGTGTCAGGAACAAAGGTCTCCAAATCTGTCAAACTTAGTGTCAACAAGTCAGGAACGATGATACGAACCCAACGGAACTTCCAGAATTGGATTCCGATGAGCCGATCACAAAATCGCCCGTCAAGTGGAGCCTGTGGGGCCCACGATACGCGATTTTGTCCACGTTCTCAGAATCGAACCAAACTTGGGTCACAGGACCAGCGTATTGCTACGAGTCCGGTGGTGCAAGTTTCGTTTCGATCCGACGTGTATACACTAAGTTACAGCGAGATCCAGAAAAGACGGATACGGGACGTTGTCGGCGGATACGCGTTGATTCCGGTGTGCACGCACATTCAAATCAACTTGCGAAATCCCGCACGTCCGTATCAACGACGCGCACGTATCGGTGAAGACCGCACGTGACCAAGTCGTCCCGTTTGGCGGGGCGTACTCAGTTCTGGGGTGAAACAGGGCGTTGGTTTTCCTGTTTTTGGATCGCGGTTCGCGATCACCACAGGACGCGATGCACCGAGCGGTTTGCACGGGCACCGAGGGGGTCACACAGCCTACGCGTCAGAACTGACGGAACAGAAATTGGGGTAGCGAGGAGAGAGATATGAGTACCTGGACAGGGCTCCAAAAGTCCGAATTGTGCGTGTCCGATTTCGAGTCTTCCGTGTCCTGGACACTGTGTCCAAGCCGTGTCCTGACTAGGGCTTAGGTTCTGATGTGTCCTGGCTTGCCGGACTCGGGGCGACTTGTTGCGGTTCAGTCGGAGTCGGCCGGGCGCGGGTGGAGGCGGCGCCGGTGCTGTGGTACCGGCCGGAGTCGGTGAGGGCAGGAGATGGGGCCGGCAGCGGGTTCTGGAAGAGCTGGGCTTTAGGAGCTAGCCGGAAGGCTGGGCGTCGGGTTTTGGAGGCCGGCGTAGTCGAGGGCGGCCGGAATCAGGTGCTGGAGGACGGCGCCGGAGGCTGGCTGGGTCGGATGGAGAGTCGCCGGAGTCGGAGGCTGAGGAGAGGGGAAGGGGAAAAATCGGTGGCCGGACGCGGGTTTTATAGAGGGATTAGGGGAGAGGGACGGCCGGGAGTTGGCCAGAATAGGAAGAGAAGGCGCCGGCGGTAGAGGAAGGTGAAGATGGAGGGTCGCCGGCGGCCACGGCGGCAGAAACGGCCGCCGGCAGGTGAAGGGTCGGGTAGGAGAACGGTTAGGGGTTAGGGCTCCAATCGGGTCGGGTCGGGTTCTCAGCGGGTCGGGTCTGACGCGGATCCGACCCGTTAAGGGGGTTGGGCCGGTTCGGGCAGACCGGCCGGTTCGGTCTATTTAGGTTTGGTTTAATCTGGTTTAGGTGAACCGGGTTCAGGGTTAATTAGGTTAATTTTTTACAATAGTTTTTAGGGCTTTAAAAATACTTCCGGGGTCCAATAAATTCCCGGAAAATTACCCTATGTCCAGTTTTTAATTTTACACTAGAAAATATAATTTTCATCACATTTTAATATTATTTAAAAATATTTAAAATTATTTAATTATAAAATATCTTGATTTTAATTACAGAAAATACCATAAAATTCCAGAAAAATGTGAGAATTTAAATTTTAAAAATTCCTGAAAAATCAGGGGGTTTACAATCTACCCCCCTTAAGAGGATTGCGTCCTCGCAATCAAAGAATAACCGTTCAACAGAGATGACACGGTTGCAAACATTGTTCGAAGCACATCACAATCAAGGAGAATCAAGGTTTTAAGAAGAACACGTAGGAAAATTATTTCCCTAAGCGATAAAAGTTATACAATTTCTCGAATGAAGGAAATCTAGAAAATTATAGTTTTAGAAAAACTAGGTTATCACTTACTAGGTTATCAGATTATTAGCAAGTTCAAAGTTTACTAGGTCAAGGCTAGGGTCACGAACCAACAGGAACGAACTAAGCAATACTAGAAACGAGATAACTATGAATCACTTACGCGCATTAGCTACTCCATGATTCTGCGCGTCCTCCAAGGTCATCGCGAAAGCTTGTCTGCATCCTTGCAGTCGATTCCTCTGCTGCTGCTGAGCCTGCTGGAAGAGTAGTGCCTGGGGTATCAAAGGTGGCCTCGGCTGATACCCTCATGGAGGTGGTGGTATAACTCCTTCAACTTTCGTTTGCGGTGCTCCCAATGCTGGATAGGCTGGCCTCGGTGCTGGTAACGCTTGTTGGTTAACTATTGTTGCTCCTTCTCGACGCTCAGGGCATTCCCTCAATAAATGCTGACTGGATCCGCAAGCTAAACATAATCTCATTTTTCGTCTGCACTGGTTTTCTATATGGCCTCGCCTGTGACAATATGGACAGACAGGTATTGCCTGTGGAGATGCTTCTGGTGGCTAGTGCATGTGAGGTCTTTTTGCAACTTCTTTCTGTGGTGCTCCGGCTGGTGCTGATATGGATGGTCGCTTCAAACTGGTCTCTCTCCTGATGACACGCTCCATGCGTCGTGCTGCAGCAAGGACATCCGGGTAAGATGTAGGTGCAACAGATCTAATTAGTTTCTGTAGCTCGAAGTTTAATCCGTCGAAGAATTTTTCAGCCTTCTCTTCTTCTGTCTGAATCAAGGTTGGGGCGAAGCGACTCAGACGAATAAATTCTGCGTTGTACTCTTCTATTGTCATGTTGTCTTGAGTGAGGCGATTGAACTTATCCCGAAGTTCTGATCGAGCGATGGCTGGAATGTACATCTCCTGAAAGAGTCTAGAGAACTCTTCCCAAGTGACTCGGTCTGGTCCGAGCCGTGTCTCCTCGGATAGCCACCAGTGATGTGCATTATCCGTCAATTGCATTCTGACTGCAGTCATCCAACGTTCTCGTGGAATCTCAGCTGCTTCTAATTTATGTTGAGTGTTGGTGAGCCATTCATGAACTTCTGTGGGCTCTTCTTTGCCTGAGAAGGTACGAGGCTTCAGCTGGCAAAAATTGAAAATAGAGCCCGTCATTGGTCGTCGTGCTGGTAGATCTGCCTGCTCTAGTGCGCTTACTAGGCTGCGACTCAAAGCCTCTTGTTGAGCTTGCATTATTGCATAGATCATTTGAAACATCTGCTGCCCGTCCATGGCCTGCCCTTGTGGAATTACGGGCATTAGTGGAGTAAATTGCGTCGATATTGGAATGTCATTTTGCTGGATTCTCGTGGCATGCTGACTTGCTTGACTGCGTTGTTGAGCTGATTGTCCTTCATCAACTGGTGTCACTTCATCTTCGTTGGTTACCACAGCATCTCGTGGTGATATTGCAGGAGTCTCGTCGTTTTCTCATGAATCCATAACTCTGCAACCAAAATAAACAATAAGAGGCGTACAGGAATCAAGGCATGATGCAATTCAAGAAATTGATTCGAATCCGATATAGATATCAAGAACGTTTCAAGCAAGTGGATGAGATCCTTAAAACTTCTCCTATTCTTATTGCAGGCCTGTTCGGTCCCTAAGTTGAAACCGAACAATTTAGTCATTGACCTGCATGGGCCACCACAAAAACCATGTCACGCCCCAGTCCCAAAATATCGAGGGACTAGACCCGTGGCAATGGCCAGCAGCACACACCGATGGACAAACCCAATTTAATGGATCCATCGCGGCATACTTAAGCTGTAATACAATAATCAGGGTCTACTAATCTCATCCACAGAATGAATATATCAAATATCAACAAAAGAAAACATAAACATAAACATCAAGTCACAGGTAATTAAAATCGGGGAACAACCCGATAATCAAGTCTGATACAATTATTTATTTAAACAAGAATGTAAAGAACACCACAGACTGAGTATGGAAGAACATATACTCAGAAAAATCCATGGCAATCACCTAGTCCTCAGTTCCTGGTTCTGCTCCAGTGCCTGCTCCTAAACCTGCTTCTGCTCCTGCTAGTGCTCCTGTCCTGTAAACTTCAGAGTGGATCTCCTCTGCTAATCCTGGGGACATAATCCGGATCCAGGTCCTCAGGGGACATAGCAAGGTACAAAATAACTTATGCCAAAAATAAATAAAGTAGTGCAGCAATAAATGAAGCAATAGGGTAAACTATATAACCAGGCTAAGTGAAATGCAAGATGAGAGCAGCAAACCACTACAAGCTCTGTGTCGGGGAGCCGGTAGCAGTGATATCATGTGGTTTGTCTAGCTCAAAGGGAGACTACGACACTGTCATAATATAATTAACCTGTAGCATGTGTGTCTCTCCCCACCCAATGTAACCACACGTCTCATGTCCATAACGTCTCATGTCCATGTCACGTGAGATCATAACTAATGCAACCAGTCATATAATCTCTATAAATATAATGTTTATGTCAATCCTGCATCCTATACAGAATCACCATGAATATCTCAGAAAGATTCTGTCAAATGTATAGTGTCAAGTGTCTTGGGTATAACGTACTTGATAAAGCAAGTACGAGAATATAAAGGGTCACAATGTCCATCTCTAGATGACCTTACACAGCCCGCGTACGGTGTTGGCACCCGACTATTAATCGGACGCTAAGTAAGTCACACGGTCCTAGGTTTAAGCATGTACAACAATTATATATGTCAAGGAAATAAGTAGCAAAAACTGCAGGATTTGGCAAGTTACACTTGCCTGGGGTTCTGGTTCCAATTGTAGCTCTGACTTCAGCGGGTTCTGCAGGCAGTTCTCCGGTTGCTGAAATAGACATCACCATCAGATTCAAAAAATATCAATTAGCTAGAAACGCCTATCCTTGAGTCCAATTTGGACACAGGGACGAAAATGACATTTTCAGGTCAAGGCGGGATCCACATGTGGGCCGCTTTGCACCGAGAAACGTGTCAGGAACAAAGGTCTCCAAATCTGTCAAACTTAGTGTCAACAATTCAGGAACGATGATACGAACCCAACGAAACTTTCAGAATTGGATTCCGATGAGCCGATCACAAAATCGCCCGTCAAGTGGAGCCTGTGGGGCCTACGATACGCGATTTTGTCCACGTTCTCAGAATCGAACCAAACTTGGGTCACAGGACCAGCGTATTTCTACGAGTCCGGTGGCGCAAGTTTTGTTTCGATCCGATGTGTATACACTAAGTTACAGCGAGATCCAGAAAGGACGGATACGGGACATTGTCGGCGGATACACGTTGATTCCGGTGTGCACGTACATCCAAATCAACTTCTGCAAAATCCCGCACGTCCGTATCAACGAAGCGCACGTATCGGTAAAGACCGCACGCGACCAAGTTGTCCCGTTTGGCGGGGCGTACTCAGTTTTGGGGTGAAACAGGGCGTTGGTTTTCCTGTTTTTGGATCGCGGTTCGCGATCACCACATGACGCGATGCACCGAGCTGTTTGTACGGGCACCGAGGGGGTCACACAGCCTATGCGTCAGAACTGACGGAACAGAAATCGGGGCAGCGAGGAGAGAGATATGAGTACCTGAACAGGGCTCCAAAAGTCCGAATTGTGCGTGTCCGAGTTCGAGTCTTCCGTGTCTTGGACACTGTGTCCAAGCCGTGTCCTGACTAGGGCTTAGGTTCTGATGTGTCCTGGCTTGCCGGACTCGGGGCGGCTTGCTGCGGTTCAGTCGGAGTCGGCCGGGCGCGGGTGGAGGCGGCGCCGGTGCTGTGGTGCCGGCCGGAGTCGGTGAGGGCAGGAGATGGGGCCGGCAGCGGGTTCTGGAGGAGCTGGGCTTTAGGAGCTAGCCGGAAGGCTGGGCGTCGGGTTCTGGAGGCCGGCGTGGTCGAGGGCGGCCGGAATCAGGTGCTGGAGGGCGGCGCCGGAGGCTGGCTGGGTCGGATGGGGAGTCGCCAGAGTCGGAGGCTGAGGAGAGGGGAAGGGGAAAAATCGGTGGCCGGACGCGGGTTTTATAGAGGGATTAGGGAAGAGGGACGGCCGGGAGTTGGCCGGAATAGGAAGAGAAGGCGCCGGCGGGTGGAGGAAGGTGAAGATGGGGGGTCGCCGGCGGCCACGGCGGCGGAAACGGCCGCCGGCAGGTGAAGGGTCGGGTAGGAGAACGGTTGGGGGTTAGGGCTCCAATCGGGTCGGGTCGGGTTCTCAGCGGGTCGGGTCTGACCCGGATCCGACCCGTTAAGGGGGTTGGGCCGGTTCGGGCAGACCGGCCGGTTCGGTCTATTTAGGTTTGGTTTAATCTGGTTTAGGTGAACCGGGTTCAGGGTTAATTAGGTTAATTTTTTTACAATAGTTTTTAGGGCTTTAAAAATACTTTCGGGGTCCAATAAATTCCCGGAAAATTATCCTATGTCCAGTTTTTAATTTTACACTAGAAAATATAATTTTTATCACATTTTAATATTATTTTAAAACATTTAAAATTATTTAATTACAAAATATCTTGATTTTAGTTACAGAAAATACCAGAAAATTCCAGAAAAGTGTGAGAATTTAAATTTTAAAAATTCCTGAAAAATCAGGGGGTTTACATTTGTCCTAGCTGCTAAGTTTGGAAACAAAATTCCGTTGATTAGACCTAATAAGTAGCCCCTGATGCAAGCAGTAATCTGAACAGATAATAAAAAAACAATATCAGTTAAACTAAATAAAAATATATATTACATAAATAATAATATTAAATGTTATACTTATCCGATTCTCATCCACTAAGATTTCTTCCAAACCAATACGATATAGGTGCATAAAGTTGTGACGGAGCCACAAAAGCGTCACAAAACTTTTACTATATATGTTAGGCGGCTCCACGCCTAAGTACTTCATAATCACATTTTTGCCACAAAATGACTCATATCATCAAATATTATAGGTTCACCCGTAATAAGTAATCCTAAGATATTTGTCACATCTACTAACAAAATGGTCATTTCTTCGAATGGTAACTGAAAGGTATTTCTTCCGGTCCACCACCGCTCAACTAAACTGAAGATCATGTCTCTGTCGTGACGTAAAAAATGTATTTGATCAATATAATCAAAACCAAATACGTTCACCAATGCATATTGTTCTTCAGTCAACATCCAGTACTCAACACCGTCTTCATAACGCCATGAGACATGCTCTCATGCTCGTATAGTTTCAGGACAATCGTATTTCTATATATGAGATGTATAAACGATGTTATTATTAGACATGTAAAAAAAAAATTATATTGACTAAAATAATTAAATTTTAATATACTTGTCCAAAAAATACTAAACTAGAAATGTGCGATTCACGTTGCTGGATAATCATATCAGTGGTAGGTCCTCCTGGAATATGTCCATTGTTTTGGGTATCCATCTGTAAAATATTATTTATGATTTAGATTCAAAAAACATTAAGATTAGGGTTAAGATTTTTGCTAAAGTTAGGGTTATGGTTAAAATAGTTAGTATTAGTAATGGTATTAGGGTTAGAAAAATGTATGGGATTATGGTTAAAACGGTTAGTATTAGTATTAGGATTATGGTTACAATTAGAAAAATGGTAGGGTTAGGGTTATTGTTAAGGTTAATTTTTTATAAATTTTTTGGTTTAGCTAAACTTAGGGTTATGATTAAAATAGTTAGTGTTAGTAATGATATTAGGATTAGAAAAATGGCTATGGTTAGGGTTAGAGTTTGGTTAACATATTTAGTTTTACTGTTAGAAATTGGGTTAAAAAAAAAGATTAGGTTTAAGGTTATGGTTAAAATGGTTAGTATTATAGTATACTATAACTATAACCATTTTTCTAACCCTAAATTCTAATCATTTTAACCATGACCATAACACTAACTACATAGTAACACTAACAATAACTACGTAGTAACACTAACTACTAATACTAACATTAACTACTTAGGATTAGCAAAATAGTTATGATTAGGGTATAATCATAACTATTTTGCTAAAGAGTAGTATTAGATTATAACTAAAATTAAAATTACAATTAATAGTTTTTCTTCCATCATACTAAAATTAATTAAGAATATTAACTATCAAAATTAAAATGATTAAGTACAACTATTTAGAAAAAATGATTAAAATGCTAAATATTAACACTAACACTATATTCTTCAATTTTTGTAAAAATATTTTTTCTGACTTCATCATGCTAACAATTATAATAACATTCTAACCATTATAAGAATGACTAACAATATATTTTATACTAAATGATTATGGCTACTAGGATGGGAATTACAATTATAATTATGGCTAGGATTATAATTAGAATTAGATACTACTTAACAAAACCCAAAAAATTACTTAAGAAAATAAAAATAAAAATATTACAAAATAAACCTTTATTCCTGTTCTCCTTTTCTTCTTGCACCTACAAATTTGATTCTGCTCCTCCTTCTCTACTTCCTCCTCCACTCAACTCCAATACGATACCACTCTTCTTTAGTGGGTTCACTACTTCCTCCTCCCTCCTTATACAACCCACACACCAACCAACATTAAACCTTCCTCTCACCCACCCTACTAAACCAACCACCCTCTTAAATCTCGGTTAAACCATATTAAATTTATCTCTCACACACATTATTAAACCACCCAAAGGAACCGCACCCCACCGAACTGGTCGAATTTTTGCCAACTCAATTGGCGTGCCAACTCCGTTGGTGAAAGTATGAACATGGCCACGTCAGCACTCGTCCACTCGCAAAGCCACGTCAGCAACTGCAGTTGCTCAATTTTTGCCAAATCAGTTGACAACAATTTGTCATCCTGATTTTAAAATATAATATGCTACTTTTTCGTCCTAGATGACAAAAGCTTTCGTTACTTTAAATATTTTTAAAATATATATATATTTTTTGATAATTTATTTAAAAAATTTAGGTAGAGAAAATTTTCGGTTATTTTATTAGTGGAAGTAGATGTGAATCTTCCCTACAATATACCTTGCATCGAATTTGACTCTGTAGCAAAATAGGCCAAGTTAGACATACCATAGAGTTTTAGTCAAAGTATAAGTTGACCACAAATTTATGTTGATATGGACGTACATTTTTGGGCTCTTTTGAAATGTGTAATATATTGTAATTTTTTTTTCTAAAAAGATTAAAAAACTAATAATAATAATATATAAGGTAATAAATTACCCACGTGTATGTGTATATTATGCAAGAAAAAAGAGAATATGTTACTACTATATATTTCTATTATATATTTTGGAATGTCAATGTTCGATATCTAAATATTATTTAGTTTTAATGTCTCGTATAATATTAAAAATTTACGAAACTTATGTTTAAATTTTTATATTCTTCGAAATAGTATTTGGGTCTCCTCCTAAAGTTAATTGGGATGATCGTTCAACACAATTTTGAATATTATACGAAATCTTAAAAATAAACCTAAATATGTGAGAGTTCTGTGGCTTGAATTATTTATTTGTGTATGATGGAAGATAAGGATTATGTTGCTGTCGATATAAAGATAAAAACAACAATAGTGTCATAAGTCTCATTCTCGATTGTTTATGATTTTTTGTAAATAATCAAGTCATGCAATTTTTATCATGCAAAATTAAATAATACAAGTCACATAATACTCACAAATTTTTTTGTAGCTTTCTGGTCACGTATAATATTCAAAATTTATATTTATATTTATATTTTTATTTTTTACTGCCAGCAGCTGTTAGGACTAGATTCAAATTTTTTTTCTGGACAATATACAGACCTAAAAGTAATTTCGAAATAGAAGACCCAAAAACTAAATAATCCAAAATGTTTATAGAATAAGGTGGTGACCATATCCCGAGCAAAATGGTAAATCAGTATAAGGAAGGGAAAAAAAAGGATTTAAATGGCAACAAACTGCTCCCCATTCTTGGTTTTCCACCGAAATCTTTCCCATTGTTCTTGTCCACACAGAAAAAGGAGAGAAAATTCGAGGAACCAAAAAAAATAAAATTAAAAATCCCACCTTTAGAAAATCAATTGGAGAGGAAGACGAAGAGGAAGAGGAAGAGAGCAGGAGAAATGAAGAATTGCGAGCTATGCTCAAGCGTGGCGCGGCTGGTGTGCGAGTCGGACGCGGCGAGTCTCTGCTTCGAATGCGACGCCAAGGTCCACGGGGCCAACTTCCTGGTGGCGCGCCACCAGAGGCTCCTCCTCTGCCGCCGCTGCCACTCGCCGACCCCTTGGCGCGCCGATGGCCCCCGCCTCGGCCCCACCGTCTCCCTCTGCCGCCGCTGCCTTCTACATAAGAACAACCAACGCCACCACCACCACGACCATGACGACGAAGAAGGAGAGAGCACAAGGAATCAAGAAGAAGAAGACCAAGATGATGCTGATGATGAAGAAGAAGAGGAGGAGGAAGGGGAGGAGCAGGTGGTGCCATGGGCGACGGGTGAAGAGGAGAAAGATACGACGCCGCCGCCGCCGCCGGTGGCGAGCTCCTCGAGCAGCGAGGAGGAGACGGCTTCGACAGCGGCGGCGACGGCGAGGGAGAGGAGCGGATTGCTGAAAAGGAGGAGAGAGAATACAATAGATCTGCCTACTTCTCCTTGCTCCTCTTTTTCTAGGGTGAGTTCTTTTGATTGATTGATTGATTGTTTTTTTCTGTTTTTTGTGAAAAAAAGTCGCAAATTTTCTTTCTTCTTCTGGCATTTTTGGCGTGGATACTTAAAATAGCTGTCTTTATGGAAATATTGAAGTGTCCATTTCGTGTCATGTTGTATTTGTGTCAGAAAAACTAGACAGAAATTTCTGGGTTTTGGTAGGTTAAAATTAGTAAAGTGGTCACTTTTAATGACTATATTCTGATGAAAAAAAAACTGTTCTTGCTATGTTCTTAAAGAAAATTTCATCTTTAGTTTGGCAAATTAGCAATTCTTATATATACACTTTTTGTCACGGTTCTTTATATTAAAATTTACCAGAATACTAGAGAGCAAATGTGAATTGAAGTTGGTATAAAAAAACACTTAGGGTCTGCTATAAAAAAACACTTAGGGTCTGCTTGGTACCAGTGTTTTCACCGGTTAAATCTCCTGCTTGGTCATTTCTATGAGGCACTGGTTTTTTGTCTGCTCAAAAATACCCCAAAATCAGTGTAATATAATTTTGGGTGGATTTATAAACACCAAAAATTGGTGAGTTTGAGCGATTTTATTATTTTATTTCATTTATTCTTGTAAAAAAAAATTTGGAACCGTTCGTTACCAAACATGAATTGGAATTGCATTGGTTTAAAAGCGGCTAGTTAAAACCTATCAAAACCGGGGTCTCACAACCGTTCATAACCGCAACTCTATAAACACCCCCTCCCAACATTGCCTTAGCATTCAATTTGGAATTTTAATTTTTATTTTGTTTTCTGATCTGACGGTCCAAATTTTGACGCCAGGACCGCCTCTCCGACCAACCTCGGCAGCCGGCTCAGACCGGATCGGAATGCAACATCGACGATGAAGCCACTTCAGACTCCTTCAGACCTTTGAAGAGTCGGACCCTCCTCCGGTCAGCTCCGCGTCATCCTCGATTGGCTACCGTCAATCTTGTGGTCTCCGGTCCTCGGCGTGCTCCAATCTGAGTGAGTATATTGACACATTTTTTCCCCAATACTTTTTATAGTATCTGTGCAACATAGCTCGCCTATTGTAATTATATGTAATATGGCACTGACACATAATCCATTTTTTGTCGCTGCATAGTGTATTTTTGGAGTGTCTGCAGCACGTGTCTGACATGGACGCGTATCCGGTTTTGAAGAGTCCGTTCTTGTTAGCCAGCTTTATCGATCCATATCTATATGTGATTTAGAAAGTCATTTTGAGTGGTTGTAGTTGTAGCGTTGTTAGTACGAAGTTATTTTTATTAGTCGTTGTCGGTACGATTCCTGGTTGCCAATAAAACATGGCTGTTGTTTGGTTGGGGGTTTTCCATCTTGGATCCATCGTTATATGCTCGGTTGTTGGATCTGCTTTTAGATGATGGTGGTGGCCGTAGGAAGTGGTCTAAATTTCTAGCTCGATACAGACCCTATTTCTTCATTTTGGTTCGGAGCATGTAGGACCCCTTTTAAAGGGTTTGGTGATTGCGTGAAGAAAGATCTCTCTTTGGCTGGAGTTGTTATATTGAGGGATATTTTCGGGTTTGTGTGCTGACGGACAGGACGGAGGTTGTCGAGGTGCGAGTGGTGGGGGTGGCAATCAGGTGTTTACTTTGGAACAGTTTGATGATTTCTTAAGCCTAAGCTCCAGGAAGATGCACTCCAGAAATCCATGCCTTGTCCGTGTCAGACACTGTCACGGATACTCCAAAATACGTTCGAAAACACCAAAACAAACACGAATCCATGTCACTGTGTTTGGAACATGTTATATTATATCTGTATCCGTGCGACATAACATACAACCATAGGCGGAACTACAAATTTCCAATTTTGGAATTTGGGGTTGAAATTGTAATGGGAACTAAGGTTTGCACTCGGGAAACATCATTCTCTTTTGCTGAATGGTGGTAACGATCTCCTAATGTGTTTTTTTTTTTTTTTTTTACGATAAATTAACTAAAGATCTTTCCTCGAAGTTGATTGAGAATTCCAGTATTTCTGCCGCTTATAAACTCTGCCCAGTGCCCATAAGAATAATTGAATGATCTTGATTAATATTTCATCGCAACACGGCTTCATGAATAGTCCATAGGACAAATTTTGTTTGTTACCATCTACCATTTAGAACAGTACGAAAATACATGAGTTTCACGCAGATGGTGTGTGGGTGGGGTGGAAGCATGGCCGATATAGTCTCTCCATGTACTTCCATACTTCAATTGCCAGGTTATTAATTATTATCCTAGCTTATGTTGTGGATTTAGAAATTCCGAAAGTATGGGGAGGATGCCAGTCTGCTACTATGTTACAAGTGATAGCTTCCTACAGTTGTTAGAGTGCACAAGGATATCACTCTGGAAATTAGGGCCAGCTAGACATTCATTGTGTAGACAAGTTGAACTTATTTTATGATTAAACGAAACTTATCTGTTGATGATTCTACCCTTCAATTCCAAATGTTTTATTACAATTGGCTAATCCTTGCATGGAAGATCTATTATTACTAGATTTTTTTTTAATTCTACCGAGTTGTCGTCTATCTGGCCTAGACCATCTTTGCTGTTAGTCTATTCTGTTCGAGATAGAAGATTAGGGATACGATGTACTTCATGAACTTTCTTGAACTTCTTGCTTGACTTGATGTTCGTACGCATAGTTTAATTAAGTTGTCACTTGGTCAATGAACTATAGGAATCAAAGTTATAGTTCTGAAGAGATCCGGGAGTGAGGAGAGAGCTTGCCAATATGATGATTAGGTTATGGCGTGATTATAAATATTTATTCTGTTTAGTTTCGAGGTTCTGTTAAACCTTAAGATGGGATAGTCTATTCAAATTGGTTCTCTTGTGTACTTTTAGTAGGGGAACAAAGTGTGTTGAGCATATATGCTGATGATTTACCTCCACAAAAAAATGGGCTTTAATTTTGTTCCATGATTTGAGGAGAACATAGCAACCTACATGTGTAGGTCTGTCCTTGTTGTTTAAAAATTTATGTTCTCATGCAACTTTTTGTTTATGTAATATCAGTCAGTGTTATGACTTGGTAAAAACGATTTGTAAAGTGGTTTTCACCTCTAATTTTGATATAAGATGCATTAACCATTTAGAGTAATAGTGTGTGTGGAAATGGTAGCTGTTTTATTTATAAAAGTTGTGGTTTACAAGTATTAAGCGAATCTTCCTTTCATATTAAATATTAGGATTCTTAATTAGCGAAATAGTACGTAATGGTACTTCCTCAGTCCCACGACCTGATTTTTGACTCAAAACTTGGCTTTCGAAGTATGTATAATGGTAATTGTTTTCTTTAAAGTACAATGCGAAGAGAGACTCAATTTTGAGATGGCCTTAAAGAGTATCAACTTGCAAATATCCGAAAGTTGTAAGGTATTTAAATGCGAATCAATTATAGTTGCTGCTGATTTTTAGCTTATTTCCCTCAGTACAATCTCTGTTTTAATTTATTTCAATCATTACAATCTTTTTGTTCAAGGAGAAGGTAGATTACATACTAAAACGTCAAAATCTTTTGTGTGATACAGATGTTCATCAGGTTTTTTTTTTAGTTTGGCATCAAACTAGAAAAGGGATCCTTCCTTCACTTGGGGTTTCATTCTGACAATTGTGCAAGTGTTTGCAACCTTCCTTCACTTGGAGTTTGGCATCAAACCACTGGTGATCCTTTTGTATATGTATTCAAGAATATGCATTTTAGTGGGAGGCTAGAAACTCGGAGGAATGTGTGATCTGTCTTCTTTGTTGATAGTTGACGGGTTTATTTGCAACTTGATACTCTCAACTATCACCGTTTTTTAACTTGATATGTTAAACTGTTTTAATGAGTACTTGATATCCTGAAGATATATATATATTTTTTTCAAAAATATCCTACCCCCTCCCTCTCTCTCTCTCTCCAGTCCCACTCCAACCCCCCCCCCCCCCTTTTTCCTGCCGCCAAACTTATCTGCCCCCACTCTCTCCCTCCGTCGATGTCGCCGCCGTTGTCCGATCGTGCGAAGAGAGGTATAAAGTTGTCGAATAAAAAAGTTTATGGTCCAGAAATAATTGAGGGTATCAAGTTGAAATTTAACCTAAAGAATAATTTTTATTTTATTTTTCAAACAGATGAGATTTGTTTTTTAACTTGAATTGTCCAATGTTCAATCAAGGATGTGGTGTTTAGATTACAATGAATGTGATTTGACTAAAGATTTTATAATTAGAGATTGACGGGAAAAAATTGAGAGCAATAAATTGTGGTGTGTAATAGGTATGGGATCTCTATTTACAACATAGTCGTGGTGGCACACGTTTTATGTGTGCAATGTGTTTTTTTATTTCAAGTAGATGTTCTTAGTATTAAAAAAAAATTCACATATGACAATCGGACTATTTCAAAAGACAAATGGTTCAAACATAGAGCTCTGAGTCTAGTTAATGACATTCAAGCAAACATACCGCATGAACTTAGCTGATTAAAAAATTTGTGAAAGATGGAACTTATTAATGCTTTCAACATTTTACGTGTTCTCAACTTTTGGGTGATAGATCTTGTTGATGAAGCCAGTTGTGTGATTTGTACAAATAAGAAACTGAAAGCCACATTTGATATAAGAGATTCTTGTAGAAAAAAATAATAATCATGAAAGCTTTGTTTTAGGATGGACAAGTATAAAATATTGCTAACTCATATTTATGACAGTCTTCTTTACCACAAACAATTTTTGCAACCGCGACGTCAAAGGTGAGTAGTACATCGAATCAGTTAATTTTTTGTACCAGCAGGCCTTTCAGTACCAGTTGTCTTATAGCGATCAGCACCACAAAATCTACACATTTCTTCATCCTTGTCGTTTTTGTAGTACAACATGCACCCGTTGCGACATACATCGATTTTTTCGTATCTCATCTAGAGCGATCTCATCATCCTCTTAGATCGCTAGAAGTCTTTAAGTAACTTGACACTCTCCGGCAATGGAGTGTCACTCAAGATCAGTCATCCGACTGGCCGTTCTCTATAATCAACTTCATCAGTCGGTTGTAGCATTCTTGCGACATGTTAAAATCGGACTTGATGCTCAATAGTCTTGTAACCACCTCCAACGGTGAATGATCCTTACAACCAGGATATAATGAAGTCATTGCATTCTTCAATAACTTCATGAACTTTGCAGTATCGACATTCGGTGCTCCCTCAGCTGCATCATGATTGTCGGATCGAAATTAGGTCCCGCAGCGTCGAAAATTATGTTCATCCACCCGTCGTCATAATCAGCTTGGTCGTGGACATCCATATACGGCTCCACATAAGGCCCCGGCTCCGATGCTAAAGGCACAAGTTGTCCGTGTGAGATCTACTAATAGTAATTCAGCATGAAACCCCTCGAGTACAAATAAAATGTTACATCCACTTCTGGATGATATTTCAAGTTGCGACATCTCACACACACACTTAATTTTGGTGCTGTCCATGTACTGAGGGAATGCCTTGGCGAACTGTATGAACTGTTCTACTTCCTGTATGAATTCATCCCGCAAACAACATAAGTCATCAGGATGACAGTTGTACGTCCACGAACGATGCCGCATGTAGTAATTTATATCCATTTTTAGATACTTCTGCAAAGTTGGATAAACATTGTTCAAGTATTGTCACCCCATTTCCAGTATACGTACTGGGAGCGTATAAATTCTTGTTGCATGTTTATTTTATTTGGTTGCATGAGACTAGACCAATTTTTTGGTTTGTTTTGGTTCTTGGTTTATGGTTTGGGTTTGTTTGGTCATGAGTTAAACCCATGGTCTAAACCTCAAACCCTAGTTATATAACCCAACTTCTTTCTCTCTCCCTCTTCATTCTTTCTTTTCTTTCTCTCTTAGGTTTTTTCTCATTCCGTAGGCAAGCACACATTGCATGAGAAATAGAGAAAACATCCATATTATTGGTCTATTTTGTTTATTGTGTGATTTTGAGCATGTTTAGAACTTGGTATTTTTCGGATTTGGTGGATGGAATGGTGTAGATATGGATTTTTATGAGTGTGGGTGTTCTTGAATTTTTTCTTGGTTTTGATATTCAAAACTTAGTGTTTCCGAAAATTTGTTGTTCTATGTTGTAGAACATTTGATTTTGAGTGGTTTATAACTTTACTTTGTCGGATTTGGACCCCAAACGAAGTTTCAATGGAGAAAACTCAACTTTCGGTTTGGAGTTTTCGCCATGACCAAAATTTGCTGTGGAGAAGATGAAGCTCCATGCGCCGAGCATCCAACATGCATCCATTTTGTTGGCACATAGCTGAAGGACACATGCGCTTTGAAACTCGAGCTTGAAAAAGCTAAGTGTCAGAACTTTTTTGTTGTCTCTCCTAGGCGCATGAAAGTCATCATGTGGCCATGAGCTATGCGTCTCCTCTTTTCTTTGGACGCATGACTCAGTCCCGCCCTGACACTTCTTTTGATTAATTTTGTCTTTTTCTCTTTGACGTACTTTATGGCTTGTCACATCCATCACTTCAGTCTCGTTACTGACACTTCATTTATTGTCCGTCACTTCGGCACTTGTTCCAAAGAGTGGACTTTGCCTTGTTTATGCGTCCCTGACTTTATGTGCCCTGACTTCATACAGCACTCTGAGCATGTGCTTGTTTGGTTCATGCGCCTGACCTTTGCGCATACAATTTCATACGCGTGTTATCCTTAGTGACTCTATGCGTGCACGTACAACTTTTATTATGTGTTCACTTATTTTATTTGGAATGTTTCTTGTCATCCTATATGTGGTTGATCCTAGTTATTGCTTGTGTTATGATTCTAGGGGAGAATGGACTCAATAACCCGACTGCGTGCTCGAACTCATGCTTATGATCTTGGTAATTGGACTCGAATACTGTATCCGTGCGGATACCATTATTGCCTATATTGTTCATGATCTAATGTGCACCAAAGTGCGACATATAGTGTTACGTGTTAAGTGATTATATTTGGGTTGTGCATCGAGAATGCCTCCAAATTCTGAACGCGTGATACTATAAATATACTTTTCCCCCATCACAGGCACAAGTACCAAAGCGTGGCTAGGATATTGATTTATTGAATGTTGCATACACGCTCGGGTGAATCCAAATTTGAACTTCCATGGATTTGTATCTAACGTGTATGTACTTTCTACGACATCTTAAGAGAAATTCTCATGTGGCCACGCCTTGAGATTTTAAAACAATATAGGGTTAATTAGGCAACTAAAAGTGGTAGTAACATTGGGAGGAAATAGTATCCCGAGATCATGCCAACGAGCCTTCCCACAGAGATTCATTCTAGTGCGCTGTGGGCTGGCCACCACAGATACTTATATCACCCGCCTTAGTGGATTGTAGTATCTGACCTATTATAAATAATGTCGAGCCACTGTTTCACTATAGGAACATTGGAACCGCTAATACCGTGATATAGCGCAGTGGCCCTACAAAGAACTGGTGCAATTCGTGAAGTGCCTGTATATTCATCTATTTAGCTCGGTTAGCTCGTGTTCGTCTATGGCGTGATCTGAGGATGCCTATTATGCATTATTCTGAGAAAATCTCATACTCCAAAAATAGCAAGTCGTGCAAGTGATTGGCTGATTTTATTAGGTTATGATTGTATTATTCTGTTAGTGGCCTAGGAAAATGGACTACCATAGTGTGATGGATCCAACCCTTGTCCTTGTTTGGTTGTAAGGTTGGCCTTTGTGCTAGGATATACCATGGACCTAAGTTACGACACAAACTTTATATATATATATATATATTTATTACTTGGGTTTTTGTTTCTCCATTTTGTGCTTCATTTATGGTATTTGCTATTTGGGGTATAATCCCACAGGTTTTGCATGGCCAGGTTTCGAGCCAACATTCGAGGATCCAGCAAACGTTTCTCCGACTCATGGCGCGTACCAGGAACATGGTCGCCGAGGATAACGAGTGAATTTTCTTCCTCCCTGATCGTCATTGTAAATTTTATCTTTTGGACGTTTAGCCACCGACACCTGTTAGCCGACACATCTGGACATTTAGTTTTCTTACATGATTGTATTAAATCAGACTGCAGCTGATGACTGTCATATACTTTTGTTACTCTATCAGCTTCTTTTGTACAGTTGGACTCCTGAACATTTTGATGAAAGCGTTTGGATCTTATTGTTTTTATCATATATGCTCTATGATTACTGTTTCTTGTTTGATTGATTGATACATAGATGTTCGTGTGACCCTAAGTGACCTGATTGTAGCATGTATCCTATGTCTAGTTACAAACGTGATCGTCATACGACGTATAGTACCTTGTACAAGGTAGCTGGTGTCACGCCCCGGTCCCGTCCGGGCCGCCGCTCCGCCCTGCCCCGCGCCCGTGCGGCCGGGAATTAACGAACCGGACACGTATCACCGTGCCTCGGCGCTCCGGACGCGAATCACCGCGCCCGTCCCGCGGGTGCGAGGGAGGAAGGGAGCCAAGCGAATGGCCCGTTCGAGCTTTCGGGGGATGTGATGCCGCACGGGCCTGGGGTTGCGCCCGTGCAAGGCCAATCGTTTAAGTTGATAGTTGGCTATCATCGCATCAATCGAGTAAGCAGCGGAAAGGGACTTGTTGCAATGCAATGCATTAGCCAACTGAGTGTTCGGGACAATCGAGGCAACTTGGGTTTCCTTTAGCAAAGGCACACGTTCGTTCCATACATTATGCCCCCTTATACGATAGCATTCTCGGGGCAACAATCGAAACCAGGATTCCGGGTCTTCGGGACTGTGGCACGCCTATCGCTCCCTCGGACGATCCAGTACCTGCGAACAAGTAAACTGTTGGTGGGTCAGCACTTTATACAAGTACTGGTGAGATAAATCAACTGAACAGAAACAAGCATTCACTCAAACAGGCACTAAGTAATCATGTTATAAAACATTACATTACTAGTGATCTTTCTAGTTTTACCTAGGTTCGTTTCATGCAGTTCTAGCAGAGTCGATTTACTTGTTTAGAAACATGTTTGGAAACAGAGTTTCATATTGAATATGCAAGCAAGCAAACCGTTCATGTTTCAGGGTGTGCGCAGCGTGTCTCGTGCGACTCGAGGGTCTGATGCAAAGCTAGACACACAATGCACATTCTTAGGGGCAGTCACTATCCAAGCCAACACAATGACTTAGCTATATGCAGGGCGGTCCCCGAGTATCTCAGGATCGGCAGCTGGTTGAACAGCATACCAATGACTCTTTATCTGATGCTAGAGGCAGCTGTGACTCATGGTTGCTTTGCACTATCATGGTAGCAGCCGTGACACATGCAGTTCAGCTCTCCACCAATAGCCATTGTCCGACCGCGTGCGAATGCATGGAACACTATCAAATAAACTCTAGTATGCAGACGAGACGAACCATCAGAATACACTCATTGTTGTGGGGCAATCCGACTTATCACTTGAACACGTTCAGGCACAGTATGGTTCTCTCGAAGCATAGACGATAGTGAACATATTCATGCACTCTAAGCAGGCGATTCAGGATTCTCGTTAAGCAGGCATTGTTTCAAAGACAAGCTAGGTGAGTTCGTTCATTAACATGCAAGGCAGGTTCTATCATTCTCTTAAGAAAATATTGCAAGCAAAACTCAGGTTATTATTAAGGCGTGCAAGAATCAGAGAACGAAGTTCTGTCCACTCACCTTGATACATAACGCCGGCGCGGAGCGGGGCGTTACATACTTACCAACCAACAAAAAGTTTCGTCCTCGAAACTTCAAGGATAAACTTCTCGATATCCCGAGTAGCGATAGTGCCGTCCCTCGCCGTACTCAATCGAAACAATCAAGCAATTCAAGTTCAGGAAACATTTTGCACTTTGAGAATATCTATGGACTTATTGTATGGAACGCTCTTTGCAAAACCATATCGATAATATCTCAGAGTCATAGCAACGGTTTGGGCCAGAGAATCGATTCCGCTCTGATACCATTCTGTCACGCCCCGGTCCCGCCCGGGCCGCCGCTCCGCCCTGCCCCGCGCCCGTGCGGCCGGGAATTAACGAACCGGACACGTATCACCGTGCCTCGGCGCGCCGGACGCGAATCACCGCGCCCGTCCCGCGGGTGCGAGGGAGGAAGGGAGCCAAGCGAATGGCCCGTTCGAGCTTTCGGGGGACGTGATGCCGCACGGGCCTGGGGTTGCGCCCGTGCAAGGCCAATCGTTGAAGTTGATAGTTGGCTATCATCGCATCAATCGAGTAAGCAGCGGAAAGGGACTTGTTGCAATGCAATGCATTAGCCAACTGAGTGTTCGGGACAATCGAGGCAACTTGGGTTTCCTTTAGCAAAGGCACACATTCGTTCCATACATTATGCCCCCTTATACGATAGCATTCTCGGGGCAACAATCGAAACCAGGATTCCGGGTCTTCGGGACTGTGGCACGCCTATCGCTCCCTCGGACGATCCAGTACCTGCGAACAAGTAAACTGTTGGTGGGTCAGCACTTTATACAAGTACTGGTGAGATAAATCAATTGAACAGAAACAAGCATTCACTCAAACAGGCACTAAGTAATCATGTTATAAAATATTACATTACTAGTGATCTTTCTAGTTTTACCTAGGTTCGTTTCATGCAGTTCTAGCAGAGTCGATTTACTTGTTTAGAAACATGTTTGGAAACAGAGTTTCATATTGAATATGCAAGCAAGCAAACCGTTCATGTTTCAGGGTGTGCGCAGCGTGTCTCGTGCGACTCGAGGGTCTGATGCAAAGCTAGACACACAATGCACATTCTTAGGGGCAGTCACTATCCAAGCCAACACAATGACTTAGCTATATGCAGGGCGGTTCCCGAGTATCTCAGGATCGGCAGCTGGTGGAACAGCATACCAATGACTCTTTATCTGATGCTAGAGGCAGCTGTGACTCATGGTTGCTTTGCACTATCATGGTAGCAGCCGTGACACATGCAGTTCAGTTCTCCACCAATAGCCATTGTCCGACCGCGTGCGAATGCATGGAACACTATCAAATAAACTCTAGTATGCAGACGAGACGAACCATCAGAATACACTCATTGTTGCGGGGCAATCCGACTTATCACTTGAACACGTTCAGGCACAGTATGGTTCTCTCGAAGCATAGACGATAGTGAACATATTCATGCACTCTAAGCAGGCGATTCAGGTTTCTCGTTAAGCAGGCATTGTTTCAAAGACAAGCTAGGTGAGTTCGTTCATTAACATGCAAGGCATGTTCTATCATTCTCTTAAGAAAACATTGCAAGCAAAACTCAGGTTATTATTAAGGCGTGCAAGAATCAGAGAACGAAGTTCTGCCCACTCACCTTGATACATAACGCCGGCGCGGAGCGGGGCGTTACAGCTGGTCGTGTCCGTCTCCGTATTTTGGTACATGGGGCGTGAGAATGTTTTAGTGTTGGCCCATGCAGGTCTGTTCTACAGACTTGTGGGGTGTCATGGTCATAGGAGTCTCAATCAAACATGATCCTTCTTGAAATTCTGAATTCGTCCTCTTCGATGTTTAGCTTAAAAAATTTCAGATTGGTTACTTCCTTGTTCCTTCTCGTCATGTACTTGATGTTTCTCGTGCTCTTATTTAGGGTTTCTCTTCCTCCGGATATTGCAGCAACAAGAGAGGCAGAGTTGCCAGTGGAACGAGGTCTTGTAGAACCCCAGTTAGGGATCCAAGTTGAGCCCACGATAAATGAGGCAGAGTAACAGGCTCCAGATATTCTCGTACCCCCCGTAGTACCGGCAATACTAGATATCCTGACCTTTATAGATATTATCGGGAGAAAGTTGGCTGCCTAACAACATCAGATGGTGGTTCAGTAGCAACAACATCAGGAACAACAACGTCAACAGTTTCAACAACAAGAACATAATATTCTGTTTAATTAAGGGTTACAGACGATCATGGAACGAGGCGGAAGAGTAGATTATGGGGCATCTGTTAGGTTTTGTAGACCGAATCCCAGATATTTCGATGGTACGGAGGATGCCATTACGACAGATGATTGACTCCAGGATATTGAGACCATTCTGGCAGCAGCTAAAGTTTCGGCTGAGGAACATGTTGACCTGGTTCGCTTGCAGCTCCAGGATCTTGCAAGAGATTGGTGGTCCACGATGGAGGTAGGATTGAGGCATCCTATTTTATGGAACGATTTTAGGACCCGGTTAAGGGCGAAGTACTTTGGGATTGTGGCTCAATGCGAGCTACAACAAAGGTTTACTAACCTCAAGCAGGCTGGAAGGACAGTAGATGGCTACACGACAGAGTTTTTTCGACTGAGCAGGTTTGCTCCAACCATTGTGGCAACAGAGTTGGAGAGAGAGATGACGTTCCATCAGGGACTTCACTTAGAGATCTTACACATGGTAATGGTGCATGACTACCAGACCTTCGAGGCAGTATTGATAGCGGTCATGAGGGTTGAGCTTACCTCTCAAAGGATGGCATCAAGAAGAGTAGACCGGAAGAGGCCTCATGGACAGAGCAACGAGGGAAGACCAGTACCGCGAACGTTAGCACCATCCCCTGGCATTCACACCCATGATGTAACACAAAGGAGGCCAGTGACCTCGACAGTAATAGCATCTACTCGGTAGCAGCAGCCGAGGCAGCAACAGCAACAACAACAACAGCGACGGGAAACGCCGACGGGTTGTACGTATTGTGGCAAGGGAGGTCATACCTGGGATATTTGTCGGATAGCAAATAGACTATGCTTGAGATATGGAAGCCCCGATCATAGGGTTATCACTTGTCCAATGATACAGAGGCCAGGAGGGCTAGTACAACAATTTTCTGCATTGCCGGCTCCAAGGGCAGTGCAGCAAGGAGGACCAGCAGTAGCCGTACGGCCTATAGCTCAGCGCCGGGCAGGCTCAATTGTACCAACAATAACAACAACAACAGGAACAACAGAGACAGCAACAACGACACCAGGGAATGCAGCAGCAGGGAGCTGGACAAGGCCAAGGACATGCGTTCACCTTATCCCTAGAGCTTCAGGCGACGCAGTGGCAGGTAACATTTTCGTTACAACCTTTCCTGCCATAGCATTATTTGATTCTGGAGCTTCGCACTCGTTTATATCTGTACAATATGCGACACGTATTGGATTGAACTTTGAGGTATTGCTAGAGAGGCTGAATATACTCACTGAAAATGGGATCGTAGGAGTTAGTAGGGTGTGCCTAGCGTGTCCAGTTGTAGTATGTGGGCATTTATTACCTGCGAAGTTGATCGATTTCTCTATGGGTAACTTTGACGTTATCTTAGGCATGGACTGGTTGAAAGACAGTCATGCGACGATAGATTGTCATGAGGGTAGAGTATTGTTTAGTGTCCTGGTCTAGAACAGTTTGTGTCACGACCCTCACCCAGTGTAAGGGCACAAGTACGTGGATACGTCCAGCCTACGCCGTAGCATCGGCGGTAGAATGTTGTCTACATCAATAATACTATCTAAATATCTCACACAATATATATAATGTACTTGTCAATGATATCTCAACTCCAATGGAGGAACAATATGATAATATGATAATTAATACCCAATCACCATAAACTAGAGAAACATAGGGCACAATATAGAATAGACGAATAAAGTAACAAGTCACAATACAAAGTCTCAAATATATATACAACACATCAAATATCTAAGATATGGTCACATCCAATATTATAAGAAAATAGCTAAATCTCCTCGACAGCTGGCACTATGTCATCACGCAGGTGATTCATCAGAAATGCAAAAGAGAAGAAGAGAGTTATATCATCCATCTCTCTGCAGTTCCTCATAGAAAATTATTGACTAGAACGGTCAGAGTCGGATGGAGCGCCAGATGACAAATGTCCGAACCTCCGGTTCACCAATAATTGATGGTTCTACTCTAAAGGTGCAATCTCATATTGCTCGCCATCCTGCGGCCCGTAGTATGTGTGACACAACTCCTATAACCAATCATCTGAAAAATATATATCCAGTCAGGATTGGAGCAAAGTACAAAACTGTGAAAGCAGTTCCAAATACATGATAGAGAATATATGACAAGCAATAGAAACGAATACAAGATGCACTAGGAAGTAAAAATACAGCTGAAGCATGCAAATAAAAACAATAGGTGCTGGAAAGGTAAATACAGGAAATATGAAATAAACTGTAAGTAAGAGAAACTAAAATACAGTCTATGTGATTTAGTGCACAAGTTCGATATGTGATCGGCTTGGGTTTCACATGATTAATCTAAGGTAACTCGATTATACGTGAAGTGTATAATCGACATACACATGATTACGCTAAGAGATTGATCACATAACCAACTTCTACTCCCTCGCCCCAACTAATACTCATGGATCCAATCACGACACGTTATGCCCATGATTATAATATAAGCACACTAGCACATGAGATAGTGAGAGCACATGAAGTACATAAAAAATAATACCCGATTCACACGATAAAATACATATGTAAGGAATATCCGCTGAACACGGTAAGGGGATAGCATCTCCTGATGTGATCCATATAGTACAAGTTCGTATAACAATGTGTCAAAATCAGGTATATCAGCTCTAGAACAAGTGATATATACACTATCATGAAATAAAAACTAACAGAGAGATGTACTTGCCTGTGGTCCTGAGCAAATGGTATATCTCGGTATCTGAGCTGGTGTCACACAGACCTATATAGGAAATATCATGTCACTTGGGTGTAATGAATAAGAAAAGAGTTAAGAATGCACTAATATGATTTTCTAGACCATTTTTAGGTTATGTTAGTCAAACTAGGTCAATACCTTGATTTTGGGTTCATACCTAGGTTCTAGGTTGATTACAAAGGTATACTAGTGAATATTAGGTGATACTAGGTCTTTGTTGGATTTCTAAGTTATATCCTTAAAGGTATTAGCATCCTAGCAAATATTAATATATATATATATATATATATATATATATATATATATATATATATATATATATATATATATATATATATGTAGAGTATACTTTGGTGAGGATTATTCTAACCAAGTCTAATAACTAAATACCTCACTTGCCTTGCTATATATATATCATACCTATATAATATAGATACTTACACTCATACCCAATCTACAACTCATAACTTCATCTCTACCTTTACCCATGATATCCGGTATCAGTCTTGATGCTCAACCCCCATCTCAAGTCCTGACGCTAAAATACTAGCCTAGATACCTAAACTTAGAACTCTTACTGACACCCCTACCATAGTCTAATGGATATCCACCAAAACCCGAGCTCCCCCTACTGTTGAGTTTCTGGCCAAAGGACCTGGCACATTGATGTGCACTCAATTGCTCAAGAAATAAAATTGCTGCAAATGCAAGTAGAGCAACACAACACTCATAGTTGCTGCAACTGCTGCTGATGCTACTAAACTGCTAACCAACCAATCTGCCACTGATACTTTCCCATAACTGAGTTGGGTATCATCCTGATACTCACTGGGTATCAGTCCTAACTTAAAATTCTCCCCTCACACTCTCTTGCACCTAAGTTCAAATGCACACACACACACACACACACACACACACACACACACTAATAACACAGTGCACAGGCCCTGCAAGCCACTGTAACTCCCCCTTGCCATCAATACTGCTACTACTTACTGTATTAATACCCATATCAAACTCGAGTCCCCTCTTCACTGATACATCAGCTATGTGCTTGTTGTCACTACTGCTAGTTGCAGTTGCATCAATTGACCTTTAATGCCACAATAGAATGGCTATTGTTGCTACTTCTTCGAGCTCCTCTCACTTTCCTGCATACCCAGGTGCCTGCACCAAGGCAACACCCAACTGCTAACATAGTCACTTGATCACTCCCCCCCCCCACTGACTCACACACACTGCACACAATACCACAGTACACTCCTTACACTCCATAGTTACTACACACACACACACACACACACACACACACACACACACATATATATATATATATATATATATATATATAATACTTATCTACATGTATTACATGATACACACGCACCAAGTGCATTAATTCAAACACTTGGTGCTCCCTCAAGTGATACTCTAGGATACGCTCTCAAACTACTTGCCAAAATCTCCAATCCTCCACAAATACCAATAATACATCTCAATATCATCATAATACAACTAAAGTAAGTTGTTACAATGAGAATTAAAGAGTAAAACACCAACATGCATAAAACCTCCAAAATAGGCCTCTATATCATAGTGTATCACAAAACTTTATGATACAGCCTACTCGTGTCCAATTGTGGACACGTATCTAGTCTCACACAACCAATCTAAGTCTAACTAGATCTAATTGGCCTAATCACAAACACTTTGTACACCAATCTCGGAATTATCTCAAATTGGACACAAATCTCCATGTAAAAGTCACAATATGGGTCAAATAAATCTAGTTCTTGTTCCTATGGATAGCCCTAAGCCATGGAAGGGTTCCTAATGGTCAAATGCATCAATTAGAGTCTAATTGAATGGAAATTTTTTTAGAAATATACCTATTGGGAGATGGATTTCCAATGAATGCTCAAATAGACACAATTAAGACACAAGTTCCTTGCCAAATTCTCCTTCTCCAAGTGTTTCTTGCAATCCAAGCTTTAATGCTCCTTGGATGATAAAATTGGTAGGAAAATGAGAGTGAATTGAGAAAATTTAGTGGAGGAATGAATTAATTTGGAGAAGAACACAATTGGGGATCTACAATGAATGAATTAATGAGATCAGAGAGAGAGAAACCCCCTCATATAGTGGTCGGCTCCTTGCCCCTCTCCCAAGAAACTATACAAAGTCCAAAATGCCCCACTAGTTGTTATGTAGGTCTGGAGGGATAAATTAGGAAGCTTATATTCTAATGAATGATTAATTCTAATCCTTTAACTAATGAAGATGGTTGAGTCTATAGGCGTAGCCCAATAAATAGGTTCAAGTGTCATGACAAGTCTAATTAGGTTCACTAGGGTCAAGTCCAATAAATAGGCTAGCTACTAACCTATAATAAATAAATAGCATAACACATAATAAATAATTAGTAGCACAATATATAAATATTTAATCACTAATTATAAAATATGATAAATGATAAAAATACTCTCATCTAGAAAAGAAATATGGTAGTGACAGTTTATTCTTAGCAGAATAGCAGAAGACCATCATAAGGAAGGAATCGCAACAGTAGCAACGAAAGAGGACCCGATACCCAAAATAGTTGAAGAATTCATTGATGTCTTTCTGGACGAGCTTCCTGGATTCCCCCAGTTAGAAAAGTAGAGTTATGTATAGAGTTAATGCCAGGAGCAGAACCAATATCCCAGAAGGTATACCCAATATCACCATCAAAGTTTGATCAGTTATATCGAGACATGGAAGAACTGAGGGCAAAGAAGTTTATTTGGACCAGTGGATCACCGTAGGGAGCACCCGTGGGGAGCACCAGTAGTATTTGTGAAGAAGAAAGATGGATTGGCGCGATTGTGCATGAATTACAGGCGATTGAATGTGGTGACAGTGAAGAGCAAGTAACCATTGCCCATGATTGATGACTTGTTTGACCAATTAAGTGGAGTAAGAGTCTTCTCCAAGATAGATCTGCGATCAGGATATCATCAGATGCGAGTTCAAAAATAGGATATACTAAAGACAATATTTAGGTCACGATATGGGCATTAGGAATTCTTAGTTATGTCATTCGAACTGACTAATGCTCCAGCGCTATTCATAGATTTAATGAACCATATTTTTATGCCATACTTAGACCAATTTGTGGTAGTATTTATCGATGGCATCCTTGTGTATTCTCGTAATGAGGAGGAGCATGAAGAACATCTTAGGATAGTACTGCAGACTTTGAGGGAGCACCAGTTATATTTGAATCTTAGTAAGTGTGAGTTTTGACTGGATCACATCTCCTTTCTTGGGCACATTATTTCTGGAGCAGGAGTGTCAGTTGATCCCAAGAAGGTAGATGCAGTAGAGAACTGGCCAGTTCCGAAGGCAGTGACAGAGGTGCGTAGTTTTCTGGATTTGGCAGGATACTACAGAAGATTTGTGTCATACTTTGCTAAGATCTTGGCACATTTGACTCGGTTGACGTACAAGGAAGTTAAATTTGTGTGGTCAGCAGAGTGCCAGATAGCCTTTGAAGAGTTGAAGAAAAAGTTAATCTATGTCCCGATCTTTACTCTCCCAACAGGCTCCGGAGGATTCACAGTGTACTATAATGCATCTGGCAAGGGGTTTGGATGTGTTTTGATGCAGCAAGGGAGAGTGATAGCATATGTTTCTCGGCAGCTCATAGATCACGAGAAGAACTATCCAACTAACAATTTGGAGTTAGCAGCAGTATTGTTTGCACTTAAAGTATGGAGGCACTACTTATATGGCGATCGGGTGGAGATCTCCACAAATCATAAGATTTTGAAATATGTATTCACGCAGAAGGACTTAAACATGAGACAGAGGAGGTGGCTGGAGTTGTTGAAAGACTATGACGTGGAACTTCAATACCATCCAGGCAAGGCAAATGTAGTAGCTAATGCACTTAGTAGAAGAGGTGAATAATTCATATTGATCACTCAGAAGCACATTCTAGAAGACTTACGAGAGATAGGAATCGAGATAGTACTTCCACAGGATGCAGGAGTTCTGGCTAGCTTACAGATCCAGTCAACTTTGGTGGATAGAATCAAGATAGCTCAAGCAGAGGACCCGAAGATTCAGAAGCTACGGACAGAATGTGAGTCCGGTCTTCGAAAATAGTTGACGATTCATGTGGATAGAACGCTAACGTTTGTGAACCGTCTATGTGTACCAAGTGGAATATTCAACAAGAAGTTATGACTGAAGCACATAGTTTTCAGTACTCCATTCATCCGGAAGGCACGAAGATGTACCAAGATATCAAGCAATACTTTTTGTGGAACAAAATAAAGAGAGAAATAGCATGCTTCGTATCGCGATGTCTGATATGTCAACAAGTGAATGCAAAATAACAGAGATCGGTAGAGTTATTACAGCCGCTTCCTATTCCAGAGTGGAAGTGGGAATATATCACCATTGACTATGTGATCGGTTTACCTAGATCCCCGACTGGTCGAGATATAGTTTGGGTGATAGTGGATCGACTCACAAATATGGAGCATTTTTTTCCCTTTAGAGTTGGATAGTCTACCGAGCAGTTGGCAGATTGTATATGTGACAGATTGTGAGGCAACATAGCGTGTCGATAAATATAGTATCCGAACGAGATACAAGGTTCATTTCTCATTTTTGGAAAAAGTCTGCACAAGAGATTAGGTACCAGGATAAGATTCAATACTACGTACCACCCCCAGACAGACGAAAAATCAGAGAGGACCATCCAGACCCTGAAAGATATGTTGCGAGCCTGTACCCTAGACTTTGGTGGATCTTGGAAGAATTACCTTCACTGAGTAGAATTCTCGTATAACAACAGCTATCAGGCCAGTATTCAGATGTCACCTTTCGAGGCACTATACGACAAGAAGTGTAGATCACCGTTGACATGGGACAACATTGGTGAGCGGAAGATGTTAGGTCCCGAAATGATCACGCAAATAGTAGAAGTTGTGAGGCAGATCAGAGAGTGACTTCGAATTGCGCAGGATCGACCTCGTCACTGGACAGACCAGCATCGTAGGCCTTTAGAGTTTTGTATCGGCGACCACGTCTTCTTGCAGATTTTGCCAATCCGTGGAGTTATTAGATTCGGGGTCCACAGGAAGCTTAGTCCGCGATACATTGGGTCATTTGACATTCTCGATCGGGTAGACGATGTGGCTTATCGTCTTGCCATTCCATTTTTGCTACGAGAGGTGCACGATGTATTTCATGTATCTTAGTTGTGTAGGTATATCCTGAATCCGATTCATATCTTCGATCACTCTGAATTAGTCGTTGGTACCAACTTATCTTACGAGGAGAAACATGTATCCATTATGGACCGAAGGGAGAAGGTACTCAAGAATCGGACTATTTTTCTTGTCCGAGTTGCTTGGAGCCATCATACTCTTGGAGAATCGACGTTGGAGCACAAGGACGATATACGGTCTTGGTACCCGTATATGTTCGATTCGGAAGGTATATTCTACCTTATGTTTTCGTATCTTAGATTTTGTGATCAGGCGATCACCTATGTGGTGTGATGTTATTACTTGCATGTGTAGATTTGCTAGTAGATTTTTATCGTGCTTGTCCTGACTTCTCTAGCCTTACATTGGATTTGAATTTCGAGGACAAAATTTTTCTAAGGTGGATAGAGATATCACTCCCCGTTCCCAGTATACATATTGGAAGCGTATAAATTCTTGGTGCATGTTTATTTTATTTGCTTGCATGAGACTAGACCCATTCTTTGGTTTGTCTTGGTTCTTGGTTAATGGTTTGGGTTGGTTTGGTCATGAGTTGAACCCATGGTCTAAACATCAAACCCTAGCTATATAAGCCAACTTCTTTCTCTCTCTCTTTTCATTCTTTCTTAGGTTTTTCCCTTCTTCCATAGGAAAGTACACATTGCATTAGAAATGGAGAAAACCTCAATATTATTGGTGTATTATGTTTATTGTGTGATTTTGATCATGTTTAGAACTTGATATTTTTTGATTTGGTGGATAAAATGGTGTAGATCTGAATTTTTATGAGTGTCGGTGTTCTTGAATTTTTTTTGGTTTTGATCTTCAAAAATTATTGTTTCCAAAAACTTGTTGTTATATGTTGTAGAGCATTTAATTTTGAGTGGTTTAGAACTTTACTTTGCCGAATTTGGACCCAGACGAAGTTTTCATGGAGAAAATCCAACTTTTGGTTTGGAGTTTTCACCATGGCCAAAACTTATTATGGAGAAGATGAAGCTCCATGCACCGAGCATCCAGCTTGCATCCATTTTGTTGGCGCATAGCTGAAGGATGCATGCGCTCTGAAACTCGAGCTTGAAAAAGCTAAGTGTCAGAACTTTTGTGTTGTTTCTCCTAGGCACATGGAAGTCATCCTGCGGCCATGAGCTATGCGTCCCCTCTTTTATTTGGATGCATAACTCAGCCCCTCCCTGGTATTTCTTGTCACGCCCCGATCTTCCGCAGGAATTGGTCATCCCCGCTAGGCGCGAATCACCGCGCTAGCACTCCCACGGGACGATCGTTTCCATCGGGACATGATGTCGTGCGAGCCTAGGGTTGCGCTCGCATAAGAAAACATCATTGAAGTTGTGGCTATCATCAAATCGATCGAGTAAGCAGCGGAGGAACATTATTGTAACCAATAATCTGTAGAAGCATAAAAATACGTCAGGGAATCATACGCGTAAAACCCTCAACATGCAGGAAGTCGCGTAAAGCAGAGCTCCAGCAACTGGGTGGCGTAAGACATGACTTCAGAGCCATCGACGTACAGCGGAGCTTCAACGCTATTCAGCATAAAGCACAGCTCCTGAACAATCCGCATAATGCTTCGGCGTACAACGTTTGCTACATCGCCACTACGGCGTAAAACTTATCCGCTTTTAATGCAGCGGGAAGTTGTACGAGGAACGCTTCGTATTCCTCGAATGAACCTGTCAGACAGTACAATGAACCTGACCCCTGACAGAGAGTACTGCACAACTATCAAGAGGACGGCTATTATGATGACTCTGCACAGAACCCCAGATTGTCGTTTAGTGACAAACCCTTGATATAAGACATTGTTTACGCATCTAAGGAATATACTGCCTATTTTACATAGGCAGAGACGAGCTTTTACACTCAAGACAAGACAAAACCAACTGCCACGTCAAAAGCTGCTCTTCGTACAGAACTCAAGGCACGTCTCTGCAATTAATGCGCGAGATGGGGGCAGATCTCTGCATTTAATGCACGAGATTTTGTTTTATTTTCAACGACTGGGAGAGCCATAATTAGGGCTAATACGTCCACATCACCATCCTTGCATATTACGCTATCAGGCTATTTTCAGCTATAGGAGTACGCTGTATGTTATCTCCTCAAAATACGTCGATCTGGCTATTTTCAGCTATAGGAGTACGCCGTATGCTATCTCCTTGAAATAAGCCAACTCAGGCTACATTTGCAAGAATGCGTGATAAGGCTATTTGGCCCAGTTTACGCTCAAGACAGCAGTCAAAGAAGGATAATTGGCTATCTTTACGCCAGCTACCTATCCGTGCAACATCAAGCTTCTACAGCTACTTGGCTTCTACGCCAGTAAAATAGCTACTTGGCTTCTACGCCTACTTGGCTTCTACGCCAACTTGACAACTATTTCGACTTTTACGCCTACTTGGCTTCTACGCCAATTTGACGACTATTCGGCTTCTACACCTATTTGGTTTCTATACCAGCTACTTGGCTTTTACGCCAAAATTGGCTTATATGCCAACCTTCTCTACGCGAGAGGCAGTTACCTACGTGGCTTGCATGCCGTGATCTTCGCAGCAGTTATACGCGTTACCTCATAATGGGACACGCGTCACACGCGGATTCAGGAGATCATTCAGACGTGGGTAGCAGTTATCATAACCGCCGTATAAAGAGCGCCACACTCTCTACTGTTCGGCTTCTACTTCGACTGGACGGTTACGGCTACTGGTCTTTATAAATAGAAACCTCTATTAACAGAGGTCAAGGTCGGATATTTAGAGAAGATCATATTTGCTTTGAGAGAGAAGAGCCTAGAGCACAGACAGAGAGTAGTGATTGGCAACTTTGGCATCGAGCATCCAATCTCTCTTACAATCTTTGAAGCTTCTCCTTCTTCTATAGCACTTCTTCGTCATCGTGTGGTCCAAGGGACAAAGTGATCGACCGCAGATCAGACTTCTATAGCAATATTTTCCCAGAATCAAACTTTTGTACTTAATATCCTCGTATAGGATTAATTGTACTTTTTTTTCTTGTTTGTAAACCAAAGAAAGGGTTTCGTATAAGCCTATTTGTATTTTTTTTGTTTATTATCAAACACAAGATGGCGACTCTGTTGGGGACTACTTTCTCTTATAACGAGAAAGCCATTGCTCAACATGATGCTGTATCCGTCGGATCAACGAAGACTCTGGTCGTCCAATTCGACCAGTCTGCTTATGAAGATATGCTTCGCGCAGGGGGTAGCTCTCATTCCCTCTCTGTCCAGGACAACAGGAAGCTGCGTAAAGTATGGATGCCCCGGACATCCTCCACCCTTCCTGCAGGCTCTCTCTCTCCGATCAACAAGGTTGTGGCATCCCAACCTATACGCTCTACGAGTAAAAACCTGTCTCCCATCGCTGACGTGGCTGACAAAATTTCTGTCAAGGCCTCAACGCCAAGTCAGAAATTTCAAATGCGCCCTGCGCGTAAAAACTCGTCTTCCGTCGCTGACGTGGCAGACATAGTTTTTGACAAAGTCTCAGCGCCAAGTCAGAAACTTCAAACGCGTCCTGCGCGTAAAAATACATCTTCCGCCTATAAGGAGATAGATGCTCCCTGCAATCACCGCAAGGAAAAACAAGTGGCGGATTTCCTGACCTCTCGGCTTTTTCGCCATCAAGAGAAGAATTCGCCCGCTTTTCAGATTACGCGGAATGCTGATGGATGTTTGAGGACTTCCTCAGTTTTACGCCAATCTGAGCAGAGTTCCGGATTACGCCAGGACAAGCCGCTCGGCGTAAAGAAGGCCCAGTTTGTGGATAGGTACGCTCCTCATGGATCATGTGCTACTCACATGGCTGAACTGCTGTATTCATATGGCAGGGAGAGAGTTATGATTCCCAATATCCGCGTTCCGACTAATATAAAAAGGCAGAATAAGCCTTCTTCTTCTTCTTCTTCTTCTTCTTCTTCTGTTAATCCCCCTGATTTGTGCGATTTCTTAATCCGGAAACGCAAAAGCAAGGGATCTTCTGATATGTCTATTATACCCCCTAGGGAGCACTGTTGTAATAGTCATAAAGTTGTAGTTAATTACTGCTGTTCTAAGGCAAAATGGTCAGTTTTTGACCGGTTGAACTACTCTTTGTCCTTATAGAAAGAAGAACCGACATTCGCATCTGTAAACATGGCATCGCACATTCCTAGAGGAAGGTCAAGTTCAAGACGTCATCCCTCTAGAACTCCGAGCCAAAGGAGATTCGACAAACTCCTTGAGAACATTGAAGCTGGTATTTTTTGAAACACTCGCTCGAGGTCGCGACAATCGGCTTCATATTCTTCTGATTCCGACATTGGAGGTCGGTAATTTCCTGAATGTGATACTGACAGTATAGACTCGATCTCTACAGAGATCTACACCAATCCCTCAGTAACATCCAGAGAAATTGGAGTCTATACCATTGGAGATAAACATGAAGAAGCTTCCCCTTCGGGAAATACGGAACAACGCATCGCTGTTTTGGAAGCATCACTCAAAGAGATGCATACCATGATGCAGAGTATGCACCAAATATTGGTGACTCAGCACACAGCTGCACCTGTTCCTCTGACTCAACTACGGGTTGGGGTAGAAATACCATCAAGTCAGGAGCCTATTCAGAATCAAGAATCAGCTGCTTCTAAACCTCTCAACCTGGAAAACGTATTACCTCCTGTTGGGGTCACAATACAGCCGGTCTCTCATCTCTCGGCGGTCCCTCTCCCAACTGAAGATCCGATGCAAGCAGTGCAGGAATTAAAAGCCCAATTTGACACCCTGAAGCATAAGGATCAGCTCAAGAAGTTGGGGATCAATCAGCCATACCCTGCTATTTGGGACGAGATCCCTTTTCCACCAAAATACAAACCACATGCTATGGTTTTATTTGAGGAAAAGACGTCACCAAGCCAGTACATGAACTACTTCAGCATGATGACGGTGTTGTTGCAAGGGAATGACGCCTTCCTCACTCGAGTATTTAAAGGCTGTCTGTCTGGCGTAGCCTACCAATGGCACCGTAGTCTTGCGAACAATTGCATTACTTCCTTCGAAGATTTCAAGACTCTATTTTTCACTCGATTTTACGAAGGAGGAATGGACATGTCTATGTCATCGCTCATTGAAGTAAAGCAGAAGGAGAAGGAGAACGTTCGCACTTTTATTGAACGTTTTTGTCAGGCCACTTTTCAGATGCCTCCCGGAGTTCCGGATTCAGCCTTGGTGGACATTTGCAGGAAGAACCTGCTTCCACTGATCTCGGTGTTCACAGGACCATATCAGTTCCATGATTGGCCCTCGTTTATCATCTCAGGGGTTATCGCTGAAGACAATAGTCGGAAGGCGCGTGACAATAGCATTATGATCTCTACCTCTGAAAGAGGGAAAATGTCATCCTCCACTAGCGACCATCCTCGTGGTTCTAAAGGAAAAGAAGCTCTGGCGATCAACACGTCCAGACAACATACTTCTGGGACTACGCAGACGAATCCTGGGACTTCTAGGCCTAAGAAAGAATACTCTTTTGACGATGACGATATTCCGAGCATCTTCGACTGTCTAGTCAAAAGTGGCAAGCCCACCCTCCCCGAGGTAAAGCGGCCCAATAAAGTCGACAGTACCAATAATCCTAAGTACTACATTTTCTATAGGTATATACATCACCCTACCAAGGCGTATTATATACTAAAAATCCAGGAGCTGATCGACGCCAAGGCTATCACTCTACGCAATAGTGAGAAGACGGTTACGGCCAACATGATATCTCTCCAATTCGGCGATCTGCCCCCTCAAGAAGTCCTGGATGGTGTTGTACCTATTCCCCGAACGATGATGAACATTGTTAATCTTCCTCCGGCCAGGGGTCAAAATCATGACCTAGTACCCTTAACTACTAAGCGTGGGGAGATCATGTGGGTTCATCCTGAACTGGTGTCAGAAATGGAGGAAGAGACTCAAGCTGATAAGGCTAAGTCTAAAAAGAACTCCAGATGCAAACCATGCCATATGATTGCAATATCTCCGACATCAGAAGAAGAGGCTTTGGCTACTGGAACCCGGTCAGGGAAAGCCTACCTCAAAGACTATGGAGGAAATCAGGAAGAAGCAACGGCAGACACTTCAGCTGCCAAGCCTTCAGAACCTGAACCTGTTATACAAGAGACAGGTCCTTCTAGACCGACTTCGGCGGACAAGGGCAAGCAAAAAGAAGTTCATTTTGATAAACCTTTGAAGAACATTCAAAACAAAGGTTTGGAGAAGCCATATAACTTCGACCCTGGCCCAATTGGCTAACACTCCATCCAGACTATCCATTTTTAAGCTACTTAGACTTTCCAAAGACACTCGTCAAGTCCCGAGTGAAGCTTTAATGCAGGCGGATGTATGCTTGACTCAGCTTAAGTCCCCCGACAAAGAGCCTGTGGCATGTCCTCAATGCCATAGTGTAATGGAAGTGGTCCCTAACATCACTTTTACTCAAGAAGACATGCTGTTGAAATATAACAAGCATGACAGGCCCCTCTATTATATCGGATACGTCGATTCCATGGAGGTAGACCGGATTTACATAGATCCGGGATCGTCGATTAGCATCATCCCTCACAGTCTGCTCAGACCGCTGAGAATTCCTACAAGCGAGCTGGCTTACACCACCACTACAATCGTGGACTTCAACGCCAGAAAAAGCAAACTGCTGGGGAAGATTCGTCTGAGAATCCAGATTGGGGACCTTAGATCAGTGGCTACCTTCTACGTCATTGATTCAGAGGTGTCTTACAATATTCTGCTAGGCAAGCCATGGATCCACGATCACAACATTGTTCCTTCCACTCTACATCAATGCTTCAAATATGTAGACTCCCAAGGGACAGTGAAAACGGAGTTTGCTGATCTCAACCCATTCAAAGGAGTTGAGTCCTACTATTCCAATGCCATGTTGTACACCCAAGACTACATTAAAGAGGTGTCAAGCAAGACAGAGGAGGAATCCCACCGGGAGCCAGGAAAGCTATCTGCTGAGTGTCACGTCCCGATCTCCCGTAGGCTATTTTGGCCGTTCCCGCTAGGCGGGAATCACCCTCGCCAGCGCTCCCGCGGAACGATCGCTTGACCCATCCGGGCGTGATGTCGCACGGGCGTGAACCGCGCCCGTACAAGGCCGTGATTCATTGGCTGGCGGTAAGAGTTCTAAGCCACAGAGTCGCACAGATTGTCCGAGTGCAGCGGAGTCATGAACGCATAGGCGATCGGTAACAAGTTCTCTGAGTTGACAAATATAGCGGAAGCATTGAAACACAAGTTTGAAGTAAAGCAACTCTTTATTGATATGAACAAGTATTACAGGCGGCGTATAGCCGAGATTACAAGTCGCTCAAGCCTCTCTCTCTGAAACAGTAAAATGCGTGCCAAGTGGCTACAACTGTAGAATGATTTATACAGGCGATGTTCAGGCGATGTTCACAACTTATGTCTTGTATATGTGCTTCTGTTCCGGACGTACCGTTGCTTCGGAGTGATGTCCACGCCTTAGCACGCACGTTGGAGGCGTCCGTACCGAACGAGGTTCTCCCGCACCCTGTATACAAACTGGTGGATTATCAGTACATTGAATGCACTGGTGGGGAAGCCACTCGCCCACTCGACAAATCCAAACACGTAATACAGGTTCCGTGCACAACTATTAATTTATCTTTCTAGTTGTCTTAGGATCAGTTTCATGCAAACATTGAATAGTCTAACGTGTCGGGCAGTGCGCCGTGCGATATTGAGGAAACACGGCGAGACTTACCATTTGGCCTTCCCTGCCCAAGGCAAACATTGTTAATTCAAGCACGGGCAAGTATAAAACATTCAGGAGGCATACTTGATGAAAACCAGACCAATAGCATATGCAACAAGAGAGTCGTTATGTCTTGATCGTTCAGGTGTTTAGTTGTTTCTTGATGCGATGCAATGACTCACATGCGGATAGCCGCTAAGCGAGGATGACTTATCTATATGAACGTTAGTCGCTGGCATAGCCATAAAGGACCGTTTATAGTCTCTGGGCGGTTGGGTGCGAGAGGTCTTGTGTCGCTACACGTCACCTCACCCGGGACGGTATGGAGCGAGACGCTAGGCCATTGGGACGTTCACTCTATGCCGCCCACTCACGTGCGACTATCAGAAAGTTCCGTCCGGATCGGATCGGCTCCGGTGCCCCGGTGTAACCGTCCGCAGGAACTTGAACGTTCAATACCTTGTGCACAGGTTGTCCGCGACATGCAGGTCAGGATCAGGGTCAGTTTCAATCCACAACATTGAATGATAATCCATTGATTCGTGATCTGAACGAGCGTTTGCTCCAAGAGCTGAGATTCATTCGTTACATGACGTGATTCTCGTCCAGATATAAATTTGATGTGATTATCATTCAGTTGTCACGTTAAAGGATTCACGTTCAGTATTTGTTACCCTGATGCGTGCCCCTGGTTCGGGGATTGCCTTGGAGATCCAACGGTCCCGGATACTTGCAGGTTCGTTCAGGCACGGAACGACTACGTAGTAGTCTCCCGGAGTTTGGATGAAAACATGGCAATATTTAAGCAGACAAGCATGCGTTTCTAAGGAACATAAGCAGGAACGTTGCTCGGACCCGAAGGTAAGCCGAGAGTTGAAACCGTTAAGGGACTTAGCATGCGAGGGTCTGAACATAGGCAGTGTTTTAATTTCCATGTTCTAGCAAGCAATACAAGTTAGGATTATTCCCTTAGCTAGGTGCGTTATATTTATTAGCATGCAGGGGGTGAATCACCTAGCGACTAGCATAAATATTCCAGATTTTATGTGTGCTGGCTAAGCAAAGACAAGTTCACCGTAGCCACCCACCTTAGCGATGATTCGCCTCGGTAGAGCGATACGTCAAGCGAGCCTCTGAAAGTCCAAGCCGGATTCCTGTAGGGACAAGTCTGGATATCCTTTGCTTCTCGTTTGAGGCAAGACGGGTCGGGACAGTTGCACTATTGCCGTTTGAGTCGGCAGTCCGCTTGAACGGAACGGGGTGTTACATCCTACCCAACTCAGAAAAAGTCTCATCCTCGAGACTTACTGAGGATAAGCAGTAATCTAGGTTGAGGCAATCCTAGACAAGTCGTTGTACTTGTTCATTTGGATATTCACTTGCACAAGCGTCAAAATTAGCATATCGCTTAGACTGGATCGTGCGCACTTTCGAAGTGCACTTCTAGCGTGAACACGTCAACCAGCTTAGTGATAGCGAAGTCTCAGCACTCGAGTTTCACCTTTTCCTAAGTCTTGGATGGTGCACTAGTTCAACGCGTCCCTCAAATAGATGCATTCAACCAAACTTAGAGTTAGTGAAAATCGGACAAGCTACTAGCGATACTCTCAAGGGTTCGCACAGGTTGGCACAAAGGCCACTCGCAGTACAATAGCATACAAGCAAGCATTCCATATCATTCAAAACGCATTTTGTAAGTATATAGACTTATTGTTAGAACATCCCATCGAGGCATTGAGAGAGAGCGTGCACATAACCCACGAACGAGCTTTTGAAACAGAGATATCGAATCGAAGTCCAAAGGCGTAGAAGCCAAGCTCTGATACCAACATGTCACGCCCCGATCTCCCGCAGGCTATTTCGGCCGTTCCCGCTATGCGGGAATCACCCTCGCCAGCGCTCCCGCGGAACGATCGCTTGACCCATCCGGGCGTGATGCCGCACGGGCGTGAACCGCGCCCGTGCAAGGCCGTGATTCATTGGCTGGCGGTAAGAGTTCTAAGCCACAGAGTCGCACAGATTGTCCGAGTGCAGCGGAGTCATGAACGCATAGGCGATCGGTAACAAGTTCTCTGAGTTGACAAATATAGCGGAAGCATTGAAACACAAGTTTGAAGTAAAGAAACTCTTTATTGATATGAACAAGTATTACAGGCAGCGTATAGCCGAGATTACAAGTCGCTCAAGCCTCTCTCTCTGAAACAGTAAAATGGGTGCCAAGTGGCTACAACTGTGGAATGATTTGTACAGGCGATGTTCAGGCGATGTTCACAACTTATGTCTTGTATATGTGCTTCTGTTCCGGACGCACCGTTGCTTCGGAGTGATGTCCACGCCTTAGCACGCACGTTGGAGGCATCCGCACCGAACGAGGTTCTCCCGCACCCTGCATACAAACTGGTGGATTATCAGTACATTGAATGCACTGGTAGGGAAGCCACTCGCCCGCTCGACAAATCCAAACACGTAATACAGGTTCCGTGCACAACTATTAAGTTGTCTTTCTAGTTGTCATAGGATCAGTTTCATGCAAACATTGAATAGTCTAACGTGTCGGGCAGTGCGCCGTACGATATTGAGGAAACACGGCGAGACTTACCATTTGGCCTTCCCTGTCCAAGGCAAACATTGATAATTCAAGCACGGGCAAGTATAAAACATTCAGGAGGCATACTTGATGAAAACCAGACCAATAGCATATGCAACAAGAGAGTCGTTATGTCTTGATCGTTCAGGTGTTTAGTTGTTTCTTGATGCGATGCAATGACTCGCATGCGGATAGCCGCTAAGCGAGGATGACTTATCTATATGAACGTTAGTCGCTGGCATAGCCATAAAGGACCGTTTATAGTCTCTGGGCGGTTGGGTGCGAGAGGTCTTGTGTCGCTACACGTCACCTCGCCCGGGACGGTATGGAGCGAGATACTAGGCCATTGGGGCGTTCACTCCATGCCGCCCACTCACGTGCGACTATCAGAAAGTTCCGTCCGGATCGGATCGGCTCCGGTGCCCTGGTGTAACCGTCCGCAGGAACTTGAACGTTCAATAACTTGTGCACTTGTTGTCCGCGACATGCAGGTCAGGATCAGGGTCAGTTTCAATCCACAACATTGAATGATAATCCATTGATTCGTGATCTGAACGAGCGTTTGCTCCAAGAGCTGAGATTCGTTCGTTACATGACGTGATTCTCGTCCAGATATAAACTTGATGTGATTATCATTCAGTTGTCACGTTAAAGGATTCACGTTCAGTATTTGTTACCTTGATGCGTGCCCCTGGTTCGGGGATTGCCTTGGAGACCCAACGGTCCCGGATACTTGCAGGTTCGTTCAGGCACGGAACGACTACGTAGTAGTCTCCCGGGGTTTGGATGAAAACATGGCAACATTTAAGCAGACAAGCATGCGTTTCTAAGGAACATAAGCAGAAACGTTGCTCGGACCCGAAGGTAAGCCGAGAGTTGAAACCGTTAAGGGACTTAGCATGCGAGGGTCTAAACATAAGCAGTGTTTCAATTTCCATGTTCTAGCAAGCAATACAAGTTGGGATTATTCCCTTAGCTAGGTGCGTTGTATTTATTAGCATGCAGGGGGTGAATCACCTAGCGACTAGCATAAATATTCCAGATTTTATGTGTGCTGGCTAAGCAAAGACAAGTTCACCGTAGCCACCCACCTTAGCGATGATTCGCCTCGATAGAGCGATACGTCAAGCGAGCCTCTGAAAGTCCAAGCCGGATTCCTGTAGGGACAAGTCTGGATATCCTTTGCTTCTCATTTGAGGCAAGGCGGGTCGGGACAGTTGCACTATTGCCGTTTGAGTCGGCAGTCCGCTTGAACGGAACGGGGTGTTACACTGAGCAGCCTCTGTCAATTTCGGTGAAAGGGCGGACTACCCGTCCAAAAGTCATGGAATCCATGACTATCCAGTTGAACAAAACCAAATCAGGAGGAGAAAGTGATCCCCTAGTGATCACTCTGAACCAAAAGCCTCCACCATTGGTCATCAACCTTTGGCGCAGCGCACAACCGACTGATGTAAATACAACCAGGAACGTGGTTTCTGACGATAATAAAGAACCTCTTTTCCTGTATAGAGACGCCCAATTTCCAAATCAGGAATACTCCCCTCATAACGATATAGAGCCTATAGCACAAAATTTTTTGGAAGCTATAGACTCATATCATCCGTTTGTGTAGGAGGTAGCGTCAACATCTAATATCATCACGACATACGGGCCGCATGAAGATTCTATCTTCACTGTCCCACATACTCGTAAAGATCAGCATCCAATAGTCTTCGATCGTATGCGGAGTAGACCGATTGTACAAGAAGATTCTCATGAGTCTGATATTGAGAAAATGCAGGTCCACAGATATAGCCCACAAGCTTTGAAGATTATGCAAAGCATGGGTTATGACCTGAAGTTAGAGCCAGGTCTCAACTATGAGAAAGGCAGGCGTATGCCGTTACATGGTGATCCCTACCGTCAACGAACTCATTTCGGGTTAGGGTATACAACATCTCTTGTAACTTCTGAGTCGAGCGAGGATACCATTTTCTCTTCTCAGGATGATTCGTCGTCCTCGAACTCATATGCTGATCTCGAACGAGTATTGTCAGCAAATACGGTAGTGACAGATTCTCTCGAAGCAGACGAACAGGAATCTGAATCGTTTGAAAATAACTCCTGGGCACAACAAATGGATACACAATGGGAACTCCGATTCGAGCAGAGAGAACCGCCCACTGAAGATAAAGTTATCCAAGTCAATGTTGGGGATAAAATTTTACCAAAGTCGATATTTATCAGTAACAATCTTTCCCCAGCAGAAAGGGAAGAAATGGTCCAGCTGATAAAAGAATCTATCAACGTATTTGCGTGGAATTATGAGGATATGCCAGGTCTTGATCCAAAAGTGGCTACTCATATGCTCAACATACTACCCAATTCAAAATCTGTAAAGTAGCACCAACGTCGGTTCCGCCCAGATATAATGGATGCCATTGAAGCTGAAATCAAGAAGTTGATAGCCCGCGGGTTCATTCGGGAAGAACAACATCCTGATTGGGTCGCTAATGTTGTCCCAGTCATGAAGAAAAGTAGGAAAGTTCGCGTTTGTATCGATTTCCGAGATCTCAATGCGGCTTGCCCCAAGGATGAGTTCCCTCTTCCTATCACAGATGTCATGATCGACAATACCTGCGGTTTTGAACGCATGTCTTTCATGGACGGATTCTCGGGATACAATCAGATCAAGATGCATCCTGAAGACGAGAATCATACTGCCTTCCGTACACCACTGGGGGTATATTACTACACAGTCATACCCTTTGGATTGAAGAATGCCGGGGCTACATATCAGCGAGCCATGAGTAACATATTTTATGAGTATCTATGCAAAACAGTAAAATGTTACGTAGACGACATCGCTGTTAAATGCCGTCTCAAGGGTACTCATATCCAAGACTTGAAGACGGTGTTCGAGTTGATGCGCCAACATCAGCTCAAAATGAACCCTACCAAGTCCTTCCTCGGTGTATCCAGTGGCAAATTCCTGAGATTTGTCATTACCGCAAAAGGCATTCAAGTCGACCCTGATAAAGTAAAGGCTATCCTAGAAATGCGACCACCCCGTAATCTGAGGGAACTCAGGGAATTTCAAGGTCGTCTATCTTATATCAGGAGATTCATATCCAACCTTTCTGGGAGATGTCAATCTTTTTCCCGTCTGATAAAGAAAGGTGTGTCCTTTGTATGGGACGAAGGCTGTCAGCAAGCGTTTAATGATATCAAACGCTACCTCACCAATCCTCCAGTTCTGGTGCCTCCCGTCATAGGAAGACCATTTGTGCTGTATGTTCGAGCAATGGATCATTCTTTGGGAGCTCTTCTCGCACAGAAGAACGATGAAGGTCATGAAGAGGCTATCTACTACTTAAGCAGGATAATGATCGGAGCTGAACATCGGTACAATCCAGTAGAAAAAGAATGCTTGGCCTTAATGTTTGCTATTCAGAAGACGCGACATTACGTGATGGGCCAAACTATTCATATCATCTCAAGAATCAATCCTCTTCGGGTACTGATAAACAAGCCGAGCGTCCTTAATTCCCGACTCGCGACTTGGGGGATGTTACTAACACCGAACGATATGGTGTACGTCTCTCAGAAGTCCATAAAGGGTCAGGCCTTGGCTGATTTCTTAGCTGCTCATCCAATTTCGGAAACCTCCAAGCTATACGAGGACATTCCCGACGAAGTTGCAGAATGTAACTCTGCAATGGAAGGTGATACATGGCAGCTATTCTTCGATGGTGCCTCTCGGACTGGTCCAAAGGGAAACGTGGTTTCAGGAGTAGAAATTGTCCTGGTAACTCCTAATAAACTCGTTATCTACCGAGCTTATTCTCTTAGCGAACCCTGCTCTAAAAATGTGGCAGAGTATAATGCCCTACTCATCGGGCTTCAAGTCGCTAAAGAATTGGAGGTCGAATACCTAGAAGCTTTTTGTGATTCCCAGCTGATCGTCAATCAGGTCAGGGGAGTATATGAAGTCCGCAATCCAGACCTCATTCCTTATCACCAAGCAACGGTCGAAATAGCCATATCTTTTAAAGGATTCTTCCTAGAACATGTACCTCGATCTCAAAATCTGGAAGCTGATGCTCTGGCCAGTTTAGCTGCAGATCTGGCTATTCCTATAAGAAGGCAGAACTTGGTGATCCTTCTCAACAGAGATCTATTTTGTGTGAAAAATAACTTTCACCTGGAACGCAGCTATGCCGTTAACACAGTTCCTCCTAAGAGAGACTGGAGAAGTCCCTTTATAGATTTTGTGGTATACGAAATCTTACCAAAAGATCCTAAAGAAGCAGTGTCTATCAAAATATGATCATTACGCTTCTATTTTGATGCTTCTTCACAAAGTCTATATCGTCGAACATAAGATGGACTACTGCTACGATGTCTCTTCGATGATGATGCAAAGCAGGTTATCCGTGAAGCTCACGACGGTGTATATGGAGCACATCAACCCGGTCCTAAACTACAGGATCGTATCAGAAGGATGGGCTATTACTGGCCTACTATGATCACAGATGCAGTAAAATATGCAAGATAGTACAAAGCCTGTCAGGTTCATGCAGATTTTATACATCAGCCCTTTGAGTATCTACATCCTACCATTGTATCATGGCCCTTCGAAGCATGGGGTATGGACATCATTGGTCCAATTCACCCTTCATCTTCTAGAGGACATCGGTTCATATTGGCTATCACCGATTATTTCTCTAAATGGGCGGAGGCGATCCCCCTTGCTGAGGAATTTGAAAACTTTGAAGGGGGTCTTGTAGAAGCATAAAAAATACGTCGGAGAATTGTACGCGTAAAACCCTCAATATGAGGAAGCCGCGTAAAGCAGAGCTCCAGCAACTGGGTGGCGTAAGACATGACTTCAGAGCCATCGGCGTACAGTGGAGCTTCAACGCTATTCAGCGTAAAACACAGCTCCTGAACAATCCGCGTAAGCTTCGACGTACAACGGTTTCTACATCGCCACTACGGCGTAAAACTTGTCCGTTTTTAATGCAGCAGGAAGTTGTATGAGGAACACCTCGTATTCCTCGAATGAACCTGTCAGACAGTACAATGAACCTGACCCCTGACAGAGAGTACTGCACGACTATCAAGATGACGGCTGTTATGATGACTCTGCACAGAACCCCAGATTATCGTTTAGTGATAAACCCTTGATATAAGACATTATTTACGCATCCAAGGAATACACTGCCTATTTTACATAGGCAGAGACGAGATTTTACGCTCAAGACGAGACAAAACCAACTGCCACGTCAAAAGATGCTCTTCGTACAGAACTCGAGGTACGTCTCTGCAATTAATGCGCGAGATGGGGACAGATCTCTGTATTTAATGTACGAGATTTTGTTCTATTTCCAACGATTGGGAGAGCCATAATTAGGGCTAATACGTCCACATCACCATCCCTGTATATTACGCCATCAGGCTATTTTCAGCTATAGGAGTACGCTGTATGCTATCTCCTCGAAATACGCCAACCTGGCTATTTTCAGCTATAGGAGTACGCCATATGCTATCTTCTCGAAATACGCCAACTAAGGCTACATTTGCAAGAATGCATGATAAGGCTATTTGGCCCAGTTTATGCTCAAGACAACAGTCAAAGAAGGATAATTGGCTATCTTTACGCCGGCTACCTATCCGTGCAGCATCAAGCTTCTACAGCTACTTGGCTTCTACGTCAGTAAGACAGCTACTTGGCTTCTACGCCTACTTGGCTTCTACGCCAACTTGACAACTATTTCGACTTCTACGCCTACTTGGCTTCTACGCTAACTTGACGACTATTCGGCTTCTACGCCTATTTGGTTTCTATACCAGCTACTTGGCTTTTACGCCAAAATTGGCTTCTATGCCAACCTTCTCTACGCGAGGGGCAGTTACCTACGTGGCTTGCATGCCGTGATCTTTGCAGCAGTTATACGCGTTACCTCATAATAGGATACGCATCACACACGGATTCAGGAGATCATTCAGACGTGGGTAGCAGTTATTATAACCGTCGCGTAAAGAGCGCCATACTCTCCACTGTTCGGCTTCTACGTCGACTGGACGGTTACGGCTACTGGGCTTTATAAATAGAGACATCTATTAACAGAGGTCGAGGTCAAATATTTAGAGAAGATCGGATTTTTTTTGAGAGAGAAGAGCCTAGAGCACAGACAGAGAGTAGTGATTGGCGACTTTGGCATCGAGCATCCAATCTCTCTTACAATCTTTGAAGCTTCTCCTTCTTCTACAGTACTTCTTTGTTATCGTGTAGTCCAAGGGACAAAGTGATCGACCGCATATCAGACTCCTATAGCAATATTTTTCCAGAATTAAACTTTTGTACTCTTTTTCTTGTTTGTAAACCAAAGAAAGGGTTTCATATAAGCCTATTTTCATTTCTTTCGTTTATTATCAAACATAATCCATCTGAGTAAACGGGCAAGATCGAGGCATAATGTTCTCTGAATACAATGGCATCGTTCCATATATTATATCCCTCTATACAAAAGCAGTTCAAAGCAATCGATACGGCTCAAGACATCAAAACCAGATTTTTGGGTCCTGGGGATGAGGCACGCTTATCGCTTCCTCGGACAATCCAGCACCTGCAAACAAGCAAACTGTTGGTGGGTCAGTACTTTGGAGAAAGTACTAGTGAGTCTAAAAATAACGAATAGAAGCAACACCCCCTGAAATCCACACTAAGTAAGTATGTGGCAAAATATTATATTACTAGTGATCTTGCTACTTTTACCTATGTTCATTTCATGCAGCACAGGAGCGGAGTCATATTACTTCTTTTTCGAAAATATCTTTGAAATCAGAGTTCATATTCGATATATAAGCAAGCAGACAAGACAAGCAGTTTATTTACGATAAGAAGATTCATATATTATCTCTGATGTGCAGCGTGTCTCGTGAATCATATGCATTTCTTTAAAGACTCTAGCAAGCATCTAGTGGACTATCATCTTAGCATCTCTCTATATGCATCTCTCTCTTACTCTTATCAATTAATATCTTATCGTGTGAACGAGATATAAGCATATACAAAAACAAGACTTCTCTATGCAAGTATTCAATACCGAAGAGCATATTCGATAATAAGAAAATCACTTATTAAGTGATTCTTACCCTTTTTGTCGAACGGTTATCCCTGCAGCAGATATACGAGTTAGAAACATTTGCATATATATATATATGAATAAGGCTCTCTTTTCCTATCCGTCTCTGCATCAAATAGTTAGGTATGCAAAAAGGCAAGCTTAGCATGCGCCCTAACTATATGGTGGTCCATGAGTCTCCTTCCTCAAGATTAGAAGTGGTGTTATCACGGCCCAGCACTGCACTAATGTATACTCGCTCATAAATATAGCTGCTTTGACACGTGAACCAGATATCTAATAGACATGAATACCCCCTGATCGCGAGGACTTCTTTGCCTCAGGTATTCCTCTGATCCCCCCAGGGCGAATGGTCCCCAGCGCCCCAGAAAACTGTTCGTGGGATGATCCTTGTGCACAAGTTGTCTAAGACCAATGCATGAATGCAGCTCTATCAGATAAACTCTATATGGATGAAGCAGTTCTTTTAACAAGCATATATTCAATCTCTTATCTCTTTGTCTCTTGTCTTTGTGTAGACAGGCTGCCATTTATATCTCTTATGCAGACTAGCAGCCATATTCTCTGATACCGTTCAATCATTTCGATAACTTCTATAGAAACATATAACAATCTATATTTAAGCAAGCAATCATGGAAACAGTTCTCTATCTCTTTAACTAAGCATGCAGTTCTATTCTCTTAGCATATACGAAAGAAACATATGAACTATTTTTACTCTAGTTTATTAGCATGGCATAGATTCGATCGATAGCGGTGTCCGTGTAACTAAGCATGCAACATCTTTTTCTTTAACTAGCATGATAATGGTTCTATCTCTTTCTCTTTAGACAAGCATTTCAAGTTCTCTAGTTAGGCAGGCAGGTTCGTTTCAATGACAAGCTATGTGAGTTCTCTTATTAAGCATGCAGAGCCAGGTTCTATCATTCTTCTTATAAAACTATCTTCTTAGAACAAGCATTCAAAAACTCAGATTCATTATTAAGACGTGCAAGAATCAGAGAATGAAGTTCTGTCCACTCAATTAGATCAATCGTCTTGTGTTTCGATCAGAAACTCTCCGAGAAGGCTTCCGCTCGAGCCAGTAAAGCGATATCTCTTGTACATAGTGCCTACATGGAGTGGGGCACTACACTTCTTTTGATTGATTTTTTTTCTCTCTGACGCACTTTATGGCTTGTCATATCCATCACTTCAGTCCCGTCACTGTTACTTTATTTATTGTCCGTCACTTCGGCACTTGTTCCAAAGAGTGGACTTTGCCTCGTTTATGTGCCCCTGACTTCATGAGATTTTATGCGCCCCTGACTTCATGAGACTTTATGCGCCCTTGACTACATGTGACTTTATACGCCCTGACTTCATGCGACACCCTAAGTATGCACTTGTTTGGTTCATGCGCCTGACCTTCACGCGTACAATTTCATGTTCGTGTTATCCTTAGTGACTCCATGTGTGCTCGTAGAACTTTTGTTATGTGTTTACTTATTTTGTTTGGAATATTTCTTATCATCCTATATGTGGTTGATCCTGGTTATTGCTTGTGTTATGATTCTAGGGGAGAATGGACTCAGTAACCTGACCGCATGCTAGAACTAATTCTTATAATCTTGGTAATTGGACTCGAATACTGTATCGCGAATACCATTATTGCTTATATTATTTATGATCTAATGTGCACCGAGGTACGACATACCGTGTTAAGTGATTATATTTGGGTTGTGCATCGAGAATACCTTCAAATTACTGAACGTGTGATACTATAAATATATTTTTCTCAGCACGAACATGATATGCGAGTCAAGTACCAAAGCGTGGCTAGAATATTGATTTATTGAATGTTGCATACACACTCGGGGTAAATCCAAATTTGAACTTCCGTGTATTTGTATCTAGCATGTACTTTGTACGACATCTTAAGAGAAATTCTCATGTGGCCGCGGCTTGAGATTTTAAAATAATATAGGTTAATTAGGCAACTAAAAGCGGTAGTAACATTGGAAGAAAACGGTATCCCGAGATCATGCCAACGAACCTTCCCACAGAGATTCATTATAGTGCGCTGTGGGCTGGCCACCACAGATACTGTATATCATCCGCCTTAGTGGAGGGCAGTATCTAACATATTATAAATAATGCTGAGCCACTGTTTCACTATACGAATATTAGAACCGCTAATACTGTGATCTAGTGCAGTGGCCCTACAAAAAATTGGTGTAATTCATGAAGTGCCTGTATATTCATCTATTTGGCTCGGTTAGCTCATGTTCGGCAATAGCGTGATCTGAAGATACCTATTATGCATTATTCTGAGTGTCATGCCCCAGTCCCAAAATACGTAGGACTAGAAATATGTAACATGCCCGCTACGCATTCGACCAGACTCTGGTCCAATTCGAATACGTATAAGCTGTACTAGAAGGGTCACTATCTATATAATCAAGTGAATATAAATATCTATGCCTCAATCCACAATGAACGGAATATACAAGAATGAGCTACATGTGCTAAAGTCGGCCGCCAGTAACCCATAAGCTCGAATAGGCTCGAGAAAGGAATATGAGTCTATAAAACTAGGCTATATCAGCAGATGAATAAATAATATGAATAATAACCACGACTCCGAAAGAAATAATATAAGTACCTGGCACCAATTCCTGCATGACAAAGCAACACACATCAGCACTCCAGGCAGGCTCCACAAGGGTCTATGATGCAAAACTGGCAATGGATCAGGTCCTCAGAGGGACGTAACAAGATACAAGAAACAACATGCCAAAATAAATGCAGTATATAAAATGAATCAATAGGGTAAACTATGTAACCAACTAAGTGATATGCAAATGAGAGCATTAATCATACTCAGACTGAGACTACTATAGGCTCAGTTTCAGGGAAACCCATAGCAGCATTTAGTATCACGACTCCAGTATATATGCCAAAGCAAGTAGTATCACGACTCCAGTATATATGCCAAAGCAAGTAGTATCACGACTCCAGTATATGTGCCAAAGCACTTCCAGTAGTATAGTATATATATCAATAATCAGCCTGTAGTATGGTGTATCTCTCCCCACCCAACGTAATCACACGTCTCATGTCCACAATATCTCATGTCCATAACACGCAAGATTATGACCTCTAACTGATGCAACGAGTCATAATGATAGCTAAGCATATGTAACATCTATGTCACGAATCATGTAACCGATACAGAATCACCATGAATATCTTAAGAAGATTATGTCTTATGAACAGTGTCAAGTGTCCTATGGTATGACGTACTCGATAATGCAAGCACGAATATGTATAGGGTCGCGATATCAATCTCTAGGTGACGTTACACAACTCCGCGTACGACGTTGACATCCGAATATTATTAGGACGCTAAGCAACGTCACACGGTCCTAGGTTGAACAGATATATCAAGAATATATATATATATATATATATGTACAAAGAACTCAAACAAATACTAGAACATGAATCACTGCAAGTTGGCAAGGTACACTTACCTGGTGTTTGGATTCTAACAGTTGCTCCGGTATTCGTGGGGTCTTCAAGTACTCCTCCGGTTGCTGAAATAAACATTATTATTATCCTCAGAAGATATCAAATAGCTAGAATTGCCTGTCCATAAATCCAATTTGGATGCAGGGGCAAAATTGAACGTTTCTGGTCAAAGTGGGGTCCACATGTGGCCTACTTCGCACCAAAAAATGTGCCAGAGATAAAGTTCTCCAAATTTGTCAAACTTAGTGTGTACAAATCCAGAACGATGATACGAACCCAACGGAATATCCAGAAATGGATTTCGATGAGCCGATCACAAAATTGTCCGTCAAGTAGGGCCATGGGGCCCATGATACGAGATTTTGTCAACGTTCTCAGAATTGAACCAAACTTGGGTCACAGGACCAGAAAAATGCTACGAATCCGATGACGCAAGTTTTATTTCTAAACGACGAGCACACACGAAGTTACAACGAGTTTTAGAATAATGTCGATACAGGGCGTTGTCGACGGATACGCATTGATTTCGGTGTGCACGCACATCCAAATCAACTTTTGCAAAATCTCATACGTCCGTATTGATAGTGCGCACCTTTCGATAAAGTTCGTACACGACCAAGTTGCCTCATTTAGTGGGGCGCACCCAGTTCCGGAAAAAATTAGATTTTTAAATAACCAAGTTTTTGGTCATTTTCACCCGCGAATAACATGCAAATTACAACTCAATAGATTGAACTAAAATAGGGTTTTAAAACTTGGTCATAAGATCTAAATTACTGTTCAAGAGGATTTTCAAAACAGTTAACAGGTTGTACGCAAAACGGTCGTGAACTTGCGAGTTCGGGACAATTTCTGAATTTTCAGAAATAGTTTTTTTTTTCTGATTTTACGTCACGATTTGCGACCGACACAGGATACGATACCCCAAACTAATTGCACGAGTTTCGAAAGGGTCATACAACGAACATGACGTAACAGTTTATTCGAAAAATGATACAGCGAGGAGAGAGAAATTCTCACCTGAGCAGGATGCCGAAAACGTTAATTCTTCGCGTACGCGAGCGATGCGGCGGCCGATCGAAGTTGGGTAGCGGTACTATTGCAGCTGCTGGGGGCCGTGTTCATCGGTGGCGAGGTCGGAGTCGGCCGAAGGGGAGCTCGGTGGAGACGTCGTCGGGGCTGGGCTAACAGAGGGACGGGCGGAGAGGCGGTTGCTGGTGATGGCGGAGGGGGTTTGTCGGAGGGGTTTATATAGGAGAAGGAAGGGGAGGCGGTGGAGTGGGAAAGCCGGAGCAGGGGGGAACGTGGGCGGGGTCCGCCAGTGGGATGGGGGCGTGGGCGGTCGTCGACCGGAAAACGCGGGGGCGGGAGGGTAGGGGGATCGTGGGGAACGGGGTCGGGGGGGGGGGGTCGGGTTTGGGTCGGGTCAGGTTGGGTAGGACCCGACCCGTTAGGTTAGTGTTTGGTTCGGTTTGGGTTGGTCCGGTTCAGTCCGGTTCAACCCGATTTAGTCCGATTTAATTAAAATAGGGGTTTTTAGCCATTTAAAAATAGTTTTTGAGCCCAATAAATTTTAGAAAAATTACACAACATCCAATAATTAATAATATACCCAAAAATATAATTTTTGCAATATTTTAATACTTAATTTAATACATAAAAATATTAATCCCTGAAAGATATTTTTAATAATTAATTAAAAATTATCGAAAAATCCAGAAAATTTATTTTTTAAAAAATTTAAAAAAACCTGGGTTTTACACTGAGATAACCTCAGACTCCATAATAGCAAGCTGTACAAGTGATTGGACGATTTTATTAATTGGACTTTGTTGTGATTGTATTATTCTGTTAGTAACCTAGAAAAATGGACTATCATAGTGTGATGGATTGTCCATATTTGGTTGTAGGGTTGGGCCTTTTGGCTAGAATATGCCATGCACCTAAGTTACGACACAGAACCTATATATATCATATATTTATTGTTTGGGTTTTTGTTTCTCCATTTCGTGCTTCCTTTATGATACTTTCTATTTGGGGTCTAATCCCACAGGTTTTGCATGGCCAGGTTTTGAGCCAGCACCCGAGGATCCAGTATACTTTTTTTTGACTCATGGTGCGTACCAGGAACATGGTCACCGAGGATAATGAGTAGATTTTCTTCTTCCATGCTCGTCATTGTATATTTTATCTTTTGGGCGTTTAGTCACCGACACTTGTTAGCCGGCATGTCTAGACATTTAGTTTTCTTACATGATTGTATTAAATTAGAATACAGCTGATCTCTTTCATATACTTTTGTTATGTAATAACCCATTTCGTTCAAGTGGACAACTGATTCAAACGGCACAAGTGCAACGATCCGACCCGCTTTGCTCAGCGAGAATACTCGTTTAAGGCAAAGGATTTCCAGACTTGGCCCTTCAGGAGTTCAGACTTAGGCTTTCAAAGGCTCGCTCGGAGTATTGCTTGACCGAGGTGAATCATCGCTAAGGTGGGTGGCTACGATGAACTTGTCTTTGCTTAGACAGCACACTTAAAATATAGACGATACATGCTAGTCGCTAGGTGAATCATCCCATGCATGCTAATAAAGAATACAACGCACCTAGCTAAGGGAATAATCTTAACTTGTATTGCTTGTATTAGAACATGGAAATAAAACTTTACATATAAATGGACCCTCTCATGCTATATTTGCTTTGTGCAAGTAGACCCCGCTATGCCTCGAGTAGATTATTGTATACTCTCCGAAGTGCACCGTTTTACTTGGTTACACTACACGCCCATAGGTTATGTCGCTCAATATGTCCCTTTACGGTTTTACTCCTCGCTTTACACCTTAGACCCGTGCCAATATAAATGCTTATGTTCAATATAAATTCATGCTTGCCTGCTTACTTTGTAGTTTGTACTCGTTGCCTCGTTTTAATATTTGTCACATAAATTATGCCACAATCAAGTAACATTATTCGTATCGTGCATGCATCGAGTTAGCCAAAAGACTATCAAATAGTTCTTCTGTGCAATATGAACCTGCATGTATCCGGGACTGTTAGGTCACCAAGGCAGTACCTGAACCAGGGGAATACATCAAGTCAAGTTGAACACTGAACGAGAATCATGTCAAGTAAAGAAAGAATCACAGCTCGTGGAGCAATACTCGTTCAGAACAAGAATGAAGAATTATCATGTCATATTGTGAATTTGGAAGACCCAAGACTTGCATGTCGCGGACAACTTGGAAACAAGGGAGATTTTTGGATATTGTTCCATGGACGGTCTCCGGGGCACCGGGACCGATCCGATCTGGATGGAACTCATGCAGCCTTTCATGTACGAGCTGGGTGGCGTCTCCGCTAATGTTGTGCCACATTTACAGATAAAGGCTGATAGTCTCGTATGCTGGACGGGATGGCTTACAGCGCCTCTTATGCTTTTGTTGTATACCGTCCTCGTCAATGACTATAACTCGTCCTTTATGGCCATTGTAAAACCCCTAATTTTAAAAACCGTATAAAATTATTTAATTAATCATTTATTTATAGTATCTATTAGTTAATTAGAAAATAGAATTTATTAGATTTAATTACTAGGTAAATATTTAGCTGGATATTCATGGAGCAAACTATTATTTTATCTTATTTTATTTTATGTAGGAGACCTTGTGGACGAATGAAAGATTATTTGTATGTACTAATATAATTTTCTGGAATTATATATATATATATATATATATATATATTGATTGATTGAATAATAAAAAGGAAAGAAAAACAAAATAATTAAAACCCTAATACTAAATCCCTTAAGACTAACCACTACACCTTAAACCTAAGCCTAAACCCAGCAAACTAATTCCTTACCCCACTAACCCACCTAAAGCTAAGCCCAGCACCAACACCCGCTGTATATTCCCCACAGACCCGCGCGGAAGCCCCCGCTATTATCCTATATATATATATATATATATATATATATATATATATATATATATATATAAACCCAAAACCCTAACCCTAATCTATCTCCACCCTCCTCTGACCCTGAGATCGCCTCGACCGTCTGGGACCACAGCAGACTCGCCGGAAACCGCCGCTCGCCGTTCGCGTCACCCGCGAGCACCGCACAGGAAATTGACAGCAACGTACCCCTGTTCACGCGTAGATTCCCGCTCCATCTTGCGACCAAATTTGATCCCGTCTTCATCGGTATGTTCATGGCCTATCCCTCTTCAGAAACTCTGTGTATTAGTTTCCACCGATCAGCGCATAACCCTAGGTAAAAATCGAGACCAAGTTGGAGAAAAACTACAACTTTTGTACTACAGAAAAACTGTCCAACCCCCTATGTTTAGAGACCAATATCTTCCTCCACCGACATCCAAACTTAAAAATTATTTTTGCTATGTAAAGACCCTATAACCGAGATTAAACTCTGTTAATTAGTTTATTTTATTACGTGTTAGAATCAGAATTAAATTAGATTAAAAACTCATAAAAATCTATTTTTAAATTGATAAAATTTATGATAAGGAGCGTGCCCCGCCAAACGGGACTGCATCGTCGCATACTAGTTGTACCGAAAAGTGCGTATGGTATGTCCAGACGTGTGGACTTTTGCGAAAACTGATTTGGACGTGTGTGCGCGTCAGAATTATCCCGTATCCGTAAAAAGGCCATGTATCGCAACTTTTGTAAAATATCGCACCATTTAGTGTACGCTCGTCAGAATGCGACAAAACTTGCGCCATTGGATTCGTAGTATCACACTGGTCCTGTGACCCATGTTTCGTGCAATTCTGAGACAGTTGACCAAGCTGCCAATTTGTGGGCCCTACGATTAACTTTTTGGGTGAATTTGTGTTCGGGTCACCGGAATCCAAAATTAGATATACCGTTGAGTTCGTATTGATATTTAAAATTTGTTTGACCTATACTTTATCCCTTTTAGAGACCTTTACCCCTGGCATACTTTTTGGTGCAAAGTGGGCCACATGTGGACCCCACTTTAACCCAAAATTATCGTTTTGCCCCTGTGTCCAAATTGGACGAAAGGGTATTATTTTCTAGCTATCTCGCTTATTCTGGGAATGTTGGTGATATCTATTTCAGCATCCGAGACGTTCATTCTGATGACATAGTTTTGATCCCTTGTGCTTGATGTCTGGACGCTTGCACTTTGCAGCTTTCTTGCCAGGCAAGATACCTTGCCAAATTGCTTACAGTACTTTGCATGCTTATTATATTTTTATATATTCATTGCATGTGTGTTTTTTTCCAGTCATTTATATACTATATATATGTTGACACACACCTGACACATAGTATCATGGGAGGGAAGGACAATCAGTAGGTGTATGGGCTATAACCACTCTGGTAAACCGTAGTATCTAGCACGCACTACGATAGTGTATCGCGCTGGTCGCTACCCTCGAGGTATGTCGATTTTTGGTGTCACGCTGATCGCTACCCTTGAGGTATATCAATTTCTGATGTCCCTACCGTGTGTGTGAGTTGTGAGATTTAGATCGAGTAGCCTACCCATGCCCATACGTTGAAAAGTTGTCCTCATTATGCATTCATATAGATAGTCTTGTACAACGTACTTATATATTTTCTACCTATTATGCATGCTTACTGTATTCAAATTGGCATGCTTCTATGTATCTTATTACGTCCCTCTGAGGACCTGGTCCCTTTCCAGGTGTAGACGATCATGACTATTCGCAGGAGCACGGATCGGGACTTGCTACTTATCTCTTTCGAGGAGGTCTTCTCTTCGAGTCTCATGGTTCATTAGGTTTCTCTTATATTCTAGTTTGGCAGTGGATTTGTTTTCACCCGACTATCATTCTTTGATACTTCATATTGAGATGCAGTTATATAATAGATTGGTTATTTATTTCTATTTCATTCTCTGGATGAGATCTAGTTATGCCCTGTGACTTGTGACAATATTTATACCACATGTGAGTTATTATTCATATTACAGCGTACGTGTGTATTATGGTATCCATATATTGGAGTTACCATATACACACGGTTGGCATGCTTATGTGTTCCTAGTCCTACGTATTTTAGGACTAGGGCATGGTATATTTTTGTGGTGGCCCATGCAGGTCGAGAGCATATTGTCTCGATTACATTACTGTACCGAGCAAGCCTGCGTATAGGATTAAAGTATATGATCTCATCCACTTATTTAATCACCTCCCTTGATTTGTTTCGTATTCTTATTTGATTGCTTGCATTGCATCTTGCTTGATCCCTTCTCAACGTCAATCTTATCTTTTCTTTCATGCTTGATAGAGGTTAGGAAGGTGCCTTGTACTAGGTATATACACTCTAGTATTCAATAACATTATTAGTTAAATTTTTGTAAGTTTGGTAGTATGCCTCATAACCTAGTATCACATAGTCATTTTGACCCATTAATTAAGTATAATTGAATGACACCAACTATAGGCTTGCATAAGAAGATAGTGTTTATCCAGACTGTAGATCTTAGAGGCCCATACACCCATTTGGTTGACTAGAGACATTGACAAGGAGTTATTATGGAAACTGTAGAGGCACAACACCGATCTTCTTGGTGAACTTAAATTATTCTGTACCTTCCTCCATCCTAATCTAATGTACTTATATTTCCTGAACTACCTCGACTTATGATGCTATTATAGCCTAGTTTTATAAGCTTATTATTTTTATCGAGCTTGTTCATGATATATGTATTATTGGGGGCCCACACTAATACATTATCTAAATCAGAATCAGTGCATTATGGTCTGATCAACCTTAGTGCGCTTGGTTCGATCTTCGTATCACTACTTTATATGGATTGAGATATAGTTGACTCAACTTGTTAGACGAATATACTTGCCCTTTAGACTGGTCAGAGCATATCATGTCAGGTACATAACTGTTCTGATGTGAACATGTGAATAAAAATATACCAAAATAATATTTTAATCCACAACTGCCTTGGCAACTCCCTTTCAAATTCTCTAATCACTTTAAATTCCGTACTTGTATTCTATTACCTCCTCCTTGAATTCTTTATTGTTGTTTTTCATCTTCTCCTATTTCGGAAAGACGAATGTTCGTGCTTAGTATAAGTTTGATACACGGATAGTACTAGATATATCCCATAGACCAAGCACTCATGGTGACAAATAAGGGAGCGCAGGCACAGGAAGACGTAGATACATATACAACCTTTAGTTATATTTGTCATTTCATACTCATGACCCCCTTTATGACATGAGATCTTAGGTGCATGGTAGACGTAGAATTATATATATGATGGTTTAGTAGTTATGAGAATATATTGATATTCTACCCAGATGGCATACACGCGATGCTAATGGATGACGCGAGTAGCAGTAGTAGTATTCTCTTCCTATCACCATCTCGCCCCCTTGGGTGGCTCATATTCTCTTCTCTATCTATTCAGTATCTCGTGCTTAACTCTTCCTATCCTAGTTATATCTTTTTGTGCCATTATGAATTATTTGATTTACTTCAAACTCACCCTTATTTTGTTAGTTAAAAAAACAAAAAAAAAACATAAATGTGTTAGTAATGATTGATAACTAAAAAGATGAGTTCATAATGATAACCCTTATGTATATAAACTATAACAATACCTGTATCCTCTTATTATTTTAAAAATCATGTATAGCATCCCTTAGTCTAATAGGAATTAGTTGGATTGTTGAAATAGTTCATACTCCTCATAGATTTATAAAGTTAGTCAAGACCTTAATTGTTTCCCTAAAACCTAGACTAAGCCTAGGAAAGAGTTGAAGGCACTTGTTACGAACTGACAACTATGACAAATCGTTGGCGAAGTAGCGACAGCTGTAGCTAGACCGTTATAGTAGAGTAGTCAAAGTATTTGCAGACATACTGGTCAGGTGGCATGGCAGTATTAGACTATGATACTTGAGGGTTACAAAGAAAAATCATGGTTATGATATTCCAGACAGGTATCTCAAGATTCTCGACCCAATAAATAAATTCGTCTAACAACCTAGACCATAGCCTCAAGAGACTTTGACTACTAGTGGGACTTTTGTAAGTTGGGTAGTATAGACGAGTTAGAGGATAATAGAATAGTGTATGGACAATAGAATAGCCTCAAGTGTTAGGGTGGCATACCATAACCTTTTAGGGAGCACTGCTAGATAGCAATAAAGTGTAATAGCTATAGTGATTTATTATGAATATGGGTTAGTGTCAATTTCGAGGACAATTTTTGTAAGTTGGGTAGAATATAAAACCCCTAATTTTAAAAATCGTATAAAATTATTTAATTAATTATTTAATTTTTTTTATAGTATTTATTAGTTAATTGAAAATAGAATTTATTAGATTTAATTATTAGGTAAATATTTAGCTAGATATTCATGGAGCAAACTATTATTTTACCTTATTTTATTTTATGTAGGAGACCTTGTGGACGGATGAAAGATTATTTGTATGTACTAATATATTTTTCTAAAATTTTATATATATATATATATATATATATATATATATATATATATTGAATAATAAAAAGTAAAGAAAAACAAAATAATTAAAACCCTAATACTAAATCCCTTAAGACTAACCACTACACCTTAAACCTAAGCCTAAACCCAGCAAACTAATTCCCTACCCTACTAACCCACCTAAAGCTAAGCCCAGCACCAACACCCGCTGTATATTCCCCACAGACCCGCGCGGAAGCCCCCGCTATCATCCTATCTATCTATATATATATATAAACTTATAAACCCAAAACCCTAACCCTAATCTATCTCCACCATCCTCTGACCCTGAGATCGCCTCGACCGTCTGGGACCACCGTAGACTCGCCGAAAACCGCCGCTCGCCGTTCGCGTTACCCGCGAGCACCGCACAAAAAATTGACAGCAACGTACCCATGTTCACCCATAGATTTTTGCTCCATCTTGCGACCAAATTCGACCTCGTCTTCACCGGTATATTCATGACCTATCCCTCTTCCAACTCTGTATATTAGTTTTCCCTGATCAGCGCGTAACCCAAGGTGAAAATTGAGACCAAGTTGGGAAAAAATCATAATTTTTACACTGCAGAAAAATTGTCCAACCCCCTATGTTTAGAGACCAATATCTTCCTCCACAGACATCCAAACTAAAAAATTCTTTTTGCTATGTAAAGACCCTATAAACGAGATCAAACCCTGCTAATTAGTTTATTTTATTATGTGTTAGAATCAGAATTAAATTCGGTTGAAAACTCATAAAATTATGTTTTTAAATTGATAAAATTTTTGATACAGAGCACGTCCCACAAAATAGGACCTCATCGTCGTGTACCAGTTGTACCGAAAGGCGCGTATGGTATGTCTAGACGTGCAGGATTTCACGAAAACTGATTTGGACGTGTGTGCGCGTCAGAATCACCCTGTATCCGTAAAAAGGTTCCGTATCGTGACTTTTTCAAAATATTGTACCATTTAGTGTACGCTTGTCAGAATGTGACGAAACTTACGCCAATGGATTCATGATATCATGCTGGTCCTGTGACCCAAGTTTCGTACAATTTTGAGATAGTTGACCAAGCCGCCTATTTGCGGGCCCCATGGTTAACTTTTTGGGCAAATTTGTGTTCGGCTCACTGGAATCCAAAATTGGACATACCGTTGAGTTCGTATTGACGTTTAGAATTTGTTTGACCTATAATTTATCCCTTTTAGAGACCTTTACCCCTGGTATGCTTTTTGGTGCAAAGTGGGCCACATATGGACTCCGCTTTGATCCGAAATTATCGTTTTGTCCCTGTGTCCAAATTGGACAAAAGGGTAGTATTTTCTAGCTATCTCGCTTATTCTGGGAACGTTGGTGATGTCTATTTTATCATCCGAAGACGTTCATTCTGATGCTATAGTTCTGATCCCTTGTGCTTGATGTCTGGACGCTTACACTTTGCAGCTTTCTTGCCAGGCAAGATACCTTGCCAAATTGCTTACAGTACTTTGCATGCTTATTATATTTTTATATATTTATTGTATGTATATTTTCTTTCAGTCATTTATATACTATATATATATTGACACACATCTGACAAATAGTATCATAGGAGGGGAGAACAATCAGTAGGCGTATGGGCTATAACCACTCTGGTAAACCGTAGTATCTAGCACGCACTACGGTAGTGTATCACGCTGGTCACTACCCTCGAGGTATATCGATTTTTGGTATCATGCTGGTCGCTACCCTTGAGGTATGTCAATTTCTGATGTCCCTGCCGTGTGTGTGAGTTGTGAGATTTAGATCGAGTAGCCTACCCAAGCCCATACGTCGAAAAGTTGTCCTCATTATGCATTCATATAGATAGTCTTATACATCGTACTTATATATTTTCTACCTATTATGCATGTTTACTGTATTCAAATAGGCATGCTTCTATGTATCTTGTTACGTCCCTCTGAGGACCTGGTCCCTTTCCAGGTGTAGACGATCATGACTATTCGCAGGAGCATGGATCAGGACTTGCTACTTATCTCTTTCGAGGAGGTCTTCTCTTTGAGTCTCATGGTTCATTAGATATTCTATGTGATTTCTCTTATATTCTAGTTTGGCAGTGGATTTATTTCCATCCGACTATCATTCTTTGATACTTTATATTGAGATACAATTATATAATAGATTGGTTATTTATTTCTATTTGATTCTGTGGATGAGATCTAGTAATGCCCTGTGACTTGTGACAATATTTATACCACATGTGAGTTATTATTCATATTACAGCGTATGTGTGTATTATGGTATCCATATATTGGAGTTTCCATATAAACACGGCTGGCATGCTTACGTGTTTCTAGTCCTATGCATTTTAGGACTGGGGCGTGACAGCCATGCCAGTGACTCATGTTCATATAGATAAGTCATCCTCGCTTAGCGGCAATCCGTGTGCGAGTCATTGTATCGCATCCAGTAAGCTGAAACACCTGAACGATTATGAATATAAGTCATCTGTGCATAAATTGAGCAACCTGAGCAATCCATTGAACACTTGAACATCTTCTACTAACAGTTGATAATCCTTGTAACTCGTGCACCCGAAACATGATCTTGTTCACGACACTTGTGTTTGCTTATTCAATTGCCCTTAGATTTCATTATAAATGATTGTGCTTGATTTTAACTTTGTTTGCCTTGGACAGGGAAGGAAGAATGGTAAGTTGGTAAATCTCGCCGTGTTCCTTTTATATCGCACGGCGCACTGGCACACGAGTTAGACTTTACATCATTGCCATAAAACTGATCTTAAAGAAAGATTAGAAAGATAATTTAATAGATGGTGCACAAAACCTATATAACGTGTTTGGATTTGTCGAGCGGACGAGAAGCCTCCCCACCAATGCATTAATGTACTGATAACCCACTAGATTGCTTGCAGGGTGAGGAACAACCTCGTTTGGTGTAAAAATCTTCTTCGTACGTGCTAAGGCGTGGAGTTCACCCTGGATCCTTGGAGCGTTGTGTCCGAAACTGAAGCACATATACAAGACATAATGTTAGAACATCGCCTATATGTATCATTTCACAATTGTAGCCACTTGGCACACTTTTATCATTTCAGAGAAAGAGTGGCTTGAGCGACTTGTAATCTTGGCCTAGTGCCGCCTATAACACTTGTTCATTATCAACAAAAGAGCTTGTTTTATTTATATACTTGTGTTATTCAATGCTTCCGCTATTGACGACTCTGTGAACTTATTACCAATCGCCTGTGCATTTCTTATTCTGCTGCACTCGGACTATCTGTGCGACTCTGTGGCTTAGACATCTTACCGCCTATTCGGATCATGGCCTTGCACGGGTGCAGCTTACGCTCGTGCGGCATTACGTCCAGATGAGAATGATCATCCCGCGGGAGCGTTGGCGCGGTAATTCGTTAGCCTGGCGGGGACGGCCGATTACCTGCCGGAGATCGGGGTGTGACATGTTACTCTACCAGCTTCTTATTTTGTAAAGTTGGTCTCCAGAACATTTTGATGAAAGCGTTTGGAACACATTATTGCTTTATCATATGTGCTCTATGATTACTATTTCTTGTTTGATTGATTGAGACATAGATGTTCGTGTTACCCTAAGTGACCTGATTGTAGCATGCACCCCATTGTCTAGTTACAGTTGTGATTGCCGTATGACGTATAGTACCTTGTACGGGGTAGCTGGCCGTATCCGTCTCCATATTATGGTACATGGGGGCATGACAAGTATAGTCTAAATGGATGCAAAGATGGATACATATGTTCATAAAAGTTATAACTCTTATTGATGCGTGAGTATCCGAGTTGTGATACGTGAGTATCCATATCGTGATTCATGAGTATCCGTATAATAAGTAAATAGATAAGTTTGATATTACTTTCCAAACCTAGTAGACATGTAGACAACTATGATTTGAGGATATGGGTGTCATCACGTGTTCCTTGTGAGCCATTCTTTGAAAAAGTATTTACTTCTACAAGCCTTTTGACGCTATTAGAGTTCTACCAAAAAAGGCTAACAACGAAAGACTAAGAGACATTTCTTTACGCCTCTCAAAAAATATCTGAAAATACTTTTACGAACTAATTCTCACCACAAGTCTTTTTAGATATTTAAATCTTTTCATTCTTTGCCTTTTCTGGTAGAAATATAATAGTCTCAAAAGGCTTGCAGAAGTTAAAAAAAAATTCAGAGATATGACTAACAAGGAACAGGTGAACACCCATATACTCAAGATACTTACTTGTATCTTGACACTATACCAATGGTACCTACACTTGACTCCATACCAAATCTTATATCTATGTACACTATACTAGGATAACCTACGATACCCAACTAAACTCTAATATCTTAATACAACATAGGTACTTATCTACCTGTAGGTTACTCACTCATATATCACTGATAAATATATGCACATACAATAACATACCCAAATATGTGACACCAGTACACAAATCACTAATACACTATTACTCACAACACTTACACCATCTCCTTCTAATTATGATACCTTACCCCCCTCCCTTCTTTGACACACATGTATGCATATAAACACACAATTCCTTACACAATGATACCAACACATCGTTTGACACTTCTCACTCTACATGCACGCATTCATTTGCACATATACATTCCCAAGTTTTAATACCAACTTGGTATCATTTGATACACAAGTGCACATATCTCTATTTAGATACATAGGATACCTCTTTATTGTCAATTACATGATACACCTCAATTGAACACATGAGTATAAAGCACATACCCGGACAGACACTCGGACACAACTACTAAGAACAAAATGATCATCATGGTATAACATATTATTTCTTAACATATAATTTAACCAAATTTTACAGGATTTAATCAAATTTTCATATTAACTAGGGTTTTTGTTTATGGTGCATGTCCGGGTGCGTGTTCTTAACCCATGATCTGACATAACACTCATCCAGACGCACACTTGGACACAACTACTAGGAACAAGGAGGGGTGTCTGTGTAAGTGTGTGTGTATATGTTGTGTCAGTGTGTCTGTGTCATGTCAGCTTGCTACGGGAGAGAGGGTTATAGTGCCCCGCTCCGCGTAAGCACTATGTACAAGAGATATCGCTTTGGTGGCTCGAACTGAAGCCTTCTCGGAGAGTTCCTGATCGAAATGCAAGACTATTGATCTAGGTGAGTGGGCATAACTTCATTATTTGATTCTTGTATGTCTTAATAATGAATCTGAGTTTTTGAATGCTTGTATTGCTTAAGAAGATTGTTCATAAAAATAATGGTAGAACCTGCCTCAACATGTTTAATAAGAGAACTCACATAGCTTGTCATTGAAACGAATCTGCTTCCTTGCTTGCCTAACTAGAGAACTTGTATGCTTATCTAAAGAGAAAGAGATAGAACCACTGCCATGCTAGTTAAAGATAGAAATGTGCATGCTTAGCTACATGGACACCGCTATCGATTGAACCGCTGCCATACTAATAAACAAGAGTAAAAGATGTTCATATGTTTCTATCATATATGCTAAAAGAAAGAGTAGAACTGCATGCTTAGTTAAAGAGATAGAGAACTGTTTACATGCTTGCTTGCTTATATAGAGATTGTAATATATTTCTATAGAAGTTATCAAAGTGCTTGAACGGTATCAGAGAATGTGGCAGCCAGTATGCATAAGAGATAAAAATGGTGGCCCGACCGCACAGAGACAAGAGACAGAAAGAGAAGAGATTGAATATGTATTTTTTATAGAACTGCTGCATCCATATAGAGTTTATCTGATAGAGCTGCATTCATGCATTGGTCTTAGACAACTTATGCACAAGGAAAGATCCCACGAACAATTTTCTGGGGCGTTGGGGACCGTTCGCCCTGGGGGGATTAGAGGAATACCGGAGGCAAAGAAGTCCTAGCGATCAGGGGTATTCATGTCTATTAGATAGCTGGTTCACGTGTCAAAACAGCTATGTATTATGAGCGAGTATATATAGTGTAGTGCTAGAACGTGATAACACCGCTGCTAATCTTGAGGAAGGAGACTCATGAACCATCATATAGTTAGGGCGCATGCTAGGCTAGCCTTCTTGTATACCTAATTGTTTGATGCAGAGACGGACAGGAAAAATGAGCCTTATTCTTATATATGCATATGTTTCTAACTCGTATGTCTGCTGCAGGGATAACCGTTCGACGAAAGGGTAAGAATCACTGAATAAGTGTAGAAGCATAAAATATGCTGGAGAATTGTACGCGTACTATACAGTCAAAATCCCCAACATACAGGAAGTCTGCGTAAAACAGAGCTTCAAGACCGTGTGGCGTAAAACATGACTTCAGAGCTATACGCATAAAACAGAGCTTCAAGGCTGTGTGGCGTAAAATATGACTTCAGAGCTATACGCGTAAAGCAGCGCTTCAAGGCTGTTTCGGCGTAAAAGGTTACTATACCCTCAGGCGTAAAATATATTTGTTTTTAATGCAGCATAAAGTTGTACGAGAAACTCTTCGTATTCCTCGGATGAATTTGTCAGACAAAATAGTGAACCTGACTCCTGACAAAAAGTACTGCACGATGATCGAGAGGACGGCTGTAATAATAATTTTGCACAGAGACCCAGGCTGTCGTTTAGTGACATATTCTTGATACAAGTTATTTTTACGCATTCAAAGAATACGCTGCCTATTCTACATGGGCAGAAATGAGCCTTTACGCTCAAGATGAGACAAAATCAGACGCCACATCAAAAGTAGTTTCTTGTACAGAGCTCGAGGCATATCTCTGCATTTAATGCACGAGATGGGGGCAGATCTCTGCATTTAATGCACGAGATTTTGTTCTATTTTTAAATGACTGGAAAAGCTAAAACTATGACTAATACGCTCATATCACCATCCTTGCATTTTACGCCAACCATATTATTTTTAACTATAGGAGTACGCCGTATGCTATTTTCTCGAAATATGCCAACTCGACTATATTTACAAAGGTACGTGATAAGGCTATTTAGCCCAGAATACGCTCAAAATCTCAGTTGTGACAGATAATTGGCTATTTTATGCTGGTTGTCTATTATTCATGAATCCTCAAGTTTTACGCAGAGCTTGGCTTTTACGCCAACAAGATACTTATTTGGCTTTTACGTCAACAAGACAGCTATTTGGCTTTTACGCCAACAAGACAGCTATTTGGCTTTTATGCCAAGGAGACAGTTATTTGGCTTTAACGCCAACAAGACAGTTATTTGGCTTTTACGCCAACCATCTTTACATAGGGGCAGGTTCCTACGTGACTTGCATGCCGTGATCTTTGAGAAGCGATTATACACGTTACCTTTTAAAGGGATACGTATCATACGCAGATTCAGAAGATTATTTGAACGTGGGTAGCAGTTATTATAACCACAGCGTAAAGGAAGTCTTCTTCTTCTTCACAATTTGGCTTTTACGTCAATGAGACAGTTATTTGGCTTTTACGCCAACAAGACAGTTATTTGGCTTTTACGCCAACCATCTTTACGTAGGGGCAGTTACCTACGTGGCTTGCATGCCGTGATCTTCGAGAAGCAGTTATACGCATTACCTTATAATGGGACACGTGTCATATGCATATTCAGAAGATAATCGGAATGTAGGTAGTAGTTATTATAACCGCCGCATAAATGATGCAACTTTTTTCACAGTTTGGCTTCTACGCCATCTGGACAGTTATTTTGACTGATCTCTATAAATAGAGACCCCTGGTCACAGGGCAAAGGGATCAATCATCGAATCATCAGATCGAGGATCAGAGACAGAAGCACAAGGGGAGATCAGAGAGCACAGACAGAGAGTGTCGATTGACAACTTTGGCAACGATAATTCAATCCCACTTGCAACCTTTGAAGCTTCTTCTTCTACAACACTTCTTCATCATCGTGTGGTCCAAGGGACAAAGTGATCGCCCGCATATCAGACTCCTATAGCAATACTTTCTCAGAATCATTTTTTTATTTGTACTTAACATCCTCGTATAAGATTAATTGTACTCTTTTTCTTATTTGTAAGCAAAAAGAAAGGTTTCGTATAAACCCTCTTCCTCATTTTTTGTTTATCACCAAACAAGGGATGGCGACTCTGCTGGGGACCACTTTTTTATCTGACGAGAAAGAAATTGCTCAACACGATGATGTATCCATCGGATCAACGAAGAAGACTTTGGTCGTCCAGTTCGACCAATCCGCTTATAAAGACATGCTTCATGCAGGGGGTAGCTCTCGTTCCTCCTCTGTCCAGAACAACATGAAGCTTCATAAAGTGTGGATGCCTAAGGCGTCCTCTACCCTTCCCGTAAGCTCTCACTCTCTGATCAACAAAGCTGTGACAATACAGCCTACACGCTCTGTGCGTAAAAATTTATCTCCCATTTGTGACGTGGCAGACAAAACTTCTGGCAATGCCTCAGTGCCAAGCCAGAAGTCTCAGACACGCCCTGTGCATAAATTTTTGTCTTCTGTCTATGATATGGCAGACAAGACTTCTGGCAATGCCTCAATGCCAATCCAGAAGCCTCAAACATGCCTTGTGCATAAAATTTTGTCTTCCGTCTGTGACGTGGCAGACAAGACTTCTGGTAATGCCCTAGTGCCAATCTAGAAGTCTCAGACGTGCCCCATGCGTAAACCTTTGTCTTCCGTCTGTGACGTGGCAGACAAAATTTCTGGCAAGGCTTCAGTGGCAATTCAGAAATTTTAAATATGCCCCGCGCATAAAAATACATCTCCCGTCTACCATGAGGCAGATGTATCCTTTGATCACATCAAGGAAAGCAAATGGCGAATCACCCAACCTCTAGGCTTGTACGCCCACAAGAGAAGAAAGTGCCCACTCTTCAGATTATGCGTGACGCTGGAGGCCGCTTGAGGACTTTTCCTATTTTACGCCAGGATAAGTCTGTCCGCGTGAAGAAGACCCGTTTTACAAGAAAATATGCTTCTCAGACAGATGATGGATCATATGCTACTCACATGGGTGAACTGTTATATTCCTATGGCAGTGAAAGGGTTGTGATTCCTAATCTCCACGTTCCTGCTGATGTAAAAAGGCAGAATAAGCCTTCTTCTTCTTCGGTTAATCCTCCTGATTTGCGTGATTTTTTGATCCAAAAATACAAAGACAGGGGATCTCCTAATATGTCTATTACACCCCCTAGGGAACATTGTTGTAATAGTCATAAGGTTGTAATTAACTATTATTGTTCTAAAGCAAAACGGTTAGTTTTCGACCGGTCGAACTACTCTTTGTCCTTACAGGAAGAAGAACCAATATTTACGTCAGTAAACATGGCTTCGCATATTCCTAGAGGAAGTTCAAGTTCAAGACGTCATCCCTCTAGAACTCCAAGCCAAAGGAGATTTGACAGACTCCGGGAGAATTTTGAAGAAGGTGTTTTTCGAAACACCCGATCGAGGTCACGACATTCAGCTTCGTATTCTTTCTATTCTGGCACTGGAGGTCGCCAATTTTTTGAATTTGATTCTGAAAGTATAGACTCAATCTCTACAGAGATCTATACTAATCCCTCAGTGACATCCATAGAAATGGGGGTTTATGCTGTAGGAGATGAATATGAAGAATTTTCCCCATCAGGAAGTACTAAACAACGCATTGCTGTATTGGAAGCATCACTTAAAGAGATGCAGGCTATGATAGAGAGTATGCACCAAATGATGGTGACTCAACACACAGCTGCGATAGCTCAAACAACTGTTCCCCGACTCAACTACGTATGGGGGTAGACATACCACCATCCAATGCAATCTAGGAGCCTGTTCAAAATCAAGAATCAGCTGCTCTTTAACCTCCTAACCCGGAGAATGTATTACCTCCTGTTGGAGTTACAATGCATCCGATCTCTCACCTCTCTGTTGTCCCTTTCCCAACGGAAGATCCGATACAGACAGTTCGGAAGTTAAAATCCTAATTTGATGCCTTGAAGCATAAAGATCAGCTCAAGAAGTTAGAAATTAACCAGCCATATCCAGCTGTCTAGGATGAGATTCCTTTCCCACCAAAATACAAACCACAGGCTATGGTTCTGTTTGAGGGAAAGACGTCGCCAAGCCAGTATATGAACTACTTCAGCATGATGACAGTATTGTTGCAGGAAAATGATGCCATTCTCACTCGAGTGTTTAAAGGCTGTCTATCTGGAGTAGCTTACCAATGGTACGTAGTCTATCTGACAACTGCATTACTTTTTTTGAAGATTTCAAGACTCTATTCTTCGCTCGATTCTACGAGAGAGGAATGGACATGTCTATGTCATCACTCATCGAAGTAAAGCAGAAGGAAAAAGAAAATGTTCGTACTTTCATTAAACGTTTTCGTCAGGCTACTTTGCAGATGCTTCATGGAGTTCCAGACTCAGCCTTGGTGGACATTTGTAGGAAGAACCTTCTCTCACTGATCTCAGTATTCACGGGACCATATCAGTTCCATGATTGGCCCTCATTTATCATATCGGCAGTAGCCACTGAAGTTAACAGTCAGAAGGCTCGTGACAACGGAATCATGATCTCTACCTCTGATAGAGGAAAGCGCTCATCTTCCAATAATGACCACACTCGTAGTTCAAAAGGAAAGGAAGCCCTGGCAATCAACACGTCCAGGCAAAATACTCTGGTAACTACGCAGACGAATCCTGGGACTTCCAGGCCTAAAGAAGAACATTCTTTTGACGACGACGATATTCCGAGCATATTTGATTTTCTAGTCAAAAGTGGCAAGCTTACTCTACCAGAGATAAAGCGTCCGAATAAAGTCGGCAGTACAAATAATCCTAAGTACTGTATTTTCTACAGATACATACATCACCCCACAAAGGCATGCTATGTACTAAAAAGGAAAATTTAATCGACGCCAAGGCCATCACTCTGCGTAATAACGAGAATACGGTCATTGCAAACATGATCTCACTCCAATTTGGCAATCTTCCCCCTCAAGAAGTACCAGATGGTGTGGTACCTATCCCATGAGCAATAATAAATATTGTTAATCTCCCTCCCACCAGGGGTCAAAATCAAGATTTAGTGCCCCTAACTACCAGGCGTAGAGAGATTATGTGGGTCCACCCTGATCTAGTATCAGAAATTGAGGAAGAGACTAAAGCTGCTAAAGCTAAGTCTAAGAAGTCTAAATATAAACCATGCCATATGGTTAGAACATCCCCGACATCGGAAGAAGAGGCTTTAGCAACCGGAACCCGGTCAGGAAAAGCCTACCTCAAAGAATATGAAGGGAATCATGAAGAAGCAACGGCAAATATTTTGGCTACCAAACCTCCAGATCCTGAACCGGTTATACCAGAGGCAGGTCCTTCTAAACCAACTTTTGTGGACAAAGAAAAACAGAAAGAAGTCTGTTTCGATAAACCTTTAAAGAATATTCAAAATAAAGGTTTAGAGAAACCATATAACTTTGACATCTTGGCTCAGTTGGCTAATACTCCAGCCAGATTGTCCATTTTTGAGCTACTTTGGCTATCCAAAGATACTCGTCAAGCCTTGAGTGAAGCATTAATGCAAGCAGAGGTATGCTTGACTCAGCTCAAGTACCCTGATAAAGAGCCAGTGGCATGTCCTCAATGCCATAGTGTGATGGAAGTGGTCCCTAACATCACTTTCACTCAAGAGGACATGTTGTTGAAACATAACAAACACGACAGGCCTCTTTATTACACCGGATACGTCAGCTCCATTGAGGTAGACCGGATTCACATAGATCCAGGATCGTCGATCAGCATTATCCCTCATAGTCTGCTAAAACCATTAAGAATTCCTACAAGTGAACTGGTGTACACTACCACTACAATAGTGGGCTTCAATGCCAGGAAAAGCAGATCGTTGGAGAAGATTCGTCTGAGAATCCAGATTGGTGACCTTAGATCAGTGGCTACATGTTACGTCATTGATTCGAAGGTGTCTTACAATATCCTGTTGGATAGACCATGGATCCATGATCACAATATTGTTCTTTCAACTCTACATCAATGTTTCAAATATGTAGATACTCAAGGAACAGTAAAAACGGAATTTGCGGATCTTAATCCGTTCAAAGGAGTTGAGTCATACTATTCTGATGCCATGTTGTACACTCAAGACTACATAAAGGAGGTGTCAGGCAAGAAGGAGGAAGAATCCTACCAGGAGCCAGGAGAACCATCTGCTGAGCCACCTTTGTCAATCCAAGTGAAAGGGCGGACTACCCGTCCAAAAGTCATGGAACCTATGACTATTCACTTGGGCAAAACAAAATCGGGAGCAAGAAATGATCCTCTAGTGATCAATCTGAACAAGAAGACTCCACCCTTGGTCATTGACCTTAGGCGCAACAAGCAGTCAGCTGATGTAAATATAATCGGGGACGAGTTTTCTGATGATAATAAAGATTCTCTTTTCTAGTATACTGATGCCCAATTTCCTAATCAAGAATTTTCTCCTCATAAGGAGATAGAATCCATAGCACAAAAATTCTTGGAAGCTATAGACTTCTATCATCCATATGTATGGGAAGTAGCGTCAACATCTAATATCGTCATGACATATGGGCTACATGAAGATTCTATCTTTTTTGTTCCACCTACTCGCAACGACCAGCATCCAATAGTCTTCGGTCGAATACGGAATAGACCGATTGTACAAGAGGAATCTTCCGAGTCTGATATTGGAAAAATACAAGTTCACAGATATAGCCCACAGGCTTTGAAGATTATGCAAAATATGGATTATGATTTGAAGTTGGAGCCAGGTCTCAACTATGGAAAAGGTAGACGAATGTCGTTGCATGATGATCCTTACTGTCAACGAACTCATTTTGGGTTAGGGTATACCATATCTCTTACAGCTTCAAACAACTCTGAGTCGAGTGATGAGACCATTTCCTCTTCTCAAGATAATTTGTCATCCTCTGATTCAGAGGATGAATTCGAACTGGCGTTACCAGTAAATATGGTTTTGACAGATTTCCTCCAAACAGAGGAACAAAAATCTGAACCATTTAAAAATGAATCATGGGTCCAGCGAATGGAAACACAATGGGAACTCTGGTTCGAGCAAAAAGAACCACCCACTGAAGATAAGGTTATCCAAGTCAATATTGGGGATGAATTTTTACCAAAGTCGATATTTATCAGTAACAATCTTTCTGAAGAAGAAAGAGAAGAAATGATCCAGCTGATAAAAGAATATATCGATGTCTTTGCTTGGAATTATGAGGATATGCCAGGTCTTGATCCAAAAGTGGCTACCCATAAACTCAATATATTGTCCAATTCAAAGCCTGTAAAGCAACACCAACGCCGGTTCTGCCCGGATATGATGTATGCCATTGAAGTAAAAATTAAGAAACTAATAGCCTGTGGGTTTATCCGGGAAGAACAATATCCTGATTGGGTCGCTAATGTTGTCCCAGTCATGAAGAAAAATAGAAAAGTACGTATTTGCATCGACTTCCGAGATCTAAATACGGCCTACCCTAAAGATGAGTTCCCTCTTCCCATTATAGATGTCATGATCGATAATACGTGCGGTTTTGAGTGCATGTCTTTCATGGATGGATTTTCAGGATATAATCAAATTAAGATGAATCCTGAAGATGAGAAGCATACTGCTTTTCGTACACCATTGGGGGTATATTGCTATACAGTCATGCCTTTTGGATTGAAGAATGCCGGGGCTACATATCAACTAGCTATGAGTAACATATTCCATGAGCATTTACGCAAAATGGTGGAATGTTACGTAGATGATATTGCTGTCAAGAGCCGCCTCAAGGATAATCATATCCAAGACTTGAAGACAATATTTGAGTTGATGCGCCAACATCAACTAAAAATGAACCCTATAAAATCCTTTCTTGGTGTATCCAGTGGCAAATTTCTGGGATTTGTCATTACTGCTAAAGGCATTCAAGTTGACCCTGATAAAGTAAAAGCTATCCTAGAAAAGCGACCGTCCCGTAATCTCAGAGAACTTAGGGGATTTCAAGGTCGTCTAGCTTATATCAGGAGATTCATATCCAACCTCTCTGGAAGATGTCAACATTTTTCTCGCCTACTGAAGAAAGGTGTGTCATTTGTATGGGACAAAGCCTGTCAACAAGCATTTAATGACATCAAACGCTATCTTACCAATCCTTCAGTTCTGGTGCCTCCTGTCATAGGAAGACTATTTTTGCTGTATGTTCGAGCAATGGATCATTCTTTAGGGGCTCTTCTCGCACAGAAGAATAATGAGGGTAATGAACAGGCTATCTACTATCTAAGTAGGATGATGGTCAGAGCAGAACACATGTATAACCCAGTGGAAAAAGAATGCTTGGCCCTAATGTTTGCCATTAAGAAGATGCGACATTACGTGACGGGCCAAACTATTCATATCATCTCCAGAATCAACCCGCTTCGGGTATTGATGAATAAGCCAAGTATTCTTAATTCCTGACTCGTGACTTAGACAATGTTATTGACACCGTATGATATGGTGTACATCCCTCAGAAGTCCATGAAAGGTCAAGCCTTGGCTAATTTCTTAGCCGCCCACCCAATTTTGGAAACCTCCAAATTATATGAGGATATTTTCGACGAAGTTGCTGAATTTAATTCGGCAATAGAAAGAGATACATGGCAGCTATTCTTTGATGGTGCTTCCAGAACTGGTCCCAAAGGAAATATGGTTTCAGGAGTAAGAATTATTCTGGTGACTCCTGATAAACTCGTCATCTATCGAGCATATTCTCTTAGTGAACCATGCTCTAATAACGTGGTAGAGTATAATGCTCTACTAATCGGGCTTCAAGTAGCTAAAGAATTGGATGTTGAATACTTGAAAACTTTTAGTGATTCTCAGCTGATCGTCAATCAGGTCAGAGGAATATATGAAGTTCGTAATCCAGACCTCATTCCTTATCACCAAACAACGATCGAGATAGCAATATCTTTTAAAGGATTCTTCTTAGAGCATATTCCTCTATCTCAAAATTTGGAAGCTGATGCTCTGGTTAGTCTAGTTGCAGATCTAGCTATTCCTATAAGAAGGCAAAATTCGTTAATCCTTCTTAACAAAGATTTATTTTGTGTGAAAAATAATTTTTACGTAGAACGCAGCTATGCTATAAACACGGTTCCTCCTAAGAGAGATTGGAGAAGTCCCTTTATAGACTTCGTGTCATACGAAATCTTACCAGAGGATCCTAAAGAAGCAGTATCTATCAAAAGACGTTCATTACGTTTCTATTTTGAAGCTTCTTCACAAAGTCTATATCGCCAAACATATGATGGACTATTGTTACGATATCTCTCTGATGATGATGCAAAGTGGATTATCCGAGAAGCTCATAACGGAGTATGTGGAGCACATCAACCCGGTCCTAAGTTACAGGATCGTATCAGGAGGATGGGCTACTACTGGCCTACTATGATTGCAGATACCGTAAAATATGCAAGACAATGTAAAGTCTGTCAGGTTTATGCGGATTTCATACATCAGCCTTCTGCGTATTTATATCCTACTATTACATCATATCCCTTTGAAGCATGGGGTATGGATATTATTGGTCCTATTCATCCTTCGTCTTCTAGAGGACATTGGTTCATATTGGCCATCACCGACTATTTCTCCAAATGGGCGAAGACGATTCCTCTTGCTGAGGTAAAGACATCCAACGTGATTAGCTTTATCAAGCATCATATAATTTATCGCTTTGGGATACCCTGAAGGATAATTCATGACAATGGGCCTCAATTCACCAGTCAAGCATTTCACCGATTTTGCGATAAGAATCCGATACAAAATATGGCCTCAACAGCATATAATCCTGCTGCTAATGGTTTGGCGGAAACCTTCAACAAAACCATCATCAAACTCTTAAAGAAGTTTGTCTTTTCGAATAAAAGAGATTGGAATAAGAAATTAGGGGAATGTCTGTGGGCCTACCGCACAACGGTACGAACACCAACGGGGTGTACCCCATTTTTATTAGTTTATGGGTGTGAAGCAGTTCTCTCTATTGAAATTCAAATTTCATCACTCAGAATAGCAGTAGCTAATGAGCTGACTCAGGAAAATAATGATCGTTTAAGACTTCAAGAGCTAGAAGGGTTAGACGAGAAATGCCTTCAAGCTCAACAGCGTATCGAGTTCTACCAAGCACGCATCTCCAGAGCTTTTTATCAAAAAATGAAGAAAAATGTTCAAAGTTGGTGAGCTAGTTTTAGCTGTGAAGAGGCCAATGATCATTACACACAAAAGTAAGGGAAAATTCCAACCCAAATAGGATGGCCCTAATATGATTGAAACGACATTTTTAAATGGTGCTTACAGATTAGCCAAGCCTAATGGAGATTTGATAATGGCTCCTATAAATGGCAAATTCCTGAATAAGTACTATGCTTGACCTCCCTTGCTTAATGGAGTATGATGAAGATCTCACTCTGATAATACTACATACAAAGATTAGCTGAATCATATTCTATCATGTTATTATGACCTCTGAATATATATGTTTAACTAATTTGAAACTTCAAAACCTATCATGTTCATATTACCTCTGATAGTGTTTTATATATAAATTTAGTTGGATCATATTCTATCACGTTCATATTACCTCTGAATAGATATATTCAACTAAACCTTACCGAAAGTATATCATGTCCATATTACCTCTGATACCACTTTCATCTTAGCATATCATTTATATTCTAAAGTGATAGGTCCACAAAGTCAAAAAATATATCTTTATTATCTCTGAGAAATTACAAAAAAAAGCAAAAAAGTACATCATTAGGGAGGAGCAGTTAAATCCATGATCTATTGCACCAAAGCAGCCATCCTCTCATTCCTGGAGTTTAAAATGTTAGTGCGAGCCCGTTCCAGCCTTGCTTCGTCACTGCTCAAGAGAGATAGTTCGGACAGAGAATCAATAAAACTCGCGTGGATGACACCCACATGTGTCAAGTTCTGTTGAGCTGTATTTACTTGGTCCTCCAATACATCATGAACTAGCGATGCTTTGAGAAGCCTCTCCCTTGTTTGAGCAAGTTTAGCCTCCAGTTCTTGAACCCTTACTTCATATCTCTCATATTCTGTATGGCACTGAGCTAGCTGAAGAATACTCTCCACCAATACTGCTTGCTCTTTATCTATCTCTTATTGATGTTCCTGGATGGATTTGTTTAAAGTTTCTGTCTACTGAGCAAATTCAATAGTTAGGGAGTCATACTCAGCCTGAACTAAGTTATTAATGCTGCCTCGGGATAGTTGCAAATATTCGTTAATAGGTTGCTCTAAACCATTAAATATTTGCTCTAGCGCATTAGCTCTTTCAGCGTCATTGAAATTCCTAATCTGCGCTATGGTGAGCTTGGAGGACGTCTTCAGAGCATCAAAGCCTAGATTCTTCTCCAGCACCATGGATATCAATTCTTTCAAAGTGAGGTAGAATATGCTAGTGTATTATTCAACTAGCATAACAAAGCTCGAATGGATGCTGGGAGTGGCCGCAATATCGATAAATCTCCTTTCTGGAATGGCTGCAGAGGATGTTGCCACAGTTGTTGCTTCAACAGATGGCGCGACAAAAGAAGAGACACCAACAACAGTTGAAGTTGCTGGCATGCTCGACGAAGGAGGCACAGTCGAGATGGTGGGTTCATCCACCTCTGATATTATTTGAACTGCTGCTGGCTGGGTTATATCCAAAAATATTGTGGATGAAAGATCAACGGCTTCAAGGTATGCTTCTTCGACGGTAGTCATCGTCGTTTCATTAGCTGGATCCACAACAAAATTAGAGGTTGTTTCAGCTCCGCCCTCCCCAGAAATGTCTTTACCTAAAAATAAGATAAGAGAAAGTTAACATCAATTTGATGTTAAATTTCCCTGAAGAAAGCGTAAAGACAACATTTACCCATGGCCGACGGTATGTATAGTACGTCTGCAGCCTGTATAGCTAAATTATTTCTTAATGATGCTAAATAAGCTATCATACCTGGAGAAGAGGGTACACCAACTGACACTTGAGGGTAGTCATCCCAGTCATCACCCAGATCTACTCGAGGTTCATCGGGTGAAATCTCGCTTGAAATACTTACAGATGAAGGAGGGGCTAGTCCCATTATTTATCTTGGTAAAGGTATACTGATTCTTATTGAGATCGGCCTCGAAGGCGATATAGAAGCACCACCAGTAACGGTGGTAGTGGCAGCAGTCGAGGGCAAAGAATCTTTAGCACTTTCAGCTGGAACTGTGGAGGCTCCTTCTTTAAAAGGTGAAGGACCCCTAATCAAAGAATTATCCCCAACAGGAGAAACAATAGGCTCACTCCTGGAAGAGGCCCCCTTGGTGGAAGTCTTTTTAGGACCTCTGGCAGTCTGCTTCCTCTTACGGAGGGAAGGCTCTTTCAGAGTAGAGCCTTTTGTTTATTGGAAATAATGAGAGGCTTTGCTGGCGGAGCTATTACGCCTCTCGGTAATATCAACAAGTAATCATCTACACTAGTAGTTTCATCGCCTTCATTAGAGGAGACGGATGGTATCTCCTCTCTTCCAGTGGACTTATGGGAGGGCATTCTGAAACTTCCATGTACATCAAAATTATGATGGAAGGTATTGATGGACGCATAAAACTGTACGTACGAATAAAGAATACACAACTCCATGGAGAGAGAAGTCATAGAAACAACAAAGGTTGCTCCAGTACAACCCATGATAAAATATCGCCATCCTCTAGCTCCATCAATAAGCCCACCTTTGAACTTGAAGCTGGGGATAAGATTTCCCACATGTAACTGATCATACCCAAATTGCCTGGCAAAATGGCTAGGCAGATAAGGCTCCAAGTAGCAGTGGTCATCAATTTTGTACAACAGGTGGGAAGGTCTAATGCAGACCAACCAGTAAAAGGCTTCAGGAGAAAGAATAGTTTTTCCCTTACCTACATCCTGAAGTTTAGTCCCGTTTTGATTGATATGTACGGGGGGAATAGTGTAGAAGAACTTCCAACTATGGACAAAATTTAGTACTAGTCGACAATCTATGACGCTAGTCACATTCCAAGAAGAATTCCTATAATTCAACAGGAAGTTATGGCCCGAACCACTGGTAGATCTGGGAGACATTACTCTGGTATTGTAAAGGATTAACCATTCCATCAGATATAAGAATAGCAATTCCACACTGGGATATCCTTTACGCTGTGTAGTATCGGCCAGCAGCCCATCAGTAATAGCCCTCAAGCCAGCTTGTATCCTGCATACCATGGCAGGGAGCAGGACCAGTCTTGCTCCAAATACCAAACGTACTACGGGCCATAAGGTGTTGCGATGAATGCGATCCGCAGATGCGATGCCAGGCACCACCCATCGGCGTAGCCAAATAGAAAGAAAGCCAGCCAGTTGAGCTTCTCTTGACAGAGGCTTTCTGTAATGCCTCATATAACTGTAGGCTTTGGTTCCTGCAGGATAACCTCCTATCTCTTCATTGAGAACACAATCTTGAGCCCCTGTATCTTCGATAAGATCATCGATTGTGTTGGCGTTAAGAATGCTCAGAGGGTTCAAAGGTTTGTTTTGGCTATCTACAACCTTGTCCTGCTTGGCATTTTTAGCCTGATGGAAGAAGAGGTAGGATACCCACTTGTTAATATGGGCTAAATCAGAAGGCTCTTTGTAGAAGGTGGTGCATGCAAGGTAGTGGCTCATCAGCTCTTGATATACTGCCACTACCCGAGGGTTGATATCCTTCAACTCTATGTTGGTGGGGACATATTTTTCATAAGAAATGTCTTCCATTGGCAGCTTTGAGATATCTGCTATCTCATGAAGGGCCAAGTCTAACTCACCTATTAGAGTGGTGAAGGTCCCAGTGAGTGAGTTATATCGCTCCATCAAAGCTAAGAACAAATTGGGGTTGATAGGCAGCCCAACACTAGTAGCACTCATAGCCTCAAGTAAGTTAATACTTTCCAGCTCTATCTGAAAGTGCTTCAGGGCCCAGGCAGTTAAACTGGCCCATCGAAGATTCTGGGGGTTAAGCCATCCACTTGTGCGAGGGTTAACCCTGGGATATACTCCTTCCTACTCCATGAATTCATTGCAGAAAGTTGCCATTTGAAATGGCTGAAGCAAGGAAGAGTCTTCACTCGGGACGCTGCCTGGTAGTAATCCTCTGAAGGGCATAACAGGACCGGAGGGACTACTTACAAAGGATCCTTGGTTTAATCCTTTCTTATAAAAGATCTTTTCTGATTGGCCGTGAAGATCAGGAGTCAGAGTCTATGCCATCCTTTTGGGATGTGTGGCATAGAAGAATGCAGAGATAGGGGAATCTCTGGGCATCTTTGGCAGATATATGACCGTGCCCTCAGCAGAAAATATCCAATCTTCCTTCTTGGACTTTGTCTGGGATTGTTTATCAATAACATTCCCAAATAAGAAAGTCAGTTTCTTATACTTAGTGTCGTCTATGTACGTCAAGGGTTTTCCACTGATCATACTTAGCAATATTCTTTCTCCTTGGGCCAAGATCAGAGTTCCCCTTTCTTGAGGATACTCTTTTCCAGAGATGGGGAAAGTCACATGGGACAAGTCCTCCAAGTAGTTGGAATTCAGCATTCCAACAGCAGAGCCCATTATTTCAGCTAGAGGGGGGATCTGTAGGTCCACTGCAAAAAGCAAGAGAATAAGTCAATTTTATACTGGAATTTTCTTTCAGCGCGTAAAACATAAGGTGCTACGCTCTTGCCGTATACGCCAAAAACCTAACAGTCTGAGTTTTTAAGCCAGACTGTAAAAATTTGAGTTTTACGCTAGAATTTACTTCCAGTGATTAAAACTCAAGGTTTGCAGTATACACCAAAACCTAACAGTCTGAGTTTTTATGCCAGACTAAAAAAATTTGAATTTTATGCTGGAATTTACATCCAGTGTGTAAAACGCAAGGTTTACAGTATATGCCAAAATTTGACAGTCTGAGTTTTTATGCCAGACTGCAAAAATATAGAGTTTTACGCTGACACATTAAGAATGTGGGCGTATTTGCGCATACACGTACAACGTGTGCGAAGGATTTTATTCCTCTCGAAGTCTTTACCTATGATGCCCGGTGCACAGCTAGACGGCGGAGTACTTCGTTCAGAACGAGGCTCGCTTGGCCTAGTAGGAGTCGCTCGTGCTTGAGCAGTGGAGCGAGATGATGAAGCGGCTTTCTTTCCCTTAGCGACGGAAGTCTGTTTTGGTGCCATAGCGAATCTGAGGTTTCTCAAGAAAGTGACGAAGAGTTTTCAGAAAAAGACGGGTTTTGCAGAGAAAGACGAAGGGTTTTTCTCTCTCATGACCTAGGCCTATTTATAGAGTTCAAGTGACTCTCCGAATCCTTAACCAAATCCGATTTTTATTATAGTCGGTTAGGATTCGGGACCACGTCAGCCGATCATTTAAAAAGGAAGACAGGTCATCATGTTGCGTAAAGGGTACGCTCAGAAGCTACAGATCTACGATTTTACGTTCAGAAGCTACAGATCTACGATTTTACGCTTAGAAGCTACAGATCTACGATTTTACGCTCATAATCTACAGATATATGATTTTACACACAGAAGCTACAGATCTATAATTTTACACTCAGAAGCTTTTACGCTCAGAAGCTACATATCTACGATTTTATGCTCAGAAGCTACAGATCTACAATTTTATGCTCAGAAGCTACAGATCTATGATTTTACGCTCAGAAGCTTTTACGCTCAGAAGCTACAGATCTACGATTTTATACTCAGAATCTACAGATCTACGATTTTACGCTCAGAAGCTACAGATCTATGATTTTACGCTCAGAAGCTACAGATCTATGATTTTATGCTCAGAAGCCACAAATCTATGATTTTATACACAGAGCAATGATTTATTATTTTACGCTCAGATGCTACGGGTCTACGATTTTACGTGTATCTTAAATCACGCGGGACAGATCAGTTAGCAGAATATGCGTATTTACGCAGGAAATGCTCTTCTTATCAGCATTTTCTTCTCTTATTCATTCAAAAGGACTTCATCAAACGAAGGACCAAGGGGTTCCCTAAAAATATCTGTCTTTACTGGAAGATTGATGGTTCGGTCGAAGTTCAGCCAGAATCTAGTTCAGGGATGGCCTGTTCGGCGGATATTTCTTGCCCTGTCTCGAGAATCTTTCGAGAAGCCATTTTTGAAGATGATATTCTGAACAGATGTTCTTCACATTTACGAAGGAGAAATGACGGTTCAGAATTTCATGTGACTCCTCGTCAAAAACAGTATGACAATTGGATCTTCAAGACAATTTAATGCTAAAGAGCTTTTTACGCATCTTTCTTTATGCGTAAGAGTTGGGACTTGACTGGAGGCATATTTGTCAGTGTCAGCGTAAAAATTACTCAAGCATATTGAAGCTGCGTATTATCAGACTTTCTCACAGCAATATGGCAAAACAATAGTGCGTAAAAGAAGACAAGTTTATTAATCATGATTACATATGATGGAAATCTATTATGCTAGGTTCTCGTCTGATGGAGATCTATATTTCTTCTTCTACAGCACTTCTTCGGCCGGGAGGCCAAAAAAATGGTGAATGGAGGGAGGATACAAAACTGGGCCTGTTTAAATTATTCAAGCCCACCTCCCATACGTCATCGGCAGCCAAGCTTAGGATTGTGTTAGGGATTCAGACCCAACACAATACTGGAAGACACGGCCAAGCTGCCCACCAGGGTCCTGCTTCATAATGGAGGAAAATACAGCTAGCAAGCTGTGTGGTCTAATGAGACCCTTCCTCTCTCCTTGGCGAATTGCCATATAAAATTGCTGATTATCTCGAGCAGAGAAAGCTATGATATCCTTCCATGATCCATCGTTGCAGAGAATATTTGCTCGAAGACGTCTCATTTTATGGCTGTTTACATGCTGGAAGAGCATAATCTTCTTCTTTCTCAGTTCAGTCCAATGAATCTTAGCAGCCATCTTTGTGGTAAAGGGAGTATGGAAAAATAAGTTCATCTGCTTGCCCTTATATAGGCAGAAGAGAACACACAAATCCCAACAACTTCTTAAATATCGCCGAAAAATCAGCCTCAAAGAACGAGTCAACTTTGACAATTTCATGCTTCATTCAAAGTATTTCAAATTACGACAAATTAGAAAACTTTGAAGGGGGTCTTGTAGAAGAATAAAATACGCTGGGAAATTATACGCGTACTATATAGTCAAAATCTCCAACATACAGGAAGTCCGCATAAAATAGAGCTTCAAGGCTGTGTGGCATAAAACATGACTTCAGAGCTATACGCGTAAAACAGAGCTTCAAGCCTGTGTGGCGTAAAATATGACTTCAGAGCTATACGCGTAAAACAGAGCTTCAAGGCTGTGTGGCATAAAATATGACTTTAGAGCTATACGCGTAAAACAGCGCTTCAAGGCTGTTTTGGCATAAAAGGTTACTATACCTTCCGACATAAAATACGTTTGTTTTTAATGCAGCGTAAAGTTGTACGAGGAACTCTTCGTATTCCTCGGATGAATTTGTCAGACAAAACAGTGAACCTGACTCCTGACAAAAAGTACTGCACGATGATCGAGAGGACGACTGTAATAATAATTTTGCACAGAGACTCAGGCTATCGTTTAGTGACATATTCTTGATACAAGTCATTTTTACGCATTCAAAGAATACGCTGCCTATTCTACATGGGCAAAAATGAGCCTTTACGCTCAAGATGAGACGAAATCAGACGCCACGTCAAAAGTTGTTTCTCGTACAGAGCTCAAGGCATATCTCTGCATTTAATGTACGAGATGGGGGCAGATCTCTGCATTTAATGCACGAGATTTTGTTCTATTTTTAAATGATTGGGAAAGCTAAAATTGTGACTAATACGTTCACATCACCATCCTTGCATTTTATGCCAACCAGACTATTTTCAACTATAGGAGTACGCCGTATGCTATCTCCTCAAAATACGCCAACTCGACTATATTTGCAAAGGTACGTGATAAGGCTATTTAGCCCAAAATACGCTCAAAACCTCAGTCGTGACAGATAATTGGCTATTTTACGCTGGTTGACTATTATTCATGAATCCTCAAGTTTTACGCAGAGCTTGGCTTTTATGCCAACAAGACACTTATTTGGCTTTTACGCCAACAAGACAGCTATTTGGCTTTTACGCCAACAAGACAGCTATTTGGCTTTTATGCCAAGGAGATAGTTATTTGGCTTTTATGCCAATAAGACAGTTATTTGGCTTTTACGCCAACCATCTTTACGCAGGGGCAGCTTTCTACGTGGCTTGCATGTCGTGATCTTCGAGAAGCGATTATACGCGTTACCTTTTAAAGGGATACGTGTCATACGCAGATTCAGAAGATTATTTGAACGTGGGTAGCAGTTATCATAACCACAGCGTAAAGGAAGTCTTCTTCTTCATAATTTGGCTTTTACGCCAAGGAGACAGTTATTTGGCTTTACGCCAACAAGACAGTTATTTGGCTTTTACGCCAACCATCTTTACGCAGGGGCAGTTACCTACGTGGCTTGCATGTCGTAATCTTTGAGAAGCAGTTATAAGCGTTACCTTATAATGTGACACGTGTCATACACATATTCAGAAGACAATCAGAACGTGGGTAGCAGTTATTATAACCGCCGCATAAATGATGCAACTTTCTTCACAGTTTGGCTTCTACGCCAACTAGACAGTTATTTTGACTGATCTCTATAAATAGAGACCCCTGGTCACAGGGCAAAGGGATCAATCATTGAATCATCGGATCGAGGATCAGAGACAGAAGCACAAGGGGAGATCAGAGAGCACAGACAGAGAGTGTCGATTGACAACTTTGGCAACGAGAATTCAATCCCACTTGCAACCTTTGAAGCTTCTTCTTCTTCTTCTACAGCACTTCTTCATCATCGTGTGGTCCAAGGGACAAAGTGATCGACCGCAGATTAGACTCCTATAGCAATACTTCTCCAGAATTATTTTTTTATTTGTACTTAACATCCTCGTATAGGATTAATTGTACTCTTTTTCTTGTTTGTAAGCAAAAAAAAAGGTTTCGTATAAACCCTCTTCCTCATTTTTTGTTTATCACCAAACAATAAGTGATATGCATGATATCAAATATGCTCTTCTGTATTAAATGCTTGTGTAGAGAAGTCTTATTTTCGTATATGCCTCGATCTCGTTCACATGATAAGATGTTGCTTATAAGAGAATGATAGAGATGCTAAGAGAGAGCTGCTAAGATGATAGTCCACTAGATGCTTGCTTAGAGTCTTTAAAGAAATGCATATGATTCACAAAACACGCCGTGCACCAGAGATAGTATATGAATCTGCTTATCGTATATGAACTGCTTGTCTTGCCTGCTTGCTTATATCGAATATGAACTCTATTTTCAAAGATGTATCCAAAAAGAGAAGTAATATGACTCCGTTCTTGTGTTGCATGTAACGAACATAGGTAAAACTAGAAAGGTCACTAGTAATGTAATATTTTATAACATGATTACTTAGTGTATGTTTCAGGGGGTGAAGCTTCTGTTTAGTTGTTTATACTCACCAGTACTTTCTAAGTGCTGACCCACTAACAGTTTGCTTGTTCGCAGGTGTTGGGCCGTCCGAAGAAGCGATAGTCGTGCCTCATCCCAGGGACCCAAAAATCTAGAGTCGATGCCTTGAGATGTATCGAGATTGCTTTGAGATACATTTGTATAGAGGGACATAATGTATGGAACGGTTTCATTGTAATCGAGAGAAAGAGAGTGCTTGAGCGATTTGTAATCTCGGCCAAGCACCGGTTGTAACACATCTTGATTATCAATAAAAGAGCTTATTTTTATATGCCATTGTGTTCTTCTGTCTTGAATAGCTTACTTGCCCTTGTTCAAAGCTTTGGCCTTGTGTCACGCCCCAGTCCCAAAAATACGTAGGATTAGGACACGTAGGCATGCCAGCCGTATGGATATGGCAACTCCAATATATGAAAACCAAACCCATACGTATGTTGTAATATAAATATCGAATCCACAAGTGGTATAACATATGTCACAAGTCACAGGATATAATCTAAATCTCATCCACGAAATCAAATATAATTAAATAACCAATATCTATGAAACTAGATCTCAATAAGAAGTATCTAAGGATGATAGTTGGATGGAAACAAATCTACTACCAACTAGAATATAAGAGTAAATATAATATAAGTACAACACAACAAATACAATATATAAGAATACCAGCTATCAATCACGGGCTCGAAGAGAAGACATCCTCGAAACATATGTGACCATCCGAATCTGCGCTCCTGCGAATACTCAAGAACAAGTACACCTGGAAGGGCCAGGTCCTCAGAGGGACATAACAAGATACATAAAAGTATGCCAATAAATTACTGAAATAAATATCCAATGGTTGCCTAACTGTCTAAGTGAATGCAGTTAAGAACAACTTTTCCCACAAGTGAGCTATCTGGCTGTAAACTGGGATTGGTATGACTCTCTCGGAGAACCAGAGGCCTCAAAGGCACATCGTCGTTTGAACGGCAGAGGCCCGCCAAGTAGTATAGGGGTCATCACCGTCCGTATCTCCAGCGGAGCTTCCGGGTTACAGAAGTAAAAAAGTATAAAGGAGCTCAAATGCGGTACTTGTTGTTCTCCCCACCCAATGCTCTAAGCATGTCACATCCATGACATGGTTTGGTTCATAGCCTATTTGTAGTATCCTAATCCAATCCTGCAACCAAACAAGGACAAGGATGGAACCACCGTACTACAATAGGCTATGTCCATAGACCTCTAATAATTGCTAAGTCTACTAGCATGCAAAGTTTCTAACAACAGTTATTCCTAACGCACGGCCCACACGTACAGGAGGCCAAGCCCTGCACGCCAGTCCGCGATCTATATGAGACTCACAACTCGGGTAACAACTGTGTCACGGCCAATGAACCTAAGGATTCTATATGATAATGGGGTAGTCTGATAAACAAGGTCAATGCAAATACATAAATAAAAATATACCGCGACGACACCGTCGCGCGTATTTTATATCACAGTTAAAATATATGAATTAAAGACAAAAAATAAAGATGCATGCAATATATGGAATATAAATAACAGTACAATGGCAAGGTATACTTGCCTAGCAAGGAAGCTGCAATGTACCAATAATCTGCTCCAGAAGTCGCGCAGAACAAATCTAATATCCTATGTACACATAAATATCATACAATAAAATTATTAGTCATTACACAACCACATTTATACTGGACTCAGGGGGTATACTAGGGGTGGCACTAGTTATCTAACATGGTCAATTATGTGTTAAATTACGCAGGGTCACATCTGCAAGTGTTGTTCACAATCAGACAGTCAGCTGACAGGTGTCTAAGCCAGTGCGTTAATGTACGCAAGGCAGACAATTCACAAGTGCTTAGGGTCAACATGGTCAAGGTAAGTACGAGACAGTCCACGGTGTCCTAGGGTCATACAGTCTGAATATATATAGTCCTAATTATTATTTAGCATTTACTTACATATATATTCATATTTATGTAATAATATAACCAGCAATTTATTTACATAACTATTGGAATACATATATATATATTAAATATGTACATAAATATATATACCAATTAATAATATGCTAATGATTAACTAAATATATATCTACTAAATATATGTATATATACAGATTGAATAATGTTCGCATACGTGTACGTGTACGAACGCAAGTTGGGTTTACCGACTCAAGGTCTGTTATCTGCTAACTGTGGTACAGAAATACTAATATCCTATTGGCGCACACGAACATACATAAAAGAAGAAGATGGACAGGTTCGTACCTTGGGGTACGCACACGGGTACGACGGTGAGGTTGACGACGATGATGATGATGGTGACGACTATAACGACGATGATGGTGAGGACGACAGTGCTGATGATGATAATAAATGGTGAGGTAACGATGAGGTGATGATGATAATGAATGGTGGTGAGATGATGATGATGGTGAGGGTGATAGAATAATGATGATGAATTGAGATGAGGATGATGATGGTGGTGCTGATGATGATGATGAGGATGATGGTGTTTGACGAGGTCGATGACGAGGATGGAGATATGAACGATGGTGTGATGGTGATGATGCTAATGATAATAATGATGGCTGTGGTTATGGAGATGGTGATTCCGGCCTGCTGACCGGAGTTCGGCCAGGGAAACTTCTCCGGCGAGTTATGGCGAAGCCAGGGAGCAGGGAGGTGCGGCACCGGTGATGGGGTGGTGTTGATGGTAGGGGTGAGCAGCAGGGGGCTCGGGGAGGAGTTCAAGTCGAGGGAGGAGCGGAGTGCTCGTGCTGGTGGTGATAGCGATTGCTGGTGGTCGTTCAGGCAAGGGGCGGCTGCTCGGTCGAGTCAGGTGGTGGCCGCGGGTCTGTGTTGTCAAGGAAGAGGAAGTTGGAGAAGAGGTGGTGTTCTCTGGCGGTGAGGGGAGTCGAGGGAGGCTGAGGGAGATGATGGGTGAATGGGTGGGGAAGTGGGTCAAGAAGGAGAAGCAGGAGGAAGAGTTCATGAAGCAGGGAATGGCTCGTCGGGCTTCGGCGAGGCTGCTCCGGCTCCTACGCCGAGAAGAGGAGGAAGAAGAAGAATAGGAAGAGGAGGGGGTGCGGTTCAGGTAGGTGATTGGGATAGCGGGTCAGTCCGTCGGAGCACAGCGGCTCGGGTCACTCGTGCGGGCGGATGCACGACAGGGTGTTCAGTCGAGAGAGGGAAGAGAGGGGGTGGTTTCTGTGTAGAGTCGGTTGACCAGGCGAAGGAGGAAGAGAGGGACAGGGAGGCGAGTGAAGGCGGAGGGGGCGAGCTCCGGCGAGTCATGGCGACCGGAGTTAGCTGCGAGGAGGAGATACCGTGCTGCGGGGGACTGCTCGGCGAGGTAGCTCACTGGAGGGAGGAGGCGACTCGGGGACGATGGTGGACTCGACGGTGGTGGTGGGTGATGACTCTCAGGCGGAGGAGAGCAGCGGGGTCGGTGTTAATGGAGGAAGACATCGTCGGTGGTGGTTCAGCCACTCCGGGGGTGGTGAGCGCTACGGACAGGAAGGAGGAGGAAGGAGAACAGTAAAGTGAGGGAAGTCAGTTGTGGGAAGAAAATAGGTTTGGGAAAAATAGAAAAAGAAAAGTAAGGGAAAAGATACTATATACACATGTGAAAGAGGGTTGAATGTTTGACCTAAAATTGTTGGGCTTGGCCAACATCTCCTTGGGATGGGCCTAGGGCTTGCATGAGGATGTTTGAGGGCCATAATTGCATGGTTTAAAATACAAGGATGGGGTTTAGATGAGGGATCGATGCTGTACGTTCGCACATTCTGATAAATTACGAAAAAATTCATGTTAAGGGAAAAACTGGGTTTTTTTACGAATTGTCCAATGGTGGGGACACCTCAATGCATTTTTGCATAAAAAACCCCCAACAATTAGAAAATTGCACAAAGGCAGAAATTGGATTTAATTAATTAAATCGAACGCGCACGATGTTCTAGAAATAATTAGGAGTACACGAAATTAAAATTAGATGGGACACAAGTGTAGGGACGTAGAGGGTACAGTGTAGAATATTAATAAAATTCGGATTGCACAAAACGGTTAAGATTGTGTCTCCAATTTTGATTGGGACGCACAAGGGTGCAAAATTAGGATTTATATCGAATTAAGAAATAACGTCCGCGACGTTTATTGTGTGGCTAAAATATAGCATCAGAGAGCAATATTATAAGTTGCACAAGGATCAGAATAGTAGGCAGACATGTCTAGGATAAGGCTGTGAAGTTTGTAGATAGGCAATGGCTATAGAGGTGCTCCAATTATCGAAGAAACGGTAAGGTGCGCTACATGATATAAATTATGGCATAATTAAATAAATATCATGTTATAATTCTAATTGGTTCCAACTAACCCTAGTTTCACTATTTAAGGAAAGCAGGCCTAATTCTGGTGAGGGGGTTTACAATCTACCCAACTTAAAATAATTTCGTCCTCGAAATTAAAATAGGGTAGGGTTCTCTCTATCAAATCTCACTTGATTGCAGTCTAAAGAATTTCTCTCAAGTGAATATTGCGGTCTCTACCCAACCTAGAATTTACCCATCTATCATCTAAGGCTATACATCTAAGAAAGCTATGCCCCAAATTATTTAATCATGTTATTGAATCCTCAAAGTTTTTAACACCAAATATATCATCTATGATATGTCCTTAATCATTTATAAAAGATAGTCACCAACAATGTGATTGGCCTGTGGGGTATATCTAGTACTACCTATATATCAAACTTATACCAAGCAAGATATTTAGTCTTTCTGAAATAAGGGAAGATGAAGATCAATAATAAAGAGTTCAAAGGAGAGGTAATAGAATAGAAGTATCGGGATCAAGGCGTTTAAAGAATTCAAATAGGAATTGCCAGGGCAGTTATGGATTGAAATCCTATTTTGGTAATTCCTATTCACATACCCATATTAGTAAAGTTATGTAACTGATACGATCCGCTCAAACATATCTAGAGGGCAAGTACAGGTGTCTACTAGTCAACTATATATCTCAATCCACGTAAAGTATTATTGCGAAAGGCGAATCAAGCGTACTATGGTTGATCAGACCGTAATACACCGATTCTAGAATATATTAGTGTGGTTGATCAGGCCCCAATAACACATATGTCATGAACAAGCTTGATAAAGAATAGGCTTGCAAAAACTAGGCTATAATAGCGGCATAAGTCAAGGTAGTACAACAAATATAAGTACGCTAGATGATAATGAAAGGATGTACAAATTAATTCAAGTTCGCAAAAACAAAAATAAAATAAGCAACAATAATAAAAGACTCTACAATCTCTACAGTTATCATACAACCTCCTTGTCTAAGTTGCTAGTCGACCAAGTAGGGGCAAGGACCTCTAAATTCTATTATCTGAATAAACACTGTCGTCTTTTGCTAGCATGCGATTAATGTCATTCAGTTACACTTCAATAATGGATCAAAAGACTACGTGATACTAGGTTGTGAGGTATACTACCTAACTTATAACAATTGAACTACTATTGTAATTATCTTAAGGATCGTAGAAGCTCCTGTTAAGGTCTACAAGAAGGGGTCTTAGTACCTATTAGGGTATCCTCCTATATTACATAGGTCATGGTCGTCTTAAGTCTTAGTCATAGTGCTTATAGAACAAGTTTCAATAGTAAGAATAGAAGAGTTACTAGCCGTTAAGGGAAAAAGGATCTAACTTGTATCGAGGTGGGGGTACAAATTATGTGGTCTACAACTAGGGGTAATCATCACAATCTAATTGAACAACTCAACTATCAGGTTCTAACTACAAGGTACACAATTCAAAATTCAAGATTACAACTATAACTATAGCAAACTATATTTTCTATCGTAGAATACAATCACTTGGTCTATAATTAGAGGTGTCAAGTGGCACGAGTTAAAAGATGGAGAAAAAAAGAATATAATTTAGTCATTGCGCAATTAGCGAACGTTAAGGCCGCAGAGGAACAATATATAAGATTAAAATAAGGGGCTCTAGATAGCATCATGGTTTCCTAAGAGAAAGGGGTATGCTAGTCTCTGTGTTTGAGATATGATTAGGAAAATATTATATGCCTTGCTCTTGGCTTTCTAAGGTACTGTCTGCTTATCTCAAGACAAGAATCTAAATTTATAGTTCTCCAATACTATCTAACTATGAAGGTTAGGTTCAGTCCTAATTTTAAATTTTAGTTTTCTATTGGTTCCTCAATACTAGGGTCAACCATTATGGTAAACTTCTAACTAACTCTAGTAGTATCTATACTACTCTCAAGTCTTCACAATACATCAGGGGGTAATGGTAAACCAATTCTAGAGATAAGGAATTCTAGGGTTCACTAGATATTCTAAACTTAGTGGTGTGTCTATATTCTCGTTGTATTCTTAATAGGTGTGTTACCCTAATTATCATCCAAATAACAGGGGTTCCTATATTCTAGCAGAAGGCTATACTCAAAGAACTATTAGGGAAGTACAAGAATCAAGCATGATACAATTATTCGAATAGTATGGACGGGAAGGAGAGCGAATCATAGTCAATTGTGGATGAGATCCTATAATCTAGTCATAGGTGCAGGCTTGTTCGGTACAGTAACGTAATCGAGACAATATACTCTCGACCTGCATGGGCCACCACAAAAACATGTCATCCCCCAGTCCCAAAAATACGTAGGACTAGGACACGTAGGCATGCCAGCCGTATGGATATGGCAACTCCAATATATGGAAACCAAACCCATACGTACGCTGTAATATGAATATCGAATTCATAAGTGGTATAACATATGTCACAAGTCACAGGATATAATCTAAATCTCATCCATGAAATCAAATATAATTAAATAACCAATATCTATGAAACTAGATCTCAATAAGAAGTATCTAAGGATGATAGTTGGTTGGAAACAAATCCACTACCAACTAGAATATAAGAGTAAATACAATATAAGTACAACACAACAAACACAATATATAAGAATACCAGTTATCAATCACGGGCTCGAAAAGAAGACATCCTCGAAACATATGTGACCATCCGAATCTGCGCTCCTGCGAATACTCAAGAATAAGTAAACTTGGAAGGGCCAGGTCCTCAGAGGAACATAACAAGATACGTAAAAGCATGCCAATAAAGTACTGAAATAAATATACAATGGTCGCCTAACCGTCTAAGTGAATGCAGTTAAGAACAACTTTTCCCACAAGTGAGCTATCTGGCTGAAAACTGGAATTGGCATGACTCTCTCGGAGAACCAGAGGCCTCAAAGGCACGTCGTCTTTTGAACGGCGGAGGCCCACCAAGTAGTATAGGGGTCATCACCGCCCGTATCTCCAGCGGAGCTTTCGGGTTACAGAAGGAAAAAGTATAAAGGAGCTCAAATGCGGTACTTGTTGTTCTCTCCACCCAATGCTCTAAGCATGTCACATCCATGACATGGTTTGGTTCATAGCCTATTCGTAGTACCCTAGCCTAATCCTGCAACCAAAAAAGGACAAGGATGGAACCACCGTACTACAATAGGCTATGTCCATAGACCTCTAATAACTGCTAAGTCTACTAGCATACAAAGTATCTAACAGCAGTTATTCCTAACGCACGGTCCACACGTACAGGAGGCCAAATCCTGTACGCCAGTCCGCGATCTATATGAGACTCATAACTCGTGTAACAACTATGTCACGGCCAATGAACCTAAGGATGCTACATGATAATGGGATAGTCTCATAAATAAGGTCAATGCAAATACATAAATAAAAATATACCGTGACGACACCGTCGCGCGCATTTTATATAACAGTTAAAATATATGAATTAAAGACAGAAAATAAAGATGCATATAATATATGGAATATAAATAACAGTACAATGGCAAGGTATACTTGCCTGGCAAGGAAGCTGCAATGTACCAATAACCTGCTCTAGAAGTCGTGCAGAACAAATCCAATATCCTATGTACACATAAATATCATACAATAAAATTATTAGTCATTACACAACCATATTTATATTGGACTCAGGGGGTATACTAGGGGTGGTACTAGTTATCTAACATGGTCAATTATGCGTTGAATTGCGCAGGGTCACATCTGCAAGTGTTGTTCACAATCAGACAGTCAGCTGACAGGTGTCTAAGCCAGTGCGTTAATGTACGCAAGGCAGGCAATTCACAAGTGCTTAGGGTCAACATGGTCAAGGTAAGTACGGGACAGTCCACGGTGTCCTAGGGTCATACAGTCTGAATATATATAGTCCTAGTTATTATTTAGCATTTACTTACATATATATTCATATTTATATAATAATATAACCAGCAATTTATTTACATAACTATTAAAATACATATATATATTAAATATGTACATAAATATATATACCAATTAATAATATGCTAATGATTAACTAAATATACATCTACTAAATATATGTATATATACAGATTGAATAATGTTCGCGTACGCGTATGCGTACGTGTACGAACGCGAGTTGGGTTTACCGACTCAAGGTCTGCTATCTGCTAACTGTGGTACAGAAATACTAATATCCTATTGGCGCATACGAACATACATAAAAGAAGAAGATGGACAGGTTCGTACCTCGGGGTACGTGCACGGGTACGACGGTGAGGTTGACGACGATGATGATGATGGTGACGACTATAACGACGATGATGGTGAGGACGACAGTGCTGATAATGATAATAAATGGTGAGGTGACGATGAGGTGATGATGATAATGAATGGTGGTGAGATGGTGATGATGGTGAGGGTGATGGAATGATGATGATGAATGATGATGATGAATTAAGACGAGGATGATGATGGTGGTGCTGATGATGATGACGAGGATGATGGTGTTTGACGAGGTCGATGACGAGGATGGAGATGTGAACGATGGTGTGATGGTGATGATGCTAATGATGATAATGATGGCTGTGGTTATGGAGATGGTGATTCCGACCTGCTGACCGGAGTCCGGCCAGGGAAACTTCTCCGGCGAGTTATGGCAAAGCCAGGGAGCAGGAAGGTGCGGCACCGGTGATGGGGTGGTATTGATGGTAGGGGTGAGCAGCATGGGGCTCGGGGAGGAGTTCAGGTCGAGGGAGGAGCGAAGTGCTCGTGCTGGTGGTGATGGCGATTGCTGGCGGTCGTTCAGGCAAGGGGCGGCTGCTCGGTCGAGTCAGGTGGTGGTCGCGGGTCTGTGTTGTCGAGGAAGAGGAAGTTGGAGAAGAGGTGGTGTTCTCCGGCGGTGAGGGGAGTCGAGGGAGGCTGAGGGAGATGATGGGTGAATGGCCGGGGAAGTGGGTCGAGAGGAAGAAGCAGGAGGAAGAGTTCAGGAAGCAGGGAATGGCTCGTCGGGCTCCGGCTAGGCTGCTCCGGCTCCTGCGTCGAGAAGAGGAGGAAGAAAAAGAACAGGAAGAGGAGGGGGTGCTGTTCAGGTAGGTGATCGGGATAGAGGGTCAGTCCGACGGAGCACAGCGGCTCGGGTCACTCGTGCGGGTGGATGCACGGCGGGGGTGTTCAGTCGAGAGGGGGAAAAGAGGGGGTGGCTACTGTGTAGAGCCGATTGACCAGGCGGAGGGGAAAGAGAGGGACAGGAAGGCGAGTGCAGGCGGAGGGGGCGAGCTCCGGCGAGTCATGGTGACCGGAGTTAGCTGCTGGGAGGAGATGCCGTGCTGCGGGGGACTGCTTGGCGAGGTAGTTCACTAGAGGGAGGAGACGACTCGGGGATGATGGTGGACTCGACGGTGGTGGTGGGTGATGACTCTCAGGTAGAGGAGAGCAGCGGGGTCGGTGTGAATGGAGAAAGACGTCGTTGGTGGTGGTTCAGCCGCTCCGGGGGTGGTGAACGGGCTACGGACAGGAAGGAGGAGGAAGGAGAATAGTAATGTGAGGGAAGTCGACTGTGGGAAGAAAATAGGTTTGGGAAAAATAGAAAAAGAAAAGTAAGGGAAAAGATATTATATACACATGTGAAAGAGGGTTAAATGTTTGACCTAAAATTGTTGGGCTTGGCCAACATCTCCTTGGAATGGGCCTAGGGCTTGCATTAGGATGTTTGAGGGACATAATTGCATGGTTTAAAATACAAGGATGGGGTTTAGATGAGGGATCGATGCTGTACGTTCACACGTTCCGATAAATTACAAAAAAATTTATGTGAAAGAAAAAACTGGGTTTCTTCACGAATTGTCCAATGGTGGGGATACCTCAATGCATTTTTGCATAAAAGCCCCCCAACAATTGGAAAATTGCACAAAGGCAGAAATTTGATTTAATTAATTAAATCGAACGCGCACGATATTCTAGAATTAATTAGGAGTACACGAAATTAAAATTAGGTAGGACACAAGTATAGGGACGTAGAGGGTACAGTGTAGAATATTAATAAAATTCGGATTGCACAAAACGGTCAAGATTGTGTCTCCAATTTCGATTGGGACGCACAAGGATACAAAATTAGGATTTATATCGAATTAAGAAATAACGTCCGTGACGTTTATTGTGCGGCTAAAATATAGCATCATGGAGCAATATTATAAGTTGCACAAGGGTCAGAATGGTAGGCGAACATGTCTAGGATGAGGTTGTGAAGTTTGTAGATAGGAAATGGCTAGTGAGGTGCTCCAATTATCGAAGCAACGGTAAAGTGCGCTACATGATATAAATTATGGCATAATTAAATAAATATCGTGTTCTAATTCTAATTGGTTCCAACTAACCCTAGTTTTACTATCTAAGGAAAGCAGGCCTAATTCTGGGTGAGGGGGTTTACACCTTGTGCAAGCGCAGCTTAGGCTTGCACTGCATTACGCCCGTGCGAGGATGATCGGTTCCTTAGGGACCAAGCGAGGACAAACGGACCCCCTGCGGGACCGGGGCGTGATAAGGGTTAGGGTTTGGGTTTACCTGGCCCAGGAGGGGGTTTGATCGAGGAGGGGGTCTGTGGAGAGGAAGAGTGGTTGGAGCCTGGTCGGAGAGAACTGTACCGGGGGGTTGCTGGGGCGGTACAAGGGCAGAGGGGGGTGAGGGGGATCGCCGTGTCTCGGGGGGTCAGGGTTTCGGGGGGGGGGGGGGGGGAGTCACAAAAATTTTGGGAGAGAGAAGGAGTGAATGGAGGAAATGAAAACTCAAACTCTATATTAACATTTTTAGCGACGTCGGGGTAGGGGTCGCTAATATTTTAATATACTGCTACAAAAAAGATGTAATATCGCTAAATATTACAGTTTTAAAATTCTTAGCGGTATACAGCGACCCATACCGACGTTTATTTCCATAATACTAATAGTAGTCACTGGACATCGTGAACATCGCAAATCAATGACGCATTACGATATTGTGTATAGACGTTGCTAAATTCTTAATATTTAGTGATGTTTTGTTATGATGATGCTAAAAACGTCGCTAATATGTGTAATTTTGGTAGTGATTCATGTCCATTGCTTTATTTCCTAGAATGAGTGAGATTATTTAGATTACTTGTGATTCATGATGATGCAATTATGAAATAAATATGAACGGATTATAATTAATGTTTACACAACGTACTATACCATCGATGTCGCGACGTAGGTTGGACGTACTCACATACTTGTATCCGCTTATTTAGGATAGAGCGTGGCATATACCGTATTCATATTTTTGTCGTATATCGATCTTCATATTTCCTATATTTGGATTCCATAACTTAGTTTTGATTCGTATTATTGGATATGGATTTTTTTAGACAAGGGTTTGGATCTGAATTTTTCCAATTTTCATGCTTCAGTATTGTGAGAGTCGGATACTCCCGTGATATCATATTTTTTAATCAGAAATGACATGTCACATCTCGCTTTTGAATATTCGGGTATAAGTACGTGAGTACATCCATCCAACGCCACGACACCAACGATAGTATACAGTCTTTACCTCAATATCTCATGTCATCTATACAAATCCCTTAAGTATATACATCCATAGAGTTAATTATCATATATATATATATATATATATATATAAAGTAGGCTAAAAGGATACGAATGAAGCTATGCATTTCAGACTATCAGCATGAATGTAAGACAACGCACCTCAATCCCAATCTTAAACTCCACGATCTAGAATGAAAATCATCTAAGATGTCAACGTTAACCAGTCAAGATTGGAGCAAAGTGTAAAATTACAGCTTATAGTTACACAATACAATATAAAGTTTTTGTCTAGGACGTGCTCCACTGATAGGACCAATTACTCTCCGTGCCTTCGCCTATTAGCTGCTCTCCCTTGATGCTGATGGCGTTGTTGTTTCCCTAATGCATGTGCATAATATTGGGGATGCTGATGCTAGAAGTGCTGAGACTGCGTTGGGAGTGGGCACTGCTCCAATAGTCGAACTTCCTCTGGTGGTCCTCTTTGAACATCTAATATAGCTTGTGGGCCTTGAAAATGAGCAACTAAGGATGCCTCCAAGTGAAGGAGCGAGCATGATCCTATCATATGGTCAAATGATATGCACCTGAGACACTGGCCATTAGCTCTCCTCTATTGTGCTTTAGTGTGCCTTGTTTTGCTGCAGTAGTCACATCCTACCTATGTTAACTAACGGGATGTCTAGTGGTGAGTCTGCGTCTAATTGGGTGACTATAGTGATATTGTTCCCCGAGATGACGCCACTGGCTGACAGGGAACTCAATGACATGGAGATCTGACAGTCATAGATGGAACTGATGAGTGGATGGTGACGCCCCTTATGGATGAATGAGATTTATTCTTCCCTATGTTCATATCTATTAGCCTCTTGGTGGCGAGCTCTAGTGATCTGGCTGCCCTGAGTACAGTGTCTAAGGTGACATAGAAGTGGCCAACTATAAACTGTTGAAAGTCTAAATGTAATCATTGCTCGAACCCCCGGACTCTATCCACCTCGATAGTCACCATATGGGTGTGAATCGAACGAGTCTGCAGAATTATGTCGCGTTCCGATGAGCTATTCTTGTCCATTGGTGAAGGTTGATGAAATGCTGCTAAAGTTGATACCTAACGGTAGTGTGGAAGAACTTCTCTTGAAAGACTCTCGCAAGTAGAACATATCCCTTTTAATAGAGCTTAACTAAATGAAAGAAGATGATTCAAACAACCTATTCTAAAATTTTAGGACAAAGACTTTCGTTGGTGGTGGTGGTGGTGTTTGCACGTAAGTCTGGTAAATGTGATGCGTTTTAGCTTTGTACTTTCTTCTTTTTCATAGGATTAATCAAATTAATAAGGATTTCTAAGAAAAATGATTTATGAATTATGATGTCCACTATACTGTAAATCCCATAACCTATCTATCATGGAAAGAATTAGATGTCACCTTAAATTGGCAAGGACAAGAGAGGACGTTACAAAACACAATATTCCTCCAAAAGATGTCTCAATGGTGCTAATGCTTGAGCTAGTCATGCTCAAAAAAAAAAAAATTCTCATGAAAGGAACTATTCTTTCTTAGCTATGGTCAAGAGAATCCCTTTTAATCAGGCATTGATGTTGAGTGTGAGGAGCAAAGCAAACCCCCCAAGATCACCACAAAATATAAAGTTAAAGATGAGGTTCAATCACATTCTTCTTCTGACCAGTTCTTAGTTATGCATTGGTAGTATTTTTCCTAAAATAAAAATAAAGCACTACTTTGAGAGGAGGAGGATATATATAGAACTTGAAACTCGTGTTAAGCCAAAAGGTTATACCTCAATTCTGCAAATAAAAGAGTTCAATTTCTAATTAAATCACATGAAATAGTAATTCAAAGTGATCATAAGTATCAATTTAGCATGCAACACTTTAAGTAGCACAACTGACTGCAGGTACCTTCACTTTGGTCATGTAACCTCTAGTGCTCTCATCACTACTTTGCTCAAGTTTACTATATTGAGTTAGTGAAAGTTAAAGCTAGCATCTACTTGCTCAAGTTTGTAGTTTTGTTACTCTGGAGACCTATTGATATTGGACACAACAACATATTCTCAAAACCTTTAGGGAGGCATCAACCATAATCTAATCTAGGTGACCAGAAATCGATATGCTTTTTATCAACAAAATCTTCGAAAATTAGGTTACACAAGACGTCGAGTGTGTTACTTACATGAGCAATATTCATGCTTTAGGTATCATAATTTTTTTTTAATGATACTCTTATTTAAAAAGTATTGTCAATAATGTGTCGTTATTTAAAAAGTATTGTTGATAAAGTGTCGTTATGAACCACTTCTGTTGTAGTGGGTACTCAGAAGAATCACTTCGAACCTATTTTGCATATGAACTTGGAAAAATGTTGTTCGTAACGGCATCTACTCATATCCATGTGTATATTCGTTCAAGTGGCTTTTTTTTTTTACCTATTTGTAAATACTCGTATCCCATATTATATTTGTGTTTTATTCTTTCATGTATCATAGCTTTGAACCTCATTCGAGTAATAAGCATATAGCATATATTTGAGAAAGAAGACTTCAGTCTGGTGATCGAGGCTCTATAGGGATAGCGGACAAGACTGAACGAAGAAATTTCTTATGAATTTTATCTACTCAAGTCGAGACGAGCGAAGTGAGTTTTTGTAAATTTTTCGATCAATATAGATTTCGGCTTTATAAGGTAATATTTACAAAAAATGATTTTGAGGAATTAAATTCTTAATGTTAGGTGGTGGAGTTTTTCCATAGCTTCTTAAGTGAGAACGACTTAGGACTAGCTTCTAAGTACTCTCTCCGGAAATCGCTATCCTGTTTTGAATCTTTTTGAAAGATTTTATGATTTTGTACTTTAAAAAATATTATTTAACTCATTATTTTGGCTACTTACTTAAACTAGTAACGTGTACGTGCATTGCACGTGCGTAAAAAAATTGTTAAATTTTTTTAAATATGAAATTATTATAAATACTGTCGTTACTAGATATCGAACTCAAGCAACCAAAAAAAAAAAATAACTTCTATCTTAACCAATTGAGTTAGAATTATTTAGTTATAAATAAATAATATTAGGTAGTTAAATAATTAGTTGTTTTAAAAAAAATAGTTAGTGGAGTATTTACATATAATTTAGACGGTTCAATTTTAAGTTTTTTCAAGTCTCATTATAAAAATAGAGAGAGAGAGAGAGAGATAATTCCATTCATCTTAAGAAAGATAATAGTAAACTAAGAATTATAATATTCTATTTGCGTTGGTCGGTTATTATGAATTATTCTTTAGATATGAATTATAGTACTCTATTGTTTAACTTTGCTTCACGCTGCAGTGCTTCTTTGGAGCACTATATATAGATGTGGTACTGATATCAACATTTTGCTTAAGCCCTTCTAAAACCCTTCCAATCTTACTTTTCTCAGTCATTCATGCTTTCTATCTCCATATGGTCTCATATAGTCTAATGAGGTTTTGGAGAATGGATTGCTCTCATAGGTAAGAATAAATCCTCTAGTTGTTAATTACTAGGAATCTATGTCGGACACTTACTCGACAGGACTAACTATAATGTGTTAGAACCATTGCTCAAAAAACCAACTTTACTTTTAGTCCCACATCGGTTGGGGTGTTTGTTCTATGTGTGTATATATTAGTTTGTCTCATTTACTTGTTTGAATGCTTGTGGGGGTTGGACCCTTGGGCCACACGCGCGCGCCGCCGCCGCCGCTCGGCTCGATTCGGCACGTAACGGGTGCGGGTGCGCGCCCATATCTGCGGACGCCAAATACCGATTCGATTTCCTCTTCGGGTTCGGGCTGAGACCCTAAAATTCTTTTTACTCCTCTTCAATTTTTTCGTTTAATATTCTTTTTATATTACGTGTCCAGATTCATTCTCTATGTGTCTGTGTAACGGCTGAATTAATAGCAAATTAATTTAGACCGTTACATATTAGATGGATTCTTATATATGAATGGTTTTTCTTTGATAACATCATCAGAAATATTTTTCTCCAAAAACTTGCTGCCAACATATTATTCAGTCAATTCTTCGTCGTTTCACTCGTCTCCAAGCTCTGGACAAAGCTAAGTCCTGGTCATTCTCTCCGAGACGTGTGCGACGACGAGATACTGGTAGTGCGGGGGTTTTACCACTAGGAGCTTCGGGAAACGTCTGCACACAGATCCCGAATCAACTCTTAGGGCAGTGCTTCGTGCACGACTTCCCCAGAGGCCGGTAACATCAATCTATTTCTTTTTTCTTTTCTTTTTTTGATTCACAAAGTTTTCAATAAGAAAACGAAAATAATTCTAACAATCTAAGAGTTGATTTTTATGTTAGAATTGTTCATCTAAATCTTGCTAGAAAGCTTCAGAAATATTGTTAATATACCATTATTCATTCTCTGCTCAAGAAATATTGTTAATATATCATTATATATATTTCTCATCAGTTAGGTTAATATTTGTTGCCTATTCTTGCTACATAACCGAATTTTTTTTTTTTTTGGGCATTGCTTAATTCATAATATTGTAGCAACATATTATTGGCATAGTAACATAAAATTTTCTGGAACAAAGTTGATTAATAAATTAAAAGTTGATAGTTACTGTAGCATAGTTGATAATTTATCAAATTGAAAATTTGAAAATTTCTGACTATAGCAAGCTTTAACTTGTAGAAAAATTATTCTTACTGTAGCCAATATTATTAAGTTGCAGTAGTTTAATTTTTATTCTATAAAATTTAATTTGCTTAATATTTACCATAGCAAATAACCATATTTAATATTTGCTATTTGACCATAATCGTTAACTCAAAACAGTTGTTAGCAATTTGCTTCATTTCCTCAATTGATTTATTTGTTGCTTACTATACTCTCAAATTGCAAATTTGCTTAAAGTGATTTAAAAATTGTTAGCACATTTGATAATTTTGTCAATTGCAATATTTTGATCACAAAATTTCTTTCAATTGTAACATAAATAATCACTTAGTATTTTTGAAAGCAATTTAGGACCAAAAGAAAATAGTTTAGTAAAAAGGAAATCACAAACAAAATCTTCAAATCTAAAGTTTCAAAGTAGAGGCAAACTCGGGCACAAGCCGAAAAGGTCATTCTGTCAACCGGGTGTAAATAGCCCTAAGCGACACGGTACTTAAGAGTCTTCGGACCGTCGCTAGCTGGGAACCGGCCCCTACAGCTAACCTGAGTTGATCAACACTTGAAAAACTAAAGATTTTAAGATTGATTAGCAAAGACCACCTAAACTATTATCTTAGACATTGTTATTAAATAAATTTATATTTTTCAGACTGCAAACATGACTGGTAATGAGGAATCCTCTACTGCAAAATCTGTTAAGTTTGATGGCTCATACTTTAAAAGATAGCAGAGCCAAATAAAATTTTGGCTCACGACTTTAGGACTTATTTCAGCCATTGATGGGTCCACACCCATCACAAATAATTCTGATAAAATTGAGTCTGACATAGGAGTGTCCACCTCCTCGAAACCAAAAACCTCTAAAGAGATAGACTTCCACTGCTTTCATAGAATTCTAAGCACATTATTTGAATCCTTGTATGATATATTTTTTGAATACAAGAGCGCTAAAGAACTTTGGTAAGCTTTGGAAGATGAATACTGCTGTGATGATGCCGGAATAGAAGATTTAATTCTTCAATCTTTAATAGGTATTTCATGGTAGATAACAAGCCAATGAATGACCAACTCCATGAATTCCAATAATACCTTAGGCATATTCAAGCCAAAGGCACATCTTTCTCCAATGAGCATAAAATAGCATGCCTAATAGACAAGTTACCTCCCTCTTGGTCTGATATTACTAAGAAACTTATCCATACACAAGGAGATCTTACCTACAATCAAGTCCTAAAGAAAATTAGAACCGAAGAACAAATTAGATTAAGATCTAAGCCTAAGACTGAATCTAAAGCTAAGGTAAACCTTGTAGAAGGCCAATAAAAACCCAAATCTAATTTTTATTATAAATCCAAAAAGAATTTCTTCAAGAAGAAAAAAAACTTTCAGCCTAACCATCAAAACCATCATCACCAAAACCATAAACCTAGAATCTTCAGTCAGACTCAGGATCAAAAGAGATTTTATTTTGTGTGTGGTAAAACAAACCATATGGCCACCAACTGCTACCAAGGAAGAAGGAAGCTGTCCAGACCTCCTACAAAGGAAATGGCTCAGTTAGACCAGAAGCGAACATGCTTCACAAAGGTTCTTCGAGTTCCTTCAGGTCTGTAAGCTTTCAACCCTTTATTAACCTCTCTTACCATTCTGATGATTGGTGGTTGGATTCTGGAGCTAATGTTCAGGTTTTGTTTGATCGCTCCTATTTTTCAAACTATCAGGAATCAAGTGGAGGAGGTGTGACCCTAGGAGATGGCTCAACGGCACAAATTATTGGAAGAGAAAAAGTTGACCTGAAGATGACATCAGAAAAAATCTTAACTCTTCATGATGTTCTTCATGTGCCGTATGTCAGAAGAAACCTAGTTAGTGGATCCCTTCTTGTAGCCTCAGGATACAAAATTGTAATGGAGGCAAATAAAATAGTATTTTTTAAGCATGACTCCTTTATAGGAAAAGGCTTTGTAAAAGACGGTCTTTTCATTTTAAGCACAATGAATAAAATTTCTGATTGTTCTCTCATTGTCTCTAATATAGAATCTTCAAATATTTGGCATGGCAGACTAGGTCATGTGAACCTAGGTTCTATTAAAAGAATGGTGACTTTAGATCTTATTTCCAAGACTCCAATAGATGACAAACACAAATGTGAGATTTGTGTTCAAGCCAAACACACTAAATTACCATTCAAATCTGTAGAAAGAAATTCTGACCTTCTAGAACTTATCCATAGTGATGTATGTGACTCAAATAGGATTTTGACCAGAGGCGGTAGAAAATACTTTGTTACGTTTATAGATGATTATTCAAAGTATTGTTATATCTACCTTCTCAAAACCAAAGATGAAGTTCTAGATAAATTTATGGTCTACAAATATGAAGCTGAGAATCAATTAGAAAGAAAGATTAAGATCCTTAGATCTGATCGTGGTGGAGAATATACCTCAAACGAAATGATTAACTTCTGTGAAGAACATATAATAATTCATGAGGTAACTGCTCCATATTCACCTCAGTCTAACGGAGTTGCTGATATGGTGAATGTCATGCTTCTCAGCTCTGGTGCTCCTGATAACTTGTGGAGAGAAGCCCTTTTAACTGCCTGTTACATTCTTAATAGGATTCCTAGTAAGACAAAAGATAAGACTCCCTATGAGCTTTGGAAAGGTAGAGCTCCTAGGATTAATTACCTTAGAGTTTGGGGATGCCTTGCTAAAGTCGGAATTTCCAAACCTAAAAAGAGAAAGATTGGTCCCAAGACTGTAGACGTTGTTTTCATAGGATATGCCTTAGACAGCTATGCCAATAGATTTCTAGTGACTCACTCAGAAGTAAATAAAATCTCTAACAATACCATTATAGAAGCAAGAGATGCAGTTTACTTTGAAAATATATTTTCTTTTAAGGATAGAAGTTCAATCTCTTCCTCCATACCCTCTACTAGTTCTCATGTCCAAATACCGAGCTCACAATCTGAACAAGACTTAGAACCTAGACGGAGTAAAAGGAATATGATTGAAAAAAAATTAGGAGAAGGATTCTTCACCTTTTTGATAGAGGGTGATCCCTCAACTTATGAAGAAGCAATGTCGTCTCCTGGTGCTCCCTTCTGGAAAGAAGCCATTAACAGTGAATACAACTCCATCATGGAGAATAACACTTGGTTTCTAACAGATCTACCTTTAGGCAATAAATCAATAGGTTGTAAGTGGATTTTCAAGAAGAAACCCAGAGCCAATGGTACTATAGAGAAATACAAAGCTAGATTAGTTGCTAAGGGTTTTACCCAGAAGAAAGGGTTAGATTATTTTAATACCTACTCTCCTGTAGCTAGGATCACATCCATTAGAACTCTCTTGGCCTTAGCATCCATTCATAATATGCTAATCCATCAAATGGATGTAAAGACAGCATTTTTGAATGGAGATCTAGAGGAAGAACTTTATATGGACCAACCTGAAGGTTTCATTGCTAAAGGTCAAGAAAAAAAAGTTTGCAGACTAGTAAAATCCCTCTATGGCTTGAAACAAGCTCCCAAACAATGGCACAATAAATTTGACAAAGTAATTTGTGAATATGGTTTCTTGTCAAATGAGTATGACAAATGTATATACTCTAAAGGTACATGTAAAAGTTGTGTCATTTTATGCTTGTATGTAGATGACATCATTATCCTAGGTTCATCACTGGAATTGATAAATATTACAAAGAACTATTTATCTAGCTAGTTTGATATAAAAGACCTAGGAGAAGCCAACTTAATTTTAGGAATGCAACTGACCAAAGGCAAAGAGGGTTATACTTTATCTTTAGCACATTCAATTAAAAAAATGCTAAAAAAAATTGAGTTATTTGATAAGAAACATGTCCTTACTCCTTATGACAGCAGTATTGTACTAAAAAAGAATGAAGGATCACCTTTGGAACAACATAAATATTCACAGATGATAGGCTCCCTTATGTATATAACAAACAGGACAAGACCTGATATTGCATTTGCTATTGGGAGACTAAGTAGATATACCAGTAACCCAAATCAGTCATATTGGACTGCCTTGGAAAGGGTATTTAGATATCTCAATGGCACTCTAGATTCGAAACTTCATTTTACTAGGCACCCTGATATCATAGAAGGTTATTCAGATACAAACTGGGTAACTGACTCACATGATATAAAATCTACTACTGGATATGTATTTACTCTAGGAGGAGCTGCAATCTCCTGGGGCTCTTGTAAGTAAACTATCATAGCTAGGAGTACAATGGACTCCGAAATGATAGCTTTAGATACAACTTGCACAGAAGCTGAATGGCTTAAAAATCTTATTATGCATATACCTGTTTCTCTTAGTCCTGTTCCTACAATTTCTATAAACTGTGATAATAAATCTGTTATTGAACTACGAAAATATGATTCTGTGAATGCTAAGATGAACAGGCACCTGCAGCTGCGCTTCAAGTCAATAAAAAGCCTACTAGGCAAATATGTGATTCTTGACTATATAAAGTCAGAAAAGAACCTTGCAGATCACTTGACGAAGGGTCTGTCTAGGACTTTGATCCTAGAATCATCGAGGGGGATGGGGTTAAGCCCATAAGTTAGTCACCAACAGTGGCAACCCAACCGAATTTGACTGGAGATCCCAAGAAGCCGGTTCAATGGGTAAAAACAAGCTAAACTTAGGTGACTTTATGGAACACTGACTCGAGATTAAGTCTCATTAAAATAAAGTCCAAGCGGCTGTACATGTGTACAATGACTCCCCATCCCTATGGTGACAGTGTTCCTGTGTGATATGGTTAGGATGAGGTTAAACTCTTAATAGGTACAAGCTGTAATGCTGGGTTGATTCATATCACCAACCATTAAGGACTTACCTATATGAGAGGTCGTGAAGGCCGCGACTATGGGACAGGGCGATCCCAGACAACTCTCATGAATGTGGAAAAGTGCGCATGACCATTTAAAAGCGCCACCCGATAGACCAAGGACCTCTAGCGTACTATGTGTGCTATTTTTTTTAAATCTGGTTCAAGAAGTCTGATTCAAGGCATAGTCTATCAAGAACTTCTTCAGATTAAGGCAATAGTCACTACGTGAGATTCAAGGCTGTAGTCCATCTCATCTATGCATAGTATTTTACTGCACAGATGCTCTCTCTCTCTCTCTCTCTCTCTCTCTCTCTCTCTCTCTCTATTTACTTCACACTTATCTCTGTTTCGGAACTTGATTTTTTTGGGGGGGGGGTGGGAATTGTTAGAACCATTGCTCAAAAAACCAACTTTACTTTTAGTCCCACATCGGTTGGGGTGTTTGCTCTATGTATATATATTAGTTTGTCTCATTTACTTGCTTGAATGCTTGTGGGGGTTGGACCCTTGGGCCACACGCGCGCGCCGCCGTCCGGCCCGGCTCGGCTAGGCTCGGTTCGGTTCGGGTGCGGGTGCGCGCCCACATCTGCGGATGCCGAATGCCGATTCGATTTCCTCTTCGGGCTGAGACCCTAAAATTCTTTTTGCTCATCTTCAATTTTTCCGTTTAATATTATGAACGTTGGAAAATAAATTTGTCCGTTACTATTTAATTTTGAACCGTTAATACATTACGTGTCCAGATTCATTCTCCATGTGTCTGTGTAACGGCTGAATTAATAGCAAATTAATTCAGACCGTTACATATTGGATGGATTCTTATATATGAATGATTTTCTTTGATAACATCATCAGAAATATTTTTCTCAAAAAACTTGCTGCCAACATATTATTCAGTCCATTCTTCGTCGTTTCACTCGTCTCCAAGCTCTGGGCAGAGCTAAGTCCTAGTCATTCTCTCCGAGTCGTGTGCGGCGACGAGATACCGGTAGTGCGGGGGTTTTACCACTAGGAGCTTCGGAAAACGTCTGCACACAGATCTCGAATCAACTCTTAGGGCAGTGCTTCGTGCACGACTTCCCCAGAGACCGGTAACATCAATCTTTTTTTTTTTTTTTTGATTCACAAAGTTTTCAATAAGAAAACGACAATAATTCTAACATAATGGACACGATATGAACATTTTAAACTATATTAGGACACAATCAAAATAGATGTCAAATTATAATTGTCTTCAAGTTTATACGACATATCTGGCGATCAGTGTTTATTAGAACTTTGTTTATAGAAAAAAAAACTGCATCTCATAATCCCAAAATTTATGTTAAGATTCATTCTATTTTAATGTCCAGTATTGAATAATTATAAAAAATACAAATACAAACTATGTAAAAATTTGATCAAAATATTAGGAAAAGAAAAACTAAAAAATAATTTTACTGGTGATCCCTCCTGAATATTCTTCCACGTCAGGGTTCTGTGTTAAACTTGTATTTTCTCCACCACAAAACTTTTCTCCCACCCTCACCAATTCTGTCTTCTTTTTACTCTATCTCCATGTGAGCATTATTCGATTTTGGACCGAAAATCGAATCTGAACCGAATAAGAGATTCGGTTCGGTTTGGAAAAAAAAACCGGTTCGATTTCGGTTTTGAAAATACTAAAAAAATTTATTCGATTTCGGTTTAGGAATTCGGTTTCGATCCAAAATAGAAAATCGAATAAGATTTGTACAATTATATAAATATCCTCGATTATATGAATATCAATTATATGCATAAATTATAATTTAAATGTGTATATTTTGAAAACAACAATTATACGTATGTGTTTTGAGTCAAATTTTGGTAATTTAATAACTAGTCTAACTTTGGACGCAAATAAAATAAATATATGTATAAAAATTATAATTTTTAATATTATTTAACCATGATTCTAACTTTGGACCCTACTCATTAAACAATAAAAATAGTCCAACCGAATAAACCGAATCATTATTCGGTTCGATTTCAGTTTTGGCTAATTTTGCTTTGATTTTGATTTTAAATATTTAGAATTTTGGTTTATTCGATTTTGACTATTTCAGTTCGGTTGAAACCGAATAAATCAAACCTTGAACATTAATCTCCACCACCAAAAAAATCTTACAAAATTTATTCTCTAGTCCCTATCCCCCATCCTTTAATTTTCTTTCTCGTCCCTTCCCCTTCCTAATTATTCTCTTCGCCTCTCTCTCTCTCTCTCTCTCTCTCTCTCTCTCTCTCTATATATATATATATATATATATATATATATATATATATGCTCTTGATAAGGGCACTACAAAATTCACTCGGGGCAGCCCAAATTTTACCATTGATAATTACAAATTTGTCACTCCCAAAATTTATTCGGGACTGCCCACTCTTGATTTTTTTTATAATCAGGACTGTCAAAATTTTGACAGTCCTAAAAATATATGTTGATTTTTTAGGACTGTCAAAATTTTGACAGTCCTTCCAATTGGTAGGACTGTCAAAAGTTTGACAGTCTTAAAAATATATGTTAAACTTTTACGACTGTCAAAATTTTGACAGTCCTTCCAATTGGTAGGATTGTCAAAATTTTGACAGCCTTAAAAATATATGTTGAATTTTTAGGACTGTCAAAATTTTGACAGTCCTTCCAATTGGTAGGACTGTCAAAATTTTGACACACCTTCCAATAGTGCATCCGTCCATGACTTGAACGAAAGTCTCTATAAGTTTGAGTGAACCCCCTTTTGCTTGCACCTCTCCACACTAAAGACTATATTGTATTTGTAGGTAACAACCAACTCTTGTTTCCTATAGGTAGTTCCAACATTTTCCATATGCCTATTTTATCAACGTTGTCATTTTATCTCCCGTCACTGGTCTTGTTGCTGTTGTGTTGACGATAATTGTTGACTGGTCTTGTTGCTGTTGTGTTGATGATAATTGTTGGTTATCTACTAAGTTACTAATAATATCACCAAATTCTCTATGGGAAGAAGAGTGATGTTGATCTTAACGGGATAAGCACCAGAGATGCTTGAGCAGCTGCAAGATCACCATTACAAAGCAACGCAAAAGAACGATAGTAAGGAACATTGGGTGCATAATCGACAGGGACAAGATTCAGCAGAAATCTTACATAGGTTCAACGTGTGGTAGACGTATCAAGATCATCAAAACAAATAATATGAGGCATGACACCCTCGATAACACGTATTCATTGTCAAAATTTTGGAGTTTGGATATGTTCAGAATTTGGCATATACTCGATTATGGAGAAAAAGTTCAGGGGAGATGTATACAATTAGGTATGTGTTTAGTGTAATTTGGGCATACGTAGTAGTCTTCAAATTCAGTATAATTTTGGGGTAGGTAATTAGGATATGTTCAGAATTTTATAATCAGGACTGTCAAAATTTTGACACTCTTACAGTCTTGACTTTTTTACAGTTCTCCACGACGCTGGAGTGGAGGACCGGAGGGTAGCGGCGGAGGAAGGAGGGGAGGGAGGAGCGGCGGACGTCGAGTGTGCCGAGGTAGTCGAGCTTGAGCTGGACGAGAGTAGAGGGAGGTGGGGGGTGGGTTCGGGTGGTGGATCCTGCACGGAGGTCGAAAGGGGGGACGAGACCGAGGAGCGGGAGGGGAAGGAGGAGGCGGCGGGAGGCGGAGGCGGCGACGGCGACGGGAGGCGGCGGTGGAGGACGGGGGAGGAGGCGGAGGCGGAACGCTCACGCGGTGGGGCGGCGGTGGAGGACGGGGGGATCAGGAGGAGGGAGGTGAAGAGTTTGGACTAGTCTGAGTAAATTTTTTTTATAACTGGACTAATCCAAATACTGAACCAACCCTGAGTGAATTTTGTAGTGCCCTTATCAACAGCCTATATTTATTGCTGCGTCCTCTTTCTTCTCTTATTCTAACAACCATTGCTGTGGAAGAAACCCTAATCCAATCTGGTGGAGAAAAGGTCCCTTCTCTCTCTCTCTCTCTCTCTCTCTCTTTATATATATATATATATATATATATATATATATATATATTCGAAATTTGTCATTCTTTTCTGCTTTTATTTGAAATTACTTGATTTTTTTTAATCGATGGAAGGTTTGTACGTATATGATGATAAGTTCAGGGTGACGGATCTTGAAATTTTTAAGAAAAAAAATAGAAGTTGTATGGAATTATGGTGATTGTGGATTGCTTGGTTGTTATGGATGTGTATATGATATAAAGATTGGATTTTGGTTAAGTTTTGGTTAATGGGTTGTGTATTTTTGCAAATGTGGATTCGAGTGAAGAGTAGAACGTAATTTTTGTTAGAATTTGATGTTTTGGCCAATTCTGGGATCAATGGAAGGTTTGTATGTATATAATGATGCGAAGGGGGTGATGGGTCTTGAAATTTTTTGGGACATTTTGAATTGTGTTGAGGGATTATTGATGAATCTTGATGGAAATGGTTCTTTATAGAGAAGACTGGAATAAAAGGATTTGCGGATTTATTGTTGTTGGTGTTGTTTAGTTATGTATTTTATATGCATTAAATTTGCCTTGGGATAATTGCCATTGATATATTTAAATGTATTAATTAATGTTGGATTGATTGGAAGATTGATAAAAAAAAAATGAACCTTGTTTTGATCGAGGGAGGATATTTAGGATTAAATGTTTAATGAGGAAATTTTATTTGTATATGTTGTTTCTGAGAGGTGGTTGGATCAGAGATGATTCCGAGCGAGAGGCCTGTATCCCTTTTGACTGTTCTAGATAGGTTCTTTGAATGTTAGGATTGGTTATTTGGTTAAGGGATGACTGGTGTCTTGGCTTTGGATGACTTAAAAGATATTTTGATCCCTGTGTATATTAAGAGTTTTGACATGCAAAAGATTTTTATTTTTGTTTCTTGATCTTTACTTTCCATGGAAGGAACTGATTTTTCCATAGAAATTTGTTTGTCACTGTTGTGCCACATCAGTGTTCTAAATTTCGGCCTAGGCGGTCGTCTGGGCGGCGCCTAGGTGCTAGATGGCCGCACCGGAAACCCCCTAGGCGGCTGTCCTAGGCGGGTTTCGGCTCTAGGCAGTCCTAGACGGCGCCTAGGCGGGCCGATTCTGCCTGTTCGACCGACTGGAAATTTGAAAATTTTCAAAAAATTCAAAAAATCAAATTTAAAATTTTGAAATTTCAAAAAAGATAAATAAAGTCAAATCAAATCAAAAAAATACAAATTCGAAAATTAAATATTTGACTGGACCACCACCGATGTTGTTGTTGCTGTTGTTGTTATTGTTGTTGCTGCTGCTGATATGTTGTTGTTGTTGATGGAGAGGAGAGCCCTAAAAATAAAAGAGGAGAGAAAGAGAGAGAGAGAGAGAGAGAGAGAGTCCGGTTAAGAGAAAAAAAGAAAAGAAAAAAAAAACTGAAATCCCAAGTAGGGATTGAAACCCATTACCGAACCCTAAAAAGAAAAGGGTGGAGGAGATGAGAGAGAGAGAGAGAGAGTCCACTTAAGAAAAAAAAAACTGAAAGAAAAATGAAATCCCAAGCAGGGATTCAAACCTTTTACCACCTGGTCCACCCACAGCCCATGACTTAAAACACCCCTCAACTAGCCAAAAGAAGACAAACTTTTGTATCTATATAGTACATACAAAGGGTAAAGTGCAAATAAATCCTCCTTAGATTTGCGTTTTTTGCAATTAAAGACCCCTGGATTTAAAAAACTCTCGCATTTTGTATTTGGTGCAATTAAAGACCCCTGGAATCAAAATAGGCATGAAATGACTAATATACCCCTCTCTAACCCTAATCATAATCCTAATACTAACCCTAACCCCCGCCCCCTCTCCTCCCCGCGCCTCACCCCCTCCTCCCCTTGCCCCCAACCAGCCCCCCCTCCTCCCCGCGCCCCCCCTCCCCCGCGCTCCCCCTCCTCCCTCGCTGCTGCTGCTGTGCCGCCGCCGTGATCGTCGTCGCTGTCGAAGAAGAATGGGGGGTGAGAGAGGGTTAGGATTAAGATTAGGACGGTGGCGACGGGGAGGAGGAACTGGAGGAGAGAGGCGGAGGAGGAGGGCAGGGGAGGAGGGGGATGCGTGGGGGAGGCGGAGGGAGGGGGAGGAGGAGGCGGGGTAGGGGAGGAGGAGGAGGGAGGAGCTGGAGAAGGGAGGAGGCAGGTTAGGCAAGGAGGAGGAGGGAGGAGCTGGAGGAGGGAGGGGTAGGCGGAGGCGGGGTAGGCTGAGAGGAGGAGGGTGAGGTGCGCGGGGGGGGGGGGGGGGGGGGGGGGGAGGGGAAGGGTAGTTTAGGGGATTTTTTTTTTAAATTATTTTTTAACGGTATTTTTTAATGGGAGGAGATCTTTTGATCCAAATATGAAAACAATTGGTGGCAAATTGAGAAAAAAAAATTGGGGGTCTTATTTTGCGAAAGTTGCAAATCTAAGGAGGATTTTTTTGCACTTTACCCTACATACAAACTATTTATAACGGTTATGTGTACAAAAAAAAAAATAGTTCGGCGCCTAGGTGCTAGGCGCTCCTTTGGCGCATCGAACCTGCCTAGCAAAATTTATAACATTATGCCACATTATGAAGGCCTTCTTCATTTGATTGGCATGAATAATTTACTATGTGAGTGAAGTTAACTATGGCCAATAAGTCGGCTGGTTTGATGGAGAAACCTAACTAGAATCTTGACAACAATCTTATCATGTCACATCACATGCTTAAAAGGAGAAAATAAAGTGTTAACTGCTGCACATAACACGATCTAGTGATTCAACGATTATATAGTGTAGCTCTTTAATATAAGAACCACCTAGAATTTCTAGTTTCCATTATAGTTGAGGGCTAGAGTTTGGCGAAGATTTTGTGGTTTGGAGTGTTGCTCTTAAATTATAGTAGAGATAGAAGAGTTTAAAAGAAAGATGAGCGGCTAAGTTACTCTTTCAGATTAGACGGAGAGTACAATTGTCTTTATGATCATTAGGAAGTATCGGAAACATAACGGTGCAATGCAGAGAAGTCTTTCCAAATCTTATTTCCTTGCAATTGAGCTTGCCTTCAAGGAGCTTTGCTCCTTCAGTAAGTTGAAACCCAAGTATATTGCAGTCATATCAACCCTAGCTTATGAGCACCTAAAGTGTGTTAAACCCAGTTTCTCAAAATGCGCAAGCCTATAAGAAACCAAAGGTGAAGCTGGACATTGAAGAAACAATTATGTGATGTCAATTCTTGCTAGCTGGCTTTCATGTGAATCATACCATGTGAGTATAGCAACGACATGACGACGGCTAGCTTTTGACTCAGATTATTGTAGTTGAATTACTTCCTATCAGCTCATCTCCAATTTGACATTAGCAACTACTATGCCCTTTTCTTTAGAAAAATACTAGTCAAAAAGATTATATCTGCTGAATGAGAATGCTTAGATTGGCCATGGCAATGCACTTAATGGTAAGATAACAATGATCGTATTCCTTGGAAGTTGGAGATCTTTCAATTGAGAATATGATGAGACAAACTCATCGCATGGTGGTTTGGACATGTACAACATAGACCAATAGACGTACCAATTAGGTTGAGCAATAAAATATTTCTTAGAAGGAGCTGTTAGAATTGTGGTTACAAATAACCAAACTTAAATTGAGGGTGTGAAGAATTAATGGTTTATCTTAATGTTTTATTTGAGTTGGCCCTTGGCAGAGCTGAATAGAAGCAAAGGATAAAAATAGCTGATCCAAATTGTGTCAAAAGCTTTCTTGATATAACTACTATATCTTTCTTTCTTTTTTTCTAAATCCATGTTTCTTTTGGTCCACCCCCCCTACTCCTAACATCTTCTTCAACAATAAACTTCTCATGCTATGGGAAATTATGATTGTGCACTTTCTCCCATTCTCTCTTATATTGGATACAAAATAGTACTTGATTTCATTGTCAACTGAAAATTTTGAAAGTTCAGCTTGGCTTAGAGTTCATTAGAATCGTCGAATGAGAAACTACTTTCAAATTTTATAATCCTCAACGGAATATTCAAATCACTAACCACATATTTACTATTGTTATTATCAATTCCACAATTTCCCAGTATTAGTCCTGCCCCTAGAAAGCTAAAGCACTATAATATGGTTTTCGTTGCGATTTAATTGGAATTTACTTATTCCTTTGTCGGTAATTGACTTAAATTTGGTTTGTACTTCATATTTATTTCCATATTTTGCATACCATTATCTCTTATACCTTTTTCTGATGATATCGTAAACTTCCAACCATCTATGTTGCACGGACACGGAAAGATGTTACTCGTATCGATATCGTGTATATACTTGTATCCGTGTCTGTATTCATGCAACATAGGCAATACATTGTACCTATTTGAAAATGCCTATATCATGTATCCGTATCGTGTCCTTATCTGTTTCCGTGCTCATACTCATGCAACATAGCCAACCATTTATACTTTATACTTGCTCAGTTGTATGACTGACGGATGCCACTTGTGAGCTTGACCAATTTAACCCAATGTACTACACTGCTGGTTGTATCTTCCATGTCCATGTGCAAGGTAGTAAAAGTTGCTAGATGCTAGTCGGACGGACATTGGGTACCTAGCGTCTAGTCCACCTAGGCGGCCGTCTAGTTCTAGGCGCTTCATAAAAAAAAATCTTGTTGAAAATTGCGACAATTGTCCATAAAATCCAAAAACATGCATAATCGGAGTCTTGGGACACTAGGCGGACGCCTAGGCGGGCATCGAACATGCTCCGGGGTCAAGCGCCTAGGTGCCGCCTAGGCCGATTTTTAGAACATTGTCCATCTGTTGGACATGGACCATAGTACCAATGGGATATTATTGTGCCGCCTATCAGCCTCTTGTCAAATATGTGTTTTTAATTTTGTAAGAAATTTATATTCTAAGTCATTTCTTGGATACTTCAACACAGATAAACACACGCCAAAACTTCTTTGGTACATGTTGCAGAAAGCGAGGAGTTCTATTTTTCTTTTTAACTTAAAGACCATAATAGTTACATGACTCACATAAGGATTTAGAAAAGCATATTACGATTTTGGTATATGCTTGAGTTTAATGTTGCCTAGTAATGGAAATTTGGAGGTTCTCAGGTTGCTTGAGTTTAATATGCATTATGTTGAAATTAGTTTATATTTGATTGATTGTCTCATTGGCATTATATAGCCTTACAGTCATTAATACAATGATCTCAATCATTATGACAATAATCTCATAATGGAATATCCTGTGACATATTCTGGCATCCCAAATATATCCTCAGGATATTCCCATGTGCTTATACTATACTTAAATATGACACCCAACATACCATATCAACACTCCCCCTCAAGATGGGTGAAAGATATTCACTAAGCCCATCTTGTCACATCCTCTAATCATGCTCACTGAGACGAGTCCCTTGGTTAGTCCATCTGCTACTTGATCCCTGGTTGGAACATGGCCAAGCTCCAGTAATCCACTACCCAACTTCTCTTTGATGAAGAATCTATCAATCTCGATGTGTTTGGTCCTGTCATACTGTACTGGATTGTTGGCGATACTAATAGTTGACTAATTGTCACACCACAGCTTCATCTTGGCTCCTTGATCCAGCTTCAGCTCCACCAGCATATTCTTCAACCATAGCAGCTCTGCAACTCCCAAGGCCATAGCTCTGTACTCTACTTCAGCTGTCGATCTGGCCACCAAGACTGCTTCTTACTCAGCCAGGAGACCAAGTTACCTCCTACAAATATGCAATATCCCGAGGTAGACCTCCTGTCATCAGCACAACTAGCCCAGTCAGAATCACAGTAGCCCTCGATGCTCACGTGATTGTTCTTCCTGAATATTAGTCCCTTCCCGGTAGCACCTTTCAAGTACCTCAGAATCTGGTACACTGCATCCATATGACCCTTCCGTGGGTCATGCATGTAGCGGCTCACCACACTTACTGCAAAGCAGATATCAGGACGTGTGTGGCTCAAATAGATCAACTTGCCAACCAGTCTCTGGTATCTGTCCCGATCAACTGGTTCTCCAGCCTCAGCATCAATATTGAACCTCTGATCTATTGGTGTCGCTGCAGGTTTGCACCCCAACATCCCAGTTTCTGTGAGAAGGTCCAGTGCATACTTCCTTTGAGAGAGAACAATCCCCTCTGCTTCTCGAGCAATCTCAATCCCAAGGTAAGTACCGAAGAATGCCGAGATCATTCACCTCGAATTCCTTGCCAAGCTTTCCTTTGAGTTGGGCGATCTCCTGCTCATCATCTCCTGTGATAATCATATCGTCCACATACACCGCAAGCATGGTGATGTGGCCTCCACTCCGACGGAAGAACACAGTATGATCAGCATTGATCTGCTGATATCTCATCCCTATCATCGGCCTTCTGAATCTGTCAAACCACGCTCGAGGAGACTGCTTCAGTCCATAGAGGGACTTCTTCAACCTGCAGACCTTGCCCACTGTCTGATTGGTGCCAAATCCTGGTGGTATCTCCATGTACACCTCCTCCACTAGATCTCCATGAAGAAACGAATTCTTCACATCCAGTTGGTGTATTTTCCATCCACCATTCGCTGCCAGAGAAATCAGAGTCCTGACAGTGCTCATCTTTGCAACTGGTGCAAAGGTCTCGTCATAGTCGATGCCGTACGTCTGACTGTATCCTTTGGCTACTAGTCTGGGTTCTGCTTCACGGTAAAGACCCACTTGCATCCAACTGCTCTCTTCCCCTCTGGCAGTCTCACAAGCTCCCAAGTGTGGTTCTTCTCCAGAGCTCTCAACTCCTCGTGCATTGCCGCTTTCCACTTCGGATCGTTCTTGGCATCCTGCCAATTGTTAGGTACAGTAATACTATCCAAAGATGCTATAAATGCTCCATGAGAAGAAGGGATATGGTCATAAGAAACAAACTGAGCAATATCCCAACCATATCTGTTTGGAGGATTTCCTGCATTGCTGCGAGTGGTCCTCCGTACAGATAGTGGTGAGGGAGGAGTAGAAGTAGGAGGAATGATATCTTGTGAAAGAGGGGGTATCACCTGAAGGGGGGTTGGTGTTGGTGCCTCAGGAGTTGGGACGAACGCAGGCAAGGGACTTGGCACTGGCACTGTCAGTACTGGTCCTGCAGTTTGCTTCTCTCTCCTGCTGTAGGTAAGTAACTCTCCCTGAGCCGTAGGCCTAACACCTTCACCTTCTTGTCCCTTCTCCGTGCCTCCATGCCAAACTTCTAAATCGGTTACCACCAAGTTCTCCATCTTCCCCTCTCGCCTAATACTGGCAGTATTAGGCGTGTTGTGTGAAGTTTCGTCCTGGCGGTAGTATGGCTCATGCTCCCGAAAGTGGACATCCATACTGACAAACTTCTTTTTTTCTACTGGACTCCAGCACACATACCCCTTCTGGGTCGCCGAGTAGCCTACGAAGATGCATTTGACCGCTCTAGGGTCAAGTTTTCCAACTGATGGCCTGTTGTCCTTCACAAAACACACACACCCAAACACCTTCAGTGGGAGTATCCCACTATTATTGCCTTGCAATACCTCACATGGGAACTTCCATCCGAGGACCTTCGAGGGCATCCTGTTGATGAGTTGAGCTGCTGTCAACACTGCATGCCCCCACAGACTCTGTGGAACATTCATGTCGATCATCATACTTCTTGCGACCTCGAGAAGGTGTCTGTTTTTTCTTTCTGCAACTCCATTTTGTGCTGGTGTGTATGCACAGGTGGTCTGATGCTGTATTCCGTGTGCTGACAAGTATTCTGCAAGCGTCCTGTTGGTATACTCCGTTCCATTGTCAGACCTCAGTACCTTCATAACTGCTTTGTACTGAGTCTGGACATGCTTATGGAAATCCCGAAAACAAGCAGGTTCATCATTCTTATTTTTCATCAAATATAACCAGGTAACACGAGAGGCACACTCAATGAAAGAAACAAAGTACTTATAACCATTCATAGTGTTAGTAGCACATGGACCCCAGACATCAGAATGTACTACCTCAAAAGCAAAAGTGCTCCTATGACCCGTGCCAACATATGAGCTCCTAGTAAGTTTTCTAACTCGCACGCATCACATACTAATTTCTCTTTATTTGTTTTTGCATAATCTCTGGATACAACTTACTTATAGTATCAAAGGAAGAATGTCCCATCCTCCGATGATGGAGTATCAAGGTATCCTCAGTCCTCTGCTGTAGTCCTTCCATGCCAGCCTTCTCTGCCATAGATACCAATGCTGAGTCCAGTCCTTCTCGATTTAGGTACCACAGTCCCTTATGCCAAGTGCCAGTCCCAAGTCTTTGTCCTGTCCCTTTCTCCTTGAAGGTCACCTTAGGAATATCAAAAGAAACAATGCATTTAAGTTGGAGGATTATAGAACTAATGGACAAGAGACTGACTGGAAAGGATGGAGCATGTAAAACATTGGATAATCTTACTGAACCTGTACAATTAACAGTACCCTTACCGACCACTGGCTGGAAAGTGCCATCAGCTGTCTGAATGATGTCTGCTGATGCTAGGTGAGTGTAGGAAGAAAACTCACTAGCATTCCCCATCACATGCCGAAATGCTTCCGAGTCGATAATCCAGTCTGATGATTTAAGGGAAGAGATAGACGCAAGGGCAAGTGATTCGTCAGTACCTTCTGATGGATGGGCATACATGGCAGCGTTGCCCCTAACAAAGAATGAGGTGGACGCCTCCTCTGTTCTACTCCTCATGTCTCCCAGTGCCTGGTCCTCTACAGTAAATATGCCATCAGCTTCTTCGTTCCCTTCTGATATCAGGAGGTTTGCCCGATAACCTCCTCGGCCGCCTCGTCTACCCCCTCGACCACGACCACGTCCTCCATTATATCCTCGTCCGCCGAACGGTTCTCGTCCACCCCCTGAATCTCCCTCCCTAGGTGGTTTGGTACAAGCATACCGATGATGACCCATCTCTCCACAGTTGTAGCACTGTCGGTTATGCTGCCAGGGCTCTCCCTTAGATCCTGTGTTACCTGAGCTGGTGATCGCTAGTGCTGACTTTGCTTCGGGGGGACCACCTGTCCCGGCTTGCAGCCTGATGCGTGTCTCCTCCTGGATCATGGCTGAGATAGCCTCCTCAAGGCTAGGGATCTTTGGTTGGGCTAGAAGTAGGGTCGTCCTCTGTGCGAAAGCTGCAGTCAGCCCTTTGAGGAACTTCATCGTCCTCTCCTGCAGACACATATGTCTCTCCTTACACTTAGGGTCCCCGCAGCTCGCCCGATCTGAGAGTGATCATAATCCAACCACAGACGCTCCAACTCCGTGGCATACTCCTGCACCGTCTTCTCTCCCTGTACGGTGTCATCAATCTCCCCCTTTATCTGGAAGACCCGTAAGTTGTTCCCCACACCATCATAGGTCCTTCTCAACTTCTCCCACACATCTTTCACCATCTCAATACCGTCTACTGTGGCGGCAATAGACTGGAGTAAGAAGTTGAGAAGCCAGATGTAGATCACCATATGAGTGGACTTTCACTCATCGAGTCCTGTCGAGCCCTCGTCCGGCTCTGTCGTCTCGCCCGTCAGGAACCCCTCCATGTTTTTTCCTGCGAGGGTTCTTCTCACCCGCCGTGACCAACTCAGATAGGTGGCTGGTCCATCTAATTTCATATCGATGGAGGGAAGCTTCAACTCCGGCGACGTTCGTGTCGTGTTCTCACCAGCCGACATCGTCAACAACTTCATCAACTTCGCCACCTCTGCAGAATCTAGCTTCTTGATGATCTCCTCCATCGATGCGTCGTCTATCCAATCACGTCACGTCCGCTCCACGACTCATGCTCGTCCTCGTCGTCCGCTCCTAGATCCGAACATGTCCCTCCCTTTTTCAGATCTAGGCATCCCTATTAGGCGATATCTCGTGCTGGTGCGGAGGAGGCGGGAACACGCATGTCACAGCCGCCGTCGCAGCAACCGCAGCAGCAGTAGTAGCCGCAGCAGTAGCGGGACGGGGCAGCAACAGCGAAGGGCGGCCTGCGAAGGGCGGAGAAGAGAAGAGAAGGGAAGAAGGGGGGGCGTGGAAGAGTTCGGTGGAGGAGATCTAGGAAATCCTCCTGTGGGTTTGTGGAAGCTTGGTGACGGCTAGGGTTTGTGGAAACATAGCTCCGATACCATGTTGAAATTAGTTTATATTTGATTGATTGTCTCATTGGCATTATATAGCCTTACAGTCATTAATACAATGATCTCAATCATTATGACAATAATCTCATAATGGAATATCCTATGACATATTCTGGCATCCCAAATATGTCCTCAGGATATTCCCATGTGCTTATACTATACTTAAATATGACACCCAACATACCATATCAACACATTATAATAAAATGTAGGTTTAACAGCTTGCTGACGGGTTGTCAAAATTTCATGGCAATATTCTTTTGCCCATTTGGTAGTGTACCTTCGCTAGGAATTGGGCATCGCCTCAAAGAGGATGGAGTTAAGTCAATGTTTAGTCTTAAAATCTTCATAGATGCTTCTTTGAAGCTTTCTCAGTGTTGATTTTGTACATGTTTTAAGCAGTTTTCATTTTGTTGAAGTTTGCTTCTCAGTTCTCACTATGATAGTGTGCTTTTATATCCGAGGGATTATTTTTAAATATCAATGATATTAATGTACTTGTCACACTCCTATTTTGTCTTCACTATATTGATTCTCAAGTTTGTTGCAGGGTGCCTGGTCTTCGTGTTCGGTGTTCTATCTTCCTCGTTGATAAAGCTTTTTCTCACTCTGGCCGCTGTGAAAAAGTCTTACAACTCTCGCACCTCTAAGTGGGTGCAGGGTCATAATGAAAGGGTGACCACATCATTCTCGCTGTACAGATCAAGAACATCTTATATTTGGAGACTTTGTCGTGTTTTGGAGGGTCTTTCTCTTGATTATGGCTAATGAGAGCAGTGGATAAGAATCAAATCTGCACAGCATAGTCAATCACTCTTAAGTAGTTGTCGTAGATTCCACTATGCAGCTTGCACTTGTCTTCATATCTGGGAGATAGGCTCTTAATCTCCTATATCTTGTCATCATTCGAATTATGAGTGCTTGAAGCTGTCTGGCTCGATTATAATGGTTAGATTTGCGTGCTTTTCCTCGAGCAACCATAAGCAAAGATCAAAGGTATGTTAATACTGTTTTATAAAGTTTGTTGTTTGTAATTGACTTTTAACTTGAGCTAAGTGTTCTAAGTGCCAAAGGTTCAAAAGTTGGGTGGTATGGTGTGTTCAAGTTCTGAAGAAAAGACTCAAGGTTCTGCGAGTACAAAACCAAAGACTGATGAATATAGTCATTCAAATAATAGCATGGAGAAACTTACAAGTCCGTCTTCTCATGAGGATTGCTGGAAGTCAGAAATTTTAAATAGTGATTTCTATCCAGAGGATAGTGAAGAATTCCATCAGAGGATGCGCATGAAAAAAAGTCAGTCTCTTGGATGCATACTGGATGAAGATGGAGGTTTCTCTGGTGGATATGTCACAGATGATGATGAAATTGGGAGAGGGGCTTCATTTAATCATTCTCATGGAAAGAATATGATGAGAATGAATGGTTCGGTAAATGACATTACATCCGCTGAGTTATGCATCCGTGAAAACTTGGAAACTTCTTTTCATGATCAGCATGAAGAACATGATTCGGTTCAACCTTTCCATATGATTTCTGACAATCTCCATCATGAATCTCTCCTCTCTATAGAGGCTTTGCAACAGTTTGATCAAGAGCAGCATGCTGATGTAGATGAGCAATCTGCTGACCGTGTGGCTAACTATGGATCCTTATCATCAGATATCCCTCCTGCCTTAGCAAGATCAGAGTCGGTAAATAACCTCAGGGACACAACCGGCTCTACTGAAGATGTCTTGACTGATAAAGTCATGGGCCTTCGGTTCAGATCATTTGAAAATTTACATTTTCCGCAAGAATCTGATTTTGATAAGGAAGGTGCAGCTTGTCATGTAGAGTCGGAGAAAGCGCAGCTTCTCTCAAATGCATCTGATTTAGATGGTAAGCCTAACGATGGATATGATTCCCACAACTATAATGTGGTAGGTAATAAGGGAAAGGAACTTGAGACTGATGATGTCAAGATGAAGAACATTCAGCATGAATCCCCTATCTTAGATTGCGATGAACTAAATCCTAGATATTTCAGCATCCGGCGAATACAAGACTGGATTAGCAAAATTGGTATTGGAAGTGATTGTATTGTGGAAGAACCTGGGGATAGCTCTGCTTCATTTTCTAACCAAGAACCCCTAGTGGAAGGCGTTGTGCCTACCACAAAGCTTGGTGCTAGAAGTCAGCTTGGCATGGAAGTGGCTTACAACTATATCTCGTCCTTGACTGCCGCATCCTCAGCAGCAAAGATGTCAAATCATGGATTGGTTGCTGTCCCGTTTCTTAGTGCCTTTGTTGGACTTCGAGTGCTAAATTTATCAGGCAATGCTATAGGTATGCATTTCATACTGCTATTTTTGAAGTGGGATACCATTTACATTAACTTTTAATTAATTTTGCAAATGTGTCTTGCTACTACTACATAGCTTATTCTGTTAGTATATGTGCCGATTCTCAGTACCTGCTTAGATTACATAAATCAGCGGTTTCTGATTCATTTCCATTTCAAAACATGTGTCCAGTTCGTATTACTGCAGGAGCTCTTCCGAGAGGACTTCACATGTTAAATTTATCAAAGAACAATATTGCAGTCATTGAAGGTCTTCGTGATTTGACGCGCCTCCGTGTATTGGACCTGAGTTACAACCGAATCATTAGAATTGGCCATGGTATGACAACTTTATTGAAATTTTGTCCATTTTTAGCTTGAGATATTGAGAAAGTCTTTGAAATATTTTTTTCTACTTGGGACTTATAATGCACAAATACAGTTTTAATATCAAAATCTGGTGCATGTTCAACAATAATACGAGAAAGAAGCAAGTTTTGGTCTTCTAAGCTAAAGAAAAAAGAGAGAGTTGTATCAAATAATAAGATGCACGAGAAGTAGGGGAGCCCATTTGCTAAGACCTTAGGTGAAGTAGAGGGGACTTCAGTGTTCCTTTTTCATTAACTGTCCCATAAAACTAAAAGTTAGTTTATCAGAGTCCAGTATCTTTGACATAAGCAAAATAAAGGAGATTAAATAATATTAATGTTATGTCTCTTTGCTCATCCATTTTACTGTGGACAACTTATAGGATTATTGTAATTGTTGATTGAGTTCATATGTTTACTCTATTTTTAAGAAGATACACATTATGAAAGTTCACTCTCATCATTTCTAAGTAAACAAACGCTATGCTTAAGGTGAAAATATATCGTGTAATATTGTCTTTGGAACTAGAACAGATCTTGGTTCAATTTGTTTTCGGCTCAACATCAAGCACATAAGGTGTGTGAATGAATTTTTATGTTAGGTATTGGAACAGAAATTTGACTATTGAACATTTAATTTATGAGATTACATAGCTCTTTAAAGGTCATGCAAATTCATATGAATTGGCTATTTAAAAAGGTTAAACATTCGGTCAAAACTAAATTACTAACGCAGATCTGCATATTGGATTAGCTATCCGGGAACTGGCTGATACAGATGCCATCACCTGCTAATCAAGGTTTGCAGTGTCAGAATCGGTATTGGACCCTTCCTATAAGTATCGAGATCGGCAGTACATGCGGTTTCAGATCGGAGTATCAAATTTTTTGATATCGGAAAGCAAATAATTATTAATTATTAAAATTATAGGAGAAATATTTTATACTTTTAGGCATAATTTTAAGTATTTTCTTTGTTGTTTTCAGTAGTTTTGAAATTGAATAAAATAGCACTCACCTCACACCCTCTCACCCTTGCAGATTGGTTTACATGCGATAGATAAGTTTTCTTCTTTTACATGCTTTTACAACCTTAATATGCTTTTACACCCTTGTTGATTAGTTTTTTGTTCAATTTTCTTTACCGAATTGACTAGAAAAGAGACTCCAATGTCGGTATCGGTCAATATCAGTATTGGTCGGTATCATATCCAGACATGTCAAACCGTATCGATATCGGCCGTATCGGATCTATATCGGCCGATACTACAACTGTGCTGTTAATCTCTAGTGCTGAGCAAATTTTGTAAGTTTTTCAAAAACTCTGTAAATTAGGCCAAACATTCCGAAATTAACTGATACTTCCTTGGACGGTCTGAAATTTAATGAGGTATTAGCCAAAACTTGAAGGAAACTAGCCAAATTTATATTGTTATTCTCAGTGCAAATAGTCTTTAGTAGTCTGCCTACATGTACCTCGTTTGTAATCAATAAAAGTTGTGATAAAGGAAAAAGAAGGAGAATCCTTGACATGCACCTTTGCATTTATTTAATCACTAACTAACTTGTCTTTAACTCTGTAGGTTTGGCCTCTTGTTCCTCCTTAAAGGAGCTGTATTTAGCTGGAAACAAGATCGGTGAGGTAGAAGGCTTGCACCGGCTCCTCAGACTGAACATTTTAGATTTGCATTCCAATAAAGTTTCTACTGCAAAAGGCCTCGGTCAACTAGCTGCTAATTATGGCTCTCTGCAAGTAATTAACCTGGAGTGGAACCCTGCCCAGAGGAATGTGGGAGATGAACAGCTTAAGAAGTATCTGCTCAGTCTCCTTCCGAATCTAGTATACTACAACAAGCACAGCATCAGAGCGAGCAGCACAAAAGAAACCTCAGACCGCCTACCTCGATCTGCTTTTGACCGTAGCACGAGGACAGAAAACAAAATGACACGAAGGTCATCACATGGTTCAGGTCTTCACAAGTTGTCGCCGGACCCCAACCCCATCCGCATCCGATCGAGTCATGCTGGAGGCTTGTCGAGGCAGCTTAAGAGCAGAAATGTAGTCCATATGCACCTACCTCCTATTGCATCTAAATCATCGTACCATGTGCCGGAGGTGGTTGACAAGAGACTAGTAAGTTGGCAACCAAGTAATCTCATTAGACGAATCCGAAGCGTGGGAAATCTTTCTTGAATAATGGTAGTAACAAATGGATACTCGATTTAGCCAGCCCTCTTATATTTAATTTGTGCTGATGAATATGTATCTAGCCATCTGACAATTTGGACCTAATTACGACTAGGATGTGCCTTGTATTGTTTGATAAATAAAAGACCATTTTCATGGCAACTAGGTGTCTTATTGCACTATTTCTTTCTGAAATTGCTTCTTTGGCTGATCTGGTGGAAGTCTCGAGTTTGTTTTGTTTATAACTGGAGGCTTGGAGATGACTCTTCTGGGAGGAGAATGGCCTTCATTTGGCAGAATCCAAGTTTGCAATTATATTTATATCTAAAATTGTTTTGATGTGAATATAAAGCTATCAACATGTTGCGAGTAAGCCCAAAGAAATGGATGAAGGTCATGTGCACTTTATTCTTCTGTGGAGAAAAAATGATTGTTGTCTACATGTGAGACGACTAAGCTCGAAGAAATGGACCTCATTTTTTAAGAATGCAAGCGCCTAAGTCTCACCAACACACCAAGTGATGCTAGGAGTATGAACTATGGATTGGATATTAATAAGAGCATGACCTGCAGTTGTGTGATCTTCTCTAATAGTGTGGTTCGAGAAGACCAACCCTACCTGATTCTTCTACTTAAACTCCATTGTTGTAGTCAGGATTTGGAACAGTAAACCTAGTTGCAGAAGATGACTGCCTAGTTATCACGTGGAAGTCCTGTACCAACGAGCCTTCAAGTTCTTGCAAGTTGCTCCAGATATTTGGATTGTTCTTTGACAAAATTGCCGGCATGTGATAGATTTCTTCACTCTGTAAGTTTTGGTGCTCAAGTGTTACTTGAATTGATCAGCTGTGCCATTTATGTGGATCTAAAGACCTTCATGTATGCCCTCCTCATGAGCGAACAAAATGCGGATGTGACAAGTTAGGTCATTTCCGCAACTAGAACTTTGTACCCGCTAAAACTTGCCAGTTTCTTGATCTAAGAAATATGTTCTAAAACATGCCATCTTCGTGACCAAATGATATCACAAGAAAAGCATTTGGTTAGATTAGGCACATCAAGTACTTGAAATATTTTACGCACCACCAAAATCAGACATCAAAGACATGCAGTGCAGACAGTGCTCCGACAAACACAAATCTCTCAGCAACAAAAACCACTACAAACTTTGGATGATGAACAAGAAAATCCTTCAACTTAATTAATACTTCGATATCCAATTTTAACAGCAGGATGACACAAAGTTCAGACAGGAAAGCAAAGCAAAGCAAAGCAAAGCAGATAGACTACCATCACTTTAATACACAGCATAGTCCTCTAAACAGAAGCCACATTCCGTATTCCTCATTCCATTACCCTTTGCCTTTCGACTCTAGTTCTCTGAAGCATGAAAGAGAGGAGTTAACATTAGAATTCAGCCTATTACTAACAAAACAAACAAAAAAAAACCACACAAATATAGAAGAAACTATAGCTAACATATAATAGAACTTAAATAAGAGCTAAATTTACAGGTAATGATTAGTTTATTCCATCGGTTTCTGTCAAGAGCTAGGTATGAGACAAAACAAAATTCATATACCCAACCAGTAGCAATATGAACTTGCAATGATTTCAATGATGAACAAGGATAAGAATATGCTAAGCATGTCATAATGTAAAGCAAACCTCAAACAATGCAATTTTTACTTAATTAGCAAGCTCTGTGCATGATCTTCGAAGAATACATGAGGCTATAAATAATGTTATATGACTGTCATCCTTTACCTTGTATCTGATATTCATCAAGCATCTGCAAAATCATCAGACACCCAAAACTACTATCTTAACAAGATCATCAGACACAACTAATTTGTGAATATCACAAAACTTAAGTTGAGATAACTGGAAATAGGTGTGCATACCAACAATTAATTCCATAATGTTTTAAAAAGCAACCACAGCTTTATCCCGGATATTAGGAGTTGGCTACTTGAACACTTTTCCTAATTTAACGTAAATTCATCATGATTAAAATGAATAACATATAACCGAGGTTCGTAGTATCGGAATCGGTAAGACCAATGAGTATCTGGATCGCCGATATCGGCAGTTTAGGATCGGAGTGTTGAATTATTTTAGTATTGGAAAGCAAATAATTATTAAATTTTAGAGAGAAAAAATACTTTAAATATTTAGGCAGAATTTTAAGCATTTTTTTGTGTTGTTTCTTAGTAGTTTTGAAATTGAATGAAATAATAGTCACCCTTGTTGATTTGTTTAATTGCGATAAATAAATTTTCTTCCTTACATGTTTTATACCCTTGTTGATTGGTCTTTTTTCGTTCAATTTTTACTGTCGAATTGACTAGAGACTAGAAAAGAGACCCCCAACGTTGGTATAGCCATATCGGTAAAGATCGGTATCAGATCAGAACATGTCAAACCGTATCAGTATCGACCGATACAAACTATGCATATAACCCACAGTAATCTACTTAATTTTCTGTTCACAGAACCAGGAACCATTAGACTAGTAAACAGAAAACCAACTATTAAATCTTTAAATATCACAGTGATGTAACCAGTATCATAGCTCGCCAACACTAACTACACCTATTTGTTTACAGCTCTCTGGGCCACAATTTGTAATCAGAGGAAGTGGACCACTTTATAGTATGCCAACTTGTTTCTATTTGTAATATACATAATGTTCTAAACTATATTTTCTTGAAAACAATTTTGTTGTAAGGACCAGCTCAAAGTAGATATATTTTAAAAATGGAACAGAACCTGTAACAATTAGGTAATAATAAGTTGATACCAGCATCATTGCATGAAAGTATGAAATGAGCAAAAATTATCAGTGTGTTCAAGTTATAAAAATTAGAACATTGCCCAAAATATCATTTCTCGCTTAGTAGGTTTAGAACTCAAGACCTCTTGAGTACGAAGCCCATAACTAAGTGAGCAACCATCATTTGCTAAACATCTAATAACATGAAATTAAATATAGGACAATCAAAGACAATATACAAAAAAACAGAAAAGTCAAGGGGAGTGGTCATTCCCCCTCGGTCTGTGGTGGGTCCACCGCCCCTGACGATGCTAATCTAATCCTCTTCAACAAGGAGCATGGAGGTGAGAAAAACATTTTGGATTGTATCATAAACTGTCCACCTAACTATTGAAATGTTCCTTTTGGGGTATACAAAGAGTCTTTATTAAGACTGTGATTCATTTTGCATCTTTCGCTATGATACAATAGGAAAAACTAGTCACAACCAACTGAATCAACAAACTAATTAACATAATAAGCTCAATATTAACATGAGCGTTGAGAAGTCGACTCAACATAATTGAAATACTTCATTAAGCAAAAGTGAGAAAAATATATAGGGGAGTGGGCCTCCCTTCCTAGAAGTTGTCCATTGTGTGACTAAAATAAGGCTAACAAAGTAACATGTACACAAAGGGAGCTATCACCTATGAGTAATAGAAAAATAATATCACAAAAGAACATAGAAAGTAAATGATACATGGACTCTCACTTGCAAACTATCAGCCCAAAGGGCCAAATATAGCACTCTATCTGGACGTCCAAATTATTATCTGTGACTAATACCTAGATTTGTTGCATTTGTGACAGGTATGCATGCCCAGTACGTCATACCCTTCCATTTTCATGTCTTCAATGAATTGGTCTTAATCTCAACCTATGTTTTTACAGGCGACGCCTAGGCGCGCCTAGGCGGCCTGTTGAGGGATGAGCGCCTTGACCAGGAAAAATATTCTCCGTGTTTAGAGATGGGTGCCTAGGCGCGCCTAGGCGGACACCTAGGGTCGACCAGGGGAAGGAAAGACGGACGCCTAGGCTATTGTTGCTACTCGTACTCAAAAGAAAAAAAAATTATGTTGCTGCTTCTGCTGGTACTGCTCCTGTTGGTACTTCTTCTTCATCTTCTTCTTATGTTGCTCATACTACTATTGCTCGTACTTTTGCGGCTGCTGTGACCTGGGCGGACGTCTAGGCGCGTCTAGGCGAGGAGGCCACCCTCTCGCCTCGTCTCGCCTAGTGCCCACAACAACTTTGATCTCAACAGAATAGGCTAGAGTAGTTTAGATCTTAGAAGCCAGAAACTCCTAAGAGGTCAATAAAACTCAGTAAGAACCTCGACAGAATATGAACTATGTTTTCAAAGATGTTTCAAAAGCAAAGTAATATGAATCCGTTCTTCTGTTGCATGTAACGAACATAGGTAAAACTAGAAAGATCACTAGTAATGTAATATTTTATAACATAATTACTTAGTGTTGGTTTTAGTGAATGTTTGCTTCTGTTCAGTTGTTTATTCTCACCAGTACTTATAAAAGTGCTGACCCACCAACAGTTTACTTGCTTGCAGGTACTGGATCGTCTGAGGAAGCGATAGACGTGCCTCATCCCCAAGACCCGGAAATCTGGTTTCGTTTGCCTCGAGTTGCTTTCAGAAAGAGGGGTATAATGTATGGAACGATGCCTTTGTAATCAGAGAACCCTGTCCCTCGATTTGCCCCGAATACTCAGATGGTTAAATGCTTGCAACAATGTCCCTCCGCTGCTTACTCGATAGATGCGATAATAGCCAAAACTTTAACGATGTTGCATTATGCGGACGCAACCCCAGGCTCGCACGGCATCACCTCCCGGTATCAAACGACCATACGCGAGCGTCGAGGCGCGGTGATTCGCGTCCGGTCCCGACGGGGGAACGGTGGTGGGGAGGCCTTCGGGGCCGTGGCGTGACATAATGGTATCAGAGCGAATTCGATTATTTGTCCATTTCATTAATATGACTCTGAGAAGTGCTCGATATTGTATTGCAATAGAGCGTTCCATACAATAACTCCATAGATATTCTCAAAGTGCAAAAGTTTTCTGGATTCGGTGTGTTGCTTGAGAGTTGTGCTTTCGTGCTTGTTGCTTGTGTTTCGATTGAGTACGGTGAGGGATGAGGACTATCGCTGCTCGAAATATCGGAAAGTTTATCATTGAAGTTTCGAGGACGAAACTTTTTGTTGGTGGGTAAGTATGTAGTGCCCCGCTCCGCGTCGGCACTATGTATCAAGGTGAGTGGCAGAACTTCGTTCTCTGATTCTTACACGCCTTAATAATGAATCTGAGTTTTTGAATGCTTGTTTGCTTAAAGATAGTTTTCATAAGAGAATGATAGAACCTGTCTTGCTTGCTAATAAGAGAACTCACCTAGCTTGTCTTTGAAACGAACTTGTCTGCTTAACTAAGAGAATCCTAATACGTATGTCTAAGAGTATGAGCTTGCATGAACATGTTTCACTATCTCCTGTGCTTCGAGAGAACCATATCGTGTGCTTGAACTTGTTCAGTGAGGGCGGCTAGTCCGCAACAAAGATATATGGTCTGATGGTTCGTCTCGTCAGTATCCTAGAGTTTATTTGATAGTGTTTCATGCATTCGCATCGGTCGGACAATGGCTATTGGTGGAGAGCTGAACCTTGGTCACGGCTGCTACAGAGATAGTGGAAAGAACCATGAGTCACAGCTGCCAATAGCATCAGATAAAAGAATCATTGGTTAGCTGGATCAACCGCTGCCGATCCTGAGTTACTCGGGGACCGCACTGCATATAAGATAGTTCATTGTGTCGGCTTGATAGAGGACTGCCCCTAGATATGCATTTGTTCCTAGATGTGCATTTGTCCCTAGAGTCTTTGAGTATAGCTCACGAGACACGCTGCGCACACCCTGATTATAGAACGATCGGCTTGTCTTGCTTGCTTGCTTAATATCGAATATGCACTCTGTTTTCAAAGATGTTTCAAAAGAAAAGTAATATGAATCCGTTCTTCTGTTGCATGTAACGAACATAGGTAAAACTAGAAAGATCACTAGTAATGTAATATTTTATAACATGATTACTTAGTGTTGGTTTTAGTGAATGTTTGCTTCTGTTCAGTTGTTTATTCTCACCAGTATTTATAAAAGTGCTGACCCACCAACAGTTTACTTGCTTGAAGGTACTGGATCGTCCGAGGAAGCGATAGGCGTGTCTCATCCCGAAGACCCGGAAATCTGGTTTTGTTTGCCTCGAATTGCTTTCGTATAGAGGGGCATAATGTATGGAACGATGCCTTTGTAATCAGAGAACCCAGTCCCTCGATTTGCCCCGAATACTCAGATGGTTAAATGCTTGCAACAATGTCCCTCCGCTGCTTACTCGATAGATGTGATGATAGCCAAAACTTTAACGACGTTGCCTTGTGCGGGCGCAACCCCAGGCTCGCACGGCATCACGTTCCGGTATCAAACGACCATACGCGTCCCGCGGGAGCGCCGAGGCGCGGTGATTCACGTCCGGTGGGACGGGAGAACGGTGGTCGGGAGGCCTTGGGGGCCGGGACGTGACAATAAGTATCATCATAACACCGTGTATAAGATTTTTCATAACCTTGTATACGCTCTAGATCTATGTTGCATAAATATGGACAAATGCGGAATGCAGGCATTTTCATATAGGTACTAAGTACTCACCTATATTGCATGAATACAGACACAATAGGGATACACACCATTTCCCCATGTCCATGCAACATAGTTCTGGACCAGAATAAGTTCTACTATTTGGAACCCACTTGCCTCCGGTGAAGGATATGGATGTTGTTAGTGTTGCAGAGGACATAGCCCTTAACAGAGCCGAATGGAAGAAGAGGATTCAAACAATCAACCCGGATAAAAAGTTTGTTGTTGCCGTCTCTGGTGAACTGGGGCATGAGAAGACTCAAGATTTGAATTAAAACATGATACAAAGTGAATAAATATAAACATAACAAAAAAACAATAATGCATTATTAATCCCAAATCTTTGGTAGTGGCAAATCAGATCGTTCTTCTCCATCAAAAAAACTATAAAAATAATTTGTATTTTACTGTTTAAGAGCCTCTTATAGTTTACATGATTTCCACTACAATAACAGTTCAAAATCAGCCCATTCAGCAATTCATGCAATACCGAAGTATTAATGATGTGAAAACACATGCACTAAGGTCCATGTAGTGCTTAACTAAAGTCTCCATATCACTAGGCCAAGAAATAGCTACCGCCTTTCTTACAAGCCAAACTAACATTTTACATACTAATTTCTGCCTGCATAACCAACCTATAAAAACATAATGTCCAAACATAAGATGCATGTGCAACGATAGCAAAAATACAAGTATGATACACCATAAAGAAAATGACCATTAGAATTTAGGTAAATCAATTTAGTTCAGCAAAAAAAGGAGGCAGTAAATATAACAGTAATTACATTTGAGTAATAAGAGGTATATAGTATGTCGCGGACTATTACGCATTAAACGCACAAACTTCTAGATTGCATTGGAAAATACTAATGTGAACAACTAATTATTACATAACAATAGGGCGAATTTATGAGGGATCTTCTTGGGTTCCATGGAGGTGGCACTCAATTAGAATGAACAATATGAACATTGCCCATCTCTTCCTAGGATACTGCTTCCAAACAATTTCATGTGAAAGAATATTGACCATCTAACTTTGGGCCTTTGGATATGGATAAGAGAAGAAAGAAGACTGTGTTGTTGATAAAGCAAAACTTTCAGAACAACTAATTAAACAGGATATGAATTTGCTTAGAGGAAAAAAAATTAAGAAACATATATGGCCTTCGGATAGGTCGGATAGGTGAGATAGAATCGTATGCACTTAAGGATAGACAGCCGCCTCTCGTGGTGGTAGTTACGGGTTATCTATCCCCAAGCGGTACGAACTCCTACCAGAATACCCATCGGAGCATGATCCCTAGGGTGACAGACCTCGAAACTTGAACCCCCGAAAAACAGCATGAAAAGTGAGACCAAGAGCACAACAAAATGAAGAAAATATTAGAGAGGAAGAGAGAAGATTATTCCTTTTTTATTTTCTCAAAGAGGGCATCCATCTGTAAAGTAAAGTACTATACCCCAATTAAACCTAAAGTTTAATTTGGTCATAATGCTCATAGAACGCATGAAATAAAAAGACGATGAATATTGCAATGGCTAGTAGTAACTGCACATCCTATTACCCATGTGGTCAACATGTATGAGTCGTAATTACCAAAACAATGAGCTAAGTTAGCTCAACCGAGCTAAGCTAGCTCAACCGAGCTAAGCGACCAAATAGACTGGTTGACACAAAAATGAACTAAGTTACACAAGACACTTAGCTAAAACGAGCCAAGCTACCAAAGAGAGTAAGTTGTCGTTAGCTCATAAGAGAAAAAAAAAATCAAATACCAAAAATAAAAGATCAAACAAATAAAACTGAAAAACCATTAGAAATTAACTCCTAAAAAATACTAAGAAAACAGTTTGATGGTTTTGTTTGTACTAAACTTGGTGCAAATGCCAGAGGCTTCAATTTACATTTAGTAACACTTGTTGCCACCCGAGAAGACACTAGTGACACAAGTCTCATTTATCGGATTTTAACTGGTACAACTTAGCAAGCAGAAGCTCAAGTTATTGGGTCAAATTGTTTGTGTGATAAAATCCGATAAAGGAACCTTGATTCAAAAGTCAATGATTAATGTTTCTATGTTTCTTCGGGTGGCAATAAGTGTTACCAAGTGTAAATTCAGGACTCCATCAATTGCACCGAACACTTAATAAAAACAGAACCGTCAAACGATTTTTTGAGTTTTTTTTTTAAATTAACTTTTGGGGGATTGTTGGAATTCAAATCTTAAAAGTTGATTTATAATGATTTCTCAGTTTCCTTGTTTTATGATTTTATCTTTTATTTTCATATTTAATTTAATTTTTCTTCTCTTATGCGCTAACAACTCACTCTCTTTGGTAGCATAGTTTATTTAAGCTGTCTTGTTTGAGCTAATTTAGCTCATTATTATGTCAACGAGTCTATTTGGTTACTTAGCTCATTTGAGCTAGCTCTTTTGGGCTAACTTAGCTACTTTTATTTTCTTTAGTAGTTGCATTGCAAACTTTATGGCTCATGCATATTTACTATATTGGTAATAGGGTGTTCACTTGCTACTAGTCGTTACAATATTCAGTCGTTGTATTGCATTGGTTAAATGGACATTATGGCCAAACTAGATATTGGGTTTAATTAGGGTGTAGTCCTTAGGCCTATAGATGAGTGCCCTCTTTTAGAGAAAAAAAAAGGAACAATATTCTCTCTTACTAACTAATATATTCTTTATTTTGTTGTGATATTGTTTTCATTTCATGTTATTTTCTGACAATTCCAAAGGTTCGAGTTTCTAGGTCCGTCGCCCTAGGGGAGAGAGAGACCTTACACTCCACCATGAGTGTAATACCCCATAATCTAGTAGGACTTATGTTTGGTAGATTTGGCTTTAAGCTAGCTTTGATTTGATTAATAATAAATGTTGGACGATTCAATTATTTGAATAAAGATTAGAGTTGGCAATAGAAGATTACTTTATTATTAAAATCAAAAGTTAATTGATGGTTTATGGATTGATCGTGCCCAGGATCTAAAATGGATTTTTTTTTTTTAATATTCCATTTTTTTAAATATGGTTTGACCCTATGGAATAGGTTTTAATTGGTTAGCCCTGATTTGGAATAGTTGCATTTGTGCTAAGTTGGTCGACTTAAGTTTGGCGGAAATCATTTAATTGGATTAGACTTAAGTCTAGTTGCCTTGAGTTAGACTTTAGCACGTTGACTCATTGGAATGCTTAATAGCTTATGATAAAGTGGCTAAATGGAGTATGGAATTCGGATATGAAAGTCATATTATTATATTATGGAAAGTTGGTTTAATAACTTATGAGAAGTTGGCATGATAGCTTATGAAAATATTTTCGGTTTCCTAGGTAAATATAATATCTTTGAAGATTTGATATGTTATTATGTATTGGTGGTTACTATGATGGTTAAGATAATATCTTGATGGTTAAGATAATATCTTGATGGTTATGATATTTATCTTATTCAATTTTCATTTTTGGATTAGAATTGTGGCTAGATCCGTTGAACCATATTTTTTTTAGATTGATCGATTATTACAAGGTGGAATTGGTTGAAATAATATCTTTTGGAGATAATTTGGTTAATCTTGTTGAGATATTTTCTCTCAGTTGATTGGATTTTGGATGAAATGAGGCACAATATAATTTGGGAAAATTTTCTTGAGTTGAAATTGTGGCTACATTCAATGAATGGGTTAGATGGTGATAATGATATCTTTAGAGATAAGATGGTGGTTTTTGTATAACTACTTTGGTAGCCTATATAAGGAGTCCCTCCTCTTCATTCTCCACTCCACCTTTCTATTCCATTCTACAATTTTTGAGAGGGGAGAAAAAGGGCTTACTCGTGTGGAACGACAAACCGTTGCGGGAAAAAGACGTACGAGGAAGGCTATCGACAATCAAACAGTGGGTGAACATCATTATCTTTCCTAAATCTTTCACATTTAATAATAAGATAGAAGATGGATTTATCGAATATTTTTCATAGTTGCTATCTTCTTTAAAGATTGAAAATACGAAATACAGTAAGATGAATTATTGTTTAAAGCATAGTAACTAGGCTTCTTTTTTTATCTTGGAATTCTAGAGATTGATATTAGTGAGTTTAAAACGGTATGCTCCTAAAAAAAAAGTCCTAAGACAATGATGATAATAAATTCACTAGAAGAGGATTACAGAAGTTTATATTTGATAAGAAATGTTGCTACTTGAATGGTAGAAATAATTCTAGGAATTATTAAATGTTGTTTCTTTATGTGATGTTGTAATTGAGCCTTAATTAGTTTATAAGCAAGAAAAGTTCAATTGTGAATGATATGTGAAATGATTGGAAAAAAAATAATTGTTGCTAGACATGAATTATTATGAGATGGGAAGTATAAAAGAGTGTAGGCTCTAAAGTTTCATGATATAGTATAGCCATTTGGATTACAAAGAAGAAAGAAAGAGACGAAAAGTTATATTGCACATAGGGAATATAGCATTGTTTACTTGAATGAATACATGTTTGATAGGTTGCATAGTCATGCATCGGTCATAGACAACATGTGCACAAGGTATGTTCCTCGAGCTTCTACACAGCATGGGGCGTATCGTCCTAGGAGGAACAATTAGTTTCGCAGATCTTCGAAGGATGAAGTTGCTGCAGGGGTATCGAAAGTCTATAGCTGGATTCGCTATCCGGGCTGGGAGAGTTTTGTTGGACGTTGCCCTTAACACTTGCATGTGTAAGGCTATGTCTAATTATGGAAAGTCATCCATGGACCATCATGTAGCTAGGACGCATGCTAATAAGAATGGTTTTGCAAACTCAAACCAATTATTAAGGGATAGATAAAATATAATCTCTAACATTTGCTTTGCAAAGACGGATTACCGGATCCTATAAAACAAACATTGTTGTTCTAATCACTTGTTTTTAAGGGACGACTTCCAATAGTTGAGAACAATTGTTTTAATTAATTCTATATGTTGTTTTCATGCTTTACTTGTTCCGAGAAATATGAAATATCCCCAAGTATAAATGTTAAAAGAAAAAGAATATTGAATGCTATATAAATGAATGGAATATTGTTATGAGAATGACCCTAATAGATTTCAAGCAGAATAGATTTTTACTTAATTGCCTAAGTATTTGTATGAAATAAAAATAAGAAAAGAATAGAAAGACCACAAGCACTTAAGTGTAAGATGCTTTAGATTCACATGATTACTTTGTGTTTGATTTTAGGTGGGTGCAGTTTTGCCGCTCACCAATACATCCTAATGTTTTGACCCTCACATTTCAGATATGGAAGACGAGGCAGGAGCTTGAGGTGATAGCATATTTTGGATCGTATTATTCATTTGAAGGTTTTATAAATTAATTATGGGATGAAATGTATGGAACAATGATTTGATTGTAACCTTTTGAGACCCTTCAAGATTTCATTGTTTCCTTATATTGATTTTCCCACTACAAGATTTTATTCAGCTTGATATTAAAGGCTCAAATGTATTCTTTTTATATTGCATTGTATCTTTTGAAATATTTCGTAGCTTAGGAATTGAGAATTGGTTTTCCTATGCCTTGTACAAGTCAACTTGCGCTTGCACGACATTGCATCCCCGATGACTACTATCGGGAGCAGGGCATGACAACGAGAGCCGACGGTCTCTTCTTAAGTGCATATGATTCCATCTCGCCAAATCTGAAGGCCAGACAAGTTTCTTTAATTTTTATTTTGTATTCTAATTAAATTATATATATAAAAAAAATTAAATTCATATCGTATTTAATTAGTTGTTCTGAAATTACACAGAAATATTGCTTTATCTACAACAGATTGGGTATCTGAAATTGGAACTTTGAATTTGCATGAGATTAAAGTTATGAGGCTTTCCATGGAAGTGAACTTGGTAATCAGAACTCACTTACTTTTATCCACACAAAAAAAACAGAGAAATAGTTCTTACTTGTAGTAAATGTATAATTCTTAAGATTCATAATATAGAGGTGAACCAGGACAGTTAGTGATGTTATTCAGTCAGGTCGGGTCCTGGCAATGCTAGAACCATACCTGATATTCTCCTATGCCTAGGTTTTTGTGTCCAGATTCTAGCCATACTTCAGGGCAGGTTCGGGCCGGGCATGGGTTGTCTCTGTTTAGACTTGAGACCATAAACATCCTGTTTGTTAGAAGAGACTACATTGACTGTTTATTATAATGATTATATTAGCACCATACTGAATTAATTCATGTGTCCGCTAAAAATTGTCTGCTAACTACTAAATCACATAAGTATTCATTTGCAAAATAAACATAATTTTTATTTAGTAAATTTTATATTATAAAACCATGCAATTCATGAGTTATTTGCTAGTAGTAACAAATGAGAGGCATATCTAGGATAAGTGATATGGTTTTAGTTATGAACTTATGATATTTGGTTTAGTTACAAGAATATTGTCTATGCTTTCCTTCACTTGGATTTTGATGACTTTGGTTATGAACTTATGATATTTTGTGTATACTTCTATATAATTGTATATGATACAAAAGACGACCCAGATAAAAATGGACAGCGACCCCAAATAGCGTACCGAATAAGCCTACCCCCACCGCACCGCGTACCGGCTGAGGTACCGTACCGCGAACCCGTACCCGTACCACGTACCAAAGCGACCCACGATCCTGATAACATTGGTTATGGTACTAGTAACCAAGGACACGGACATTCATTAATGACCGGCCTTGTATATTAAAAACAGTTATTATTGGCAACATTGATTAGAAAGTTAATATAGCAGCATCCATGTTTTTCAATAGAATGAAGATAGTAAGAAAAACATATAATGCGGATAGACATAAACAAAAGAAGGAAATCCTTTAACTATTGTTTTGTCGCCCGTGTTTTACAAAATCCTATATAGAAAGTGAAAAGGCTCTATCTGATATATTTATAGTCAGAACAACCTAATTAACTCCTTCGTTTCAAAACAATCAACATAGAACCATACAATACAAGCATGATCTTTGTCTACACCTACGAAACAAAATCAAATCCTTATGCAAAACACTGAATCGACAACAAAATTTGTATCTTCAATTGAAGCATATCATCATCAAGCTACTAAAATGTTTGATTTTTTTAAAATTTATCATTGTGTCCATTGTCGGAAAATATCTTACATGGAACTACTAGCCTTAGCCTTGCCCAAATAAAACAACAAAAACATAACCGACTTTTAGACTACCATCAAGGATCACACCTTCAACCAACCTAAGCCGCTAATGAAAACATGAAAAGGCTGGCATAACTTCAACCGTATTCATAACTTAGTCATCCTAACGCCCTGAACAAGGAAAACCATTTATTCCCACATATACACACAAATGTCAAGACATCTCTCCAAAAGAATACACCACATACCATGAGCAATCAATAAATTTTCTAACATTTCCACGTATTGGTTAACTAAGACACTAAGGCTTAGTTAAGATGGGCAAGCGCCCATTCCGGAATGTCCATCGGGCTAGCGATTTGGAAATGCGCATTTGATGCCTAAATGAATGACATATTTGACCAAACTCCCATCCAAAACGGAAGTCGTTTGGCTCCCTCATTGCATTTGACACCAAAAAGAGTCCTGGATGAAACTTAATTGCAATCCAAACTAGCCCTAAATCAACTAAACATAAAACAGCCCAATACGGACACGGCACCAATTTTGGATGTCATAATGTATTTTAGGGCATTAGCGTCGAGTCCAATATGTGTCTGACACGGCACAGACATGGCAACAATTGTGTAACTGTCCGGGCAACATAGCCTAGCCCTAAACATCAAGTTTTTCCCCACATAAACATACAATTACAACCAAAGATCAAAACTTTATTATTCATGAACCCACAAAGCAAAACCATCAATTCATGATCAAAGACCGTTACCTTTCTTCTGCTCATCGTCGGCATCGTGGAACTCCACATCCTTCTCCTTCACTGCAGCAGCGGAGGGGGCATTCTCCTCGTCCGGATACCTAACGACGACGACAGGGCAGACGCAGTGATGGACGCAGTAATCGCTGACGCTCCCGAGCCGGCCCTTGCTGCTCCTCCTGGAGGCGCCGAAGCCCCTGCTCCCCATGATGACGGCGCTGAGGCCGAGCCTCTCGACCTCAAGGCAGAGCCTCTCCTTCATGTCGTGGTCCTTGACGATGTGGATCTTGAATGGGATCTGGGCGTCGACGAGGGGCTGGGCGAGGTCCTGGGACTTGGTGGAGGTGAAGGCGTCGAAATCGTCCTCGAGCTTCTGCTTAGACTGCTCGTCGGTGCCGGCGTCGGCGGAGGGGTGGTCGGAGGAAGGGGGATTCTCGGAGAGGGAGAGGTCGATGGAGCCCCAGTCGGCTCCGTAGAGGACGGAGGTGGGGCGGACGTGGAGGAGGATGACGGCGTCACCCGGGCGGAGGTAGTTCTGGACGGCCCACTTGACGGCGTGGGCGGACTCGTCGGAGAGGTCGACTGCGATGGCGATGCGGCGGTGGGAGGAGTCGGGGGAGTTGGCGGCGGAGGAGAAGAAGAAGTTGGTGGCGGCCCTCGCCGGGGATTGGGGGGTCCTTGGGGTCCTGGGGCTGGGGTTAGGGTTAGGGTTTGGGGAGTCCTGCATGATGGAGGATGGAGCTAGGGTTAGGGTTTGATCGGAGATTTGGAGGAAGTCTTTGAATTTGGGGGAGAAGACTGATACTGAAGAAAGGAAGATGTTGGAGAAACAATTGTGGAAATGACCTTGTATTTTCAGTATTTTGTGTATTCGAGGGATATATTTCTTTTGAGCATAAATCTATACTACTATATAATAAGAAAAATTTGCTTCACTGGAAAAAAAAAATTTCTTCTAAATATGTATTTACCTACTTTTACTAATTAAAATTGTTCAATAAATTTAATTAAGACATCTACATAATCTACACTATAATATAATAAGAAAAGTTGGCTCCACCGTAAATTTTTCTTCTTTCAAATATGTGTTTACTTAACTTTACTATTTAAAATTGTTCATTTAATTTAATGAGGACGTGTAGGTATTATGTAAAATAATAAAAAATTAAATGCAGTTTGCTCTTATAGTAAATTTTGTCATTTCCAAATACTGAAAAAGTTAATTAAAAGATTATTAAAATAAGTACAACACACGTGCATATATACTAATTTTATATATAATAGAAAAACTTTTGTGTTTACGATGAAAATTTCATGTTCCAAAGTATTATTCTCTAACCTTGTATATATTAAGATATGCTTAAATTAATTATAGATAAAATATGTAAATTACACACATCTCTACTAAGACTGTTACTAACCACTAATAATTACACACTTCCATCTAGAATAAATATTTACCATCTCAAAAATAAATTTACTTAAAAATATTTTATATTATTTAAAAATAGATTGTCATCCCAGTGTACATTTCAAAAGTGAGAAGAAGAAAAATATAGACAAAAAAAATATAATGTAACGTACGCAACTTCCTCAAATATATTATAAAATATTTTTTTTATAACCAAAAGTATTTACTTGTTTAATTATATAGTAAAGTCTATCATTAGCCATTGTTTTGTCACATTAGTGGATCATGTTACTGTTGTTTATCTAATTTATTGCACATGTTGTCTTGTAAAACTAATATTTTCGAAAGATAAAATTCTTATATGTGGTTCCGATTTATTTTTTGTCAAAAATTTATCTTTTATGATATAATAACAAATAGACAAATTTAAAATATATGTAATGACAAATAGCTTGCATGCAATACATAACAAATAAAGTAGACCATCAAAGGAATCAAAGAGATCGTGATACAAGCAGGAAGAAGAAAAAAAAATCTTACTTCTTTGTTTGTATCTTTTGCTATCCATGTAATCTAATAAGTTCATATTTAGATATTTGCAACATTTATAAGATTGCTTGAGAATTAAAAGAGAATCATTTGATACTAAATGGATTTATTGTACTATTTTAAAACAATTAATGTTAATTAGTCAACGTGCATACACGTTGCACGTAGAAAAAAAATTCTCTGATATTATTAAAAAATAATTAAAAATATATTTTGTTGTAGATATAATTTAAATATATTTTAATTAGAATTTAAGATAGATATATTTGTTTGTTATTTGTTATAGATATGTTTATATTTTAATTAGATACTTGCATGTATTTAGATAATATCAAACAGTTAAACTATTCATTAAATTATTTTTAGATTATTTGATAATATATTTAAGTTTAGACAAGTAATTTTGAACTATTTTTAACTTCTTTATAATAAGAGATTTGAGCATTTTATATGGTCATATGAAAATAAAATTTGATGACTAAATTTTCTAACAACTTGAGACATAGACGTATGCGACTAGTTATAGAATTAACGAAATCTCTTTATAAACCAACATGTCTTGTCAAGAAATTAGTTTCATGTCATGACACATTCCAAATTCTAATACAAACAAAATGTGTAAATATGCAAGTATAGTTTGCTATCTTAAGTTGTAGAAGAACTTGCGCCATCCGGTGGCCTAACTTGCACTGCAATCCGGACTCTTAAATGTAATTGGAAGGTTCTATAAATTTTGATAAGATAATTATGAACATGTTCAAGGGGTTCAATGCAAGATTAAGTCTCTCATCCAGCTATAGTGACGTTGAGCTTTGACTGAGGAAAAAGTTTAGACTTTAGAGCATTATTTTTTTAGCTTCTTGATAAAGGTACTGCAAAAATGACTCGGACTATTCCAAAATTTATTTTTTAAAAATTTTACTCAGGGCTAGTCCAAAAATATATTTAGGACCGTCAAAATTTTGACAGTCCTTCCAATAATTTGGACTGTCAAAATTTTGACAGTCCTAAATAATATATGCGATTAAATGGACTGTCAAGATTTTGTCAGTCCAACATATTGAAAGGACTGTTGAAATTTTGAAAGTCCTATATAATTTTTTGGTTAGTTCCAAGTAAAATTTTAAGTGAAAAATTTGGAAAAGGCTTATGATAAAGGCACTAAAAAATACACTTCAAATTTAGAAAAATTTTAAGTGTATTTTGTAGTGCCTTTATCATAAGCCTTTTTTTAAGGGGACATTGATGTATGCAAATATAGTTTATATGTATGCAACATGCTCTATCCATGTGTAAATTTTTCAAGTTTCCATATTTATAGTCCGGTGAGACCTCATTTTATTTATTGGAATACATGAAAGATAAATAAATAAAAAATAAGTTTGTAAGACAAAATATTGATAAAAATTACATTTTCTAGATGGAAGAAGTTGAAATGATTTAGGTTTATAGATAAGTGAAAAAATATTGATAAAAAATACATTTTCTAAAAAATACACTTAAAATAAAAAATAAGTTTCCATATTTATAGTCCGGTGAGACCTCATTTTATCTATCATTTCTATGACGACGTGGCAACAAGTGAAAATTTGTAACGTTGTTATCATTTTTATTCTTTATAGCCAAGTACTATTAATAAATAAAAATTTACTCAAGTTTTCATCAATAAAAGTGTGTTTTCTCAATGCCTTGTAGTTTTATTTTCAACAAGTTACCATCTTGCTTAAGGACTATTTTGTTAATTGAAGTGGTTACCAAAAAGAACTGCAACCACTTTGCTTCATTTTATGTGTTTGGGTCAACTGTGAACTGGCCTCTTGTGATTCCACCAAAGTTCATTTCCCCTCCACTATTTACATTTGCACTTTAATAATAAAAGAAATCTTCTTAGTATTTGTCCATAAGAGTGTAAATATTAAAGTAAAATAATCGAGATAAAAGAAAGTAATGTTATTGTTATTAACTTGTTGTATAGAAATATAGAATACTATAATGTTGTTCCAAAAAAATAGAATTGTGGAAAAATGTTTGGGACCGTTGAGTCACTAGTTATGTGGGAATCCCTAAATTATGAAGTAGACAAGTGTAGGAATTCTTGGATTGAGAAATAGATAAGTGTGGTAATCCCTGGATTAGGAAAATGGAATTACGAGTGATGGCTCGATGGAAGTGCAATTGAGAATATGTTGCATAATTATTTTAAGTTTATGTCAGCATGCATGTTATAATTTAATAGCTAAGTTGCATATGCATGGTCATGGACAACTTGTACACAAGATTTAGTTCTTCGAATGGTATCCACGACCAAAAAAATCGATTCAACCTAGATACTTGACTTATAAGGACGGGTGTTTTGGGACCTTGAGTGGGACTCGCTATACCTGCACTGGAAGGATCGTCTTCTTACCTTGGATAGTCCAAAATCGCGTGTCATCAGCGACAGTCATATAGTTAGGCCGTATGCTAAAGACAATTTATTGACATATGGTTAAAACCGCAAAGGAAAGTAATTATTTTGATGGTTTTAGACATAAGTGAAAAATATATCCTTTTTATGTTAAATATCAAAATTTGACTATATTTCTTAACGGTTTTAGATAAAGCGTCAAGAAAACTCATTCCATTAGTTAAAAAAATTGACGAGATGCCATTCATCTGCTCTCCACCACCTCCTCCTCCACCACCACCACCACCACCACCACCTTCTTTCTCTCTCTCTCTTCCCCCAAACTCTCCACTAAAACTCTAGTCTCGATCGACCACCTAAATTTGTGACTTTCACTTCTCAGTTAGTTCTCTCTCCCCTTGGAAACCCTAGCCAAAACTTCTCCCTCTGACCAGAGCCGACCGGATTCCCCCAGATCTGCAAGATCCACTCTCTCCTCTCCTCTCCTCTCCTCTCCTCGAGCAGCAACCCTAAAACCTGCGCGAGGCTAAGGTCGTCGACGGTGGCGGCAGTCGCGATGGCGTCTGACGTAGGAGGTGTGGCCGCCGTTGAGGAGACGCACGCTCATACCCATGACTGACGAAGGCGGCCTCCCCTCCCCTCCCCTCCCCGAGCCCCAAACTCCGCACCGCACGCCTCTTCCCAAGAACCACCATCATCCGTTGCGGCTCGAGGGGGGTTTGACCTCTTCTCCGTCACCGAGACCTCAGTGCGGCTTCTTTGATGAGATGCCGATTACCAAGAACATCGTGGCTCGGAATTAATGCCTTGTTTGCAGGTGAACACCTCGGGTATTTTGTGTCTTTGCTGGTGACTGAAGAAGAAGATCGGACACTTCGACGCGCTCCGTTCTGCCACCGTGAGTGTTCTAAAAAACCATAACCCTAGATTTTGTTCTTATTTCTATTTTTTTTAGCATGTTACAAGCTTGGTGAGGGGCTGGCGTACCGCCACGAGAAGAAGGCGATCCAGCCGGAAATTTTACTTTTGGATATTGAGGTATATAATCTAAATTCTCTAATCCCCACAAAAACGACAAAGTCGATGAACCACTTAAAGGTTTGGTTTCGGGTACAACTCAAAATACACCATGAGAAATTCTGCGTTGCAACTCTGAAATGGTTGGGTGGGTGGATACACGAAATCCTGTAGACGAGTGTTCTTAGACCTCACATGGAAATTTATGTGTTGCAAGTTATGAATGTAATCATAGTCACTGATTTCTTGTTATATATAGAACTCCCAAATGGTTACTAGAAATCCTTCTAATCCAGCCTAAAAGGCTAAAACTCCAAAGCTTTGCCCTATATTGCACGAATGAGGACATAGTACGGATACATGATTCAAACATTTTTATATAGGCAAAATGTAGTAACCTATGTTGCATTAATAGGGACAAGGATAATGGTACGGACTCGATATGGATACAAAAACCAATTTTCCATTTCCGTGCACCATAGCTTACTCCTAAACTAGTCAACTTTATTTTCTCATGTACATAGTACATATGAACTCCATTCCCTACAACAATCATATTCCATAGAGAAATGGAGAACTGAAAGAAAACTCAGAAAACACTAAATTATGAATCTCGACACACAACACACAATTTCCTATTTCTTCACAATAGAACTAACAAAACTTATCCTGTCTCAGTCAGCTTGACATTCTCCTTTTGCAATAGGCCCATGCTTGCCCAACAAATTTGTTTGGGAATATAGGTAAATACTTGACCTGGTGTCACCAGAATCAAACATCCAACCGAATATTATTGATCTGTCAGTCAAAATATTACAAAATATCTGAGATAAACTCAGAGCATTAAGTTTTAACTATTGTAACCATACCATTAAATGTACTTCAAATCCACTACAAAATATCCAAATTTACATTCCTTAAACAAGCTATACTACTAAAAGAAACTAATTCACGGTAAAAGAAAAAACTCAAGCACTAAACTTTATCTATTTCCTAGTCTTCAATTTTTATTCATCCTTTATTGTCAACAATCTATTGTGTAGAAGTCACTCGTGTACAATCTCCTTATCTGGAAGAAGTATTACTGCAAGAGGATTTTATTAAATACGGCAATTTTATTTTAGTTTTCTTCTTTTAGATAGAGTACCTTCCCAACAATGAAGCCAGATTAATATTTTTATGAAAAATCTGAATTATTGAACTTTTCTTGTTCTAAAAAGTTCCTAACATCTCCCATATAGACCAAACTGTAGCATCCATTACTAAATCCCAAACACTTCTAAATGAAAAAGAAATACTATTACTTTGCCCAACACACCATTGATAAGTATGGACATTCCTAGAAATTTGGGCCGAAGCTATCAGTGGAACCTACTTAGGAGGCTAGGAGCATCCTCCAAAATCCATGTATGCTAGTTTAAACTATGGGTGAAAAGAAAGAGAAAGAATTCACCTCTAGATGTTTCTATGAAGAAGTAAGCCAAGCTTATTTGCTCATCCTGGCATCCTGGTTCATATAAGGTGCCTAATTTATTATGTATTGTAGCTTTATCTGTTTCTTTTTAGTGGTAGTACATCTGAATAGAGTTTATTTGCTACTTTTGTAGATTATAATGGTTTAGGTTTCTTTACACTGGAGGCTTTGGAAGAACCTTTTTTTTCACAGAAGTTGTCTGTACTAATTGGTGATCATTGAGTATTTAAATCCTATTTGGTGATAATTAAGCATTTAAGGGAACTCACCAATATGCTTATTATAGAACACTACACACTACACCAAGTGCCTATATAAAGTATTTTTCTTGAGATTGCATGTAGTAGAGGCTTTGAATTTATTCTTATATATGTTTTGCCTTCACCACCCATGGCTAACAGTAGGGAGCCGCAACGCAACAATATGAAAGCAGGTATAGAAGAACTTGAAATAGGTATGAAGAAACTTCAAGTGTAGTGTTCAGGTGAGAATTTTTGCACATTGCTCACCAACCCAATCTTCTACACTATCAGCACATTCCACGGATATGGTCTATGAACATTTTTTGATAATGTATTTTTCTTCTAAGGTAACTATTAGATTATAGGAACACATTAGTCTTTTTTCTTCAAGGTTTACATGTTTTTCTATATTTTTAGTTCATCTCAAAGTAAAGCAGAGAGATGAAAAGTGCAGCAACTACCAACCAGGCCAAATAGGTTGTCGGTGTTAACAAAATACTCGTTCTCCTGATGTAGATAATCAGTCCACAAGACACTTAACTAGTAATTTGTTAGTAGTTTGAAGTCTCTAACAAATTCAAAACTCTCCAAATGAATATTTGTCGAACACCTTATACACCTCAACATGACACACAGTACATGACATATGAAAACAAAAGAAAAATATATGAAAACAAAAGAAAAATACTAGATACACTGTGATATAAATTTTGAAGGGATTAGACTAAGAAAAATAATTGTTTGGTAAGAAGATATTCCAAAGAAGTATAATATCATGTATTAAGCAGAGGAATGATTTAATTTCTTGGAATGATTTAATTTCTTCAATTAAAGTTTCTTGTTGTGAACTTCTCTTAATGCTTGATGTTGATGGGGCAACTAAAGTAACTGAACTTGAAAAGCTTGAATGCCAGGTATCCCCAAGCAATGAATGTTTATAATTAGAATATTAGTAAAGTTATGGAGGGTTGCAGTGTTGATAAGAGTTAGTTTTACTGTTTTGCTTTGAAGAAAATGTGTCATCTGACTACTTTTATACTTTTCTGGCAAATACATGCATTAGCTAAAAAGATTTAAACATAAATATTCAAACTTAAAATTTTCTGACTACTTATATACTCTTCTTTTTTCTGACATACTTTTCTGACTACTTATATACTCTTCTTCTTCTTCTTCTTCTTTTTTTCCTTCTTCCTTTTTTTTCTGTTCAAATTAAATTTTTTTTTTATTCTGGTAAATTGGAAGTTCATCTTATTTTCTTCATGTTGACAGACTTAAACAGAATTATCAAGACTTGGAATCTATGTTCATTTATCTATCCTCTCTGAGAAAGTAAATACAAATGGTAGTAATATCCATTCTGCTCCTTTCATACCCCTAGCAAGCCAGATTTTGTTACTTCACTTGTTCTTCATTTCCATAAACATATTTGCCAAAGTCAACTCATGGCTGGACCTTTCACTTTTCCTTGGTTACATTTAGTATTAGTTAAATTAGACTTTTCCAGCTATGCTATTGCTACTTTATGAGTAGCTCACTTCCTTTGCTATATTTAGAAGACCCATCTCACGATTGCTAACTATTTATAATCTTGCATATATTCTGTTCGTTTTCTACTTTACTATATTTATGGTATTAATTATCAAAGAATCTCCTAACTCGAGTTTTACCTGAGCATCTTGCTGATTTTGAGAGCTGGAAAATATTTTTCTTAAAGTCGTAGAAGAACTCTGGTTATATCACCAGTGGATTCTATTAACAGTTTATTTGATCCTGAGCATAGCCAAATGGATATCCAGGGAAACACATTTGCTTTTGGAGTTCTTTTACTATAAATTATCAGCGGAAGGCCTCCTTATTATAAAGACAAAGGGTGCTTAGTGAATTGGGTAAGGAAACTTTTCTCTTGCTAAATTTTTTTCAAGGTTTTTAGCCTATTTAGATATAGGACAAAGTAACAACCAATTCCCAAATCTTTGTGTTTATATTGATTTTAGCTTCCAAGTACTGAAAGTTAATGCATCGGATGCAATCATAAGATGAATCTGCGAATCATAGGCATGTTGTTAAACCAATAGGTGTATATATTGCCTTTCAGTATGAGTAGAATTTAGTACATCATTTGTGCAATTAGGGTCATGATTGCCCTACAACACCAGATATAATTCTTCTTCACTCTATTGACAGCATCAAAATCAGGGGAGGACTTGGTGGTCCTTGAATTACTGTCGGTTGTTGAAGGGTACCCAAAATAAGTAGTACATATTAAACTATGGTATATGAATACGGATTCGACATGACACATTTTAGATACGACTAAACAGATTTGTTATCTATTTTAATGCTTTCTAATATATTTCAGACACAGATACAAAGTAAATCTTGGAGTGTCATTAGTTTTTAAATATTATATATAAAAAAAATTCATGTTTAAATTAACATGATTGGTAGCTATAGCTTTAACTTTGAAAAGAATGATAAGAACCACTTCAGAAATCATAGTTTTGTTCCTATTAAGATGTAAACTCATGGTTTTGAGTAAGTTGGTACTACAATATGCTGACTAGCTGATGCAATTCAAACATTTTGACCTCCATTAATTATAGTTTAAATTTCTTGCATGACCTGATTCTATGTTCCATTTCTAAATTATAAAAAAAAAAATCAGATTGGTATAGAAAGAAGAAATTTTGTTGTTGGGGTTTTTTTGACACACATTTTGATCACAAAAGGACAATGAAGCACTGGCAACATGGTCTTGCAGGTATTACATCATACATTCCTTCATCTTAATTTTTAGAAGCTGTTATAGAGGCAATAGCTCTATTCATGGAAGTATTTTATAATGTACACATGTTTTGTTGCATTCCTCTCAAAGAAATATCTGTTTTCATGTAATTTATTTTATCTCTTTAATCATATAACTTATACAATCAAAGCTTCATTTATGATTAGTTGAAGTAAGAGTTCTTATTGGAACTAGACTGTTTTGCCAGACCTGTTGCAAGTCCAAGTGACCCCATTAATGCTCCATCAGTTGTGCTTTGAACCTAGTAATGCTTCATATAGTAGGCTCATGATGATGCATAATTACCAATTGGTTACTTACCTAAATAACATCAGTTGAGTTGTATGGAAATATTTATAGGTTTTCAAGTTATAAATACAATGTAGTGTGATTTTCTTAATAAAATGATACATAGCCATTTATGTACAGCAGAGTCAGTACACACACTCAAACACACGTTTGCTACATAATACTTTGTTGAGATTGTGATGTAAAATCCCATTAATTTGGAGATAGGCTCATTTCATGATACCTAGATTGAAAAGTAAGCATTTTTTGATATGTTGGAGATACCTAGTCATAGAGTTTTGTGGGGTCATGTAGACACATATTGATATCAGTTTGTACAAGCACATACCGATTAAATCTATTTCTCCTCTCCCAGGAACTACATGGAAAATGAATGTTGTACTGTGATGGGAGGGGATGTGCTTGGGGGTTCAGATGCATTTTGGTTTACTTGTATAAATATGTTTTGGTTGTTTAAGATGTTATACGAAAACCATAAACTTTGGTTATTTGGATGTGGTTGATGTTTGTGGTGTATGAACGTGTATTTGTTAATACAAAAATTGTGAATTATAGTTCTTTTATGTTTGCAATATTTTGAATTATATTGATATTATGTGTGTTCGATATATAATATATAATTATTAACAAAATTTTGTTATACACAAATTGGTTTCACTTGACGGTTATAAAACTTCAACAAATGTCAACAAATATTTAAATTTTGCTACAAAATATCATTTCATGACGGTTTTTAAACATCAAAAATATTTTTTCTTGACGGTTTTTTTTCATCAAGAAATGGTTCTTGACGGTTATTATCTGTTATCTAGGCTATAGTCAAGAAAATTTTCTATCTACCTTGGCGGTTTTTTTGTTATGTTTACTTGACGGCTAAAAACGGTCAAAAAAGTTTTATTACTTGACGGTTTAAAATTGTCAAGATAAGAAAACTAGAGATTGTCAAGAAAACGTGGGATTTTTCTTGACTGTGATCTAGATGATAGATCCGGAACCGTCAAGAAAATTCTTTCTTGACGAGGAAAAACCGTCAATAAAAGTGATTTTTTTGTAGTGTTTACAGGCCTGACAGTTATTGCATGAACGAAATTATGACACATTTATATATTATGAACACTAATCTTGATTTTGTATGAATGAACTCATAAAATATTTATATATTATGAATGTTAATTATTGTTTTTTGCAAGAAATGATGGTGGTTAGTCAAGTTATTCAATTGGCCTAAGAGTCATTGTAATTTTGTAAATTTTGCTTTCTCGATCCCGCTGTAAACTCTTCCGGTCAGCTAAACCCTATACCTAATCATTTTAACATGGACACAACATGGACGCAAGACACAAAACTTTCGGTGGTTACGGTGATATGGTGAAGAGTCAAGCGGACGATTAGGGTTTTTATGTTATCTTTGTTTTTGAGAATCATGTTTTCACTAATCATAAAACATAATGCGAAAACGTAACAGTGTACCTTTCTCCATTTCGTAATGCGAGATGTTTGATCTCTAGAAATCGTTTCTCTTCAACAACTCTTCAATTTTGGTAAGAAGGCAATTATGAACTTGATCTTTTCTTTTGAACAATGAGACTCATCTTATACACATCTCATGATGTATCTAATGATTCATTATGTCCCTTCAAAAAATTGCAACCCTTTCCAAAAGATTTTAGACAACAAATGGGTGTGTGTCTATTCATAGAGACGTGAGAAAGGACTATTTCCTATATTTCAATAAAGTATTTTCTCCCATAAAGAAAATAAAATTAATCAACCAACATATCAGTTTGTATTATACATGTGGGACATAAATTTTTACATTCTCCCACTTGGCCAATATGATAAGACAATTGATAGGGCCTTAAGTTTAAATCTTGATATGGTTAATTCTTAAACACCATAATGACAAATTTACTAAAGGTGAGTCATGGCGGTTGTAAGCCAATTAAGAGACATATTTTCCTTCCATGTACTACAACCTTTAGAACATTTATCAGTATGATCTATAAGTTATAAGTTTAACATTTTAGTCCAATATTAGAGTCTTAAACAAGACATTCCTGATCAGCATTTATCCAAACCATTATTTGTACAATATTTGGAAAACCAGGAAAAATAATTCAGAAATATATATATATATATATATATATATATATATATATATATATATATATATATATTGATGAGATCTCAAATCACATAGAACATAATACATAAGGATTACAATAATGGCTCTCAATTCTTACTACACATAAGACCCATTCTTTCAACATGTTCATAAAAGGTCTTTGGTTGTAGTCCTTTAGTAAGTGGATCCGCTATCATGAGTTTTGTATTCAAATGTTCTATGGACACTCGTTGTTTCTGAACTTCTTCTTTAACAGATAAATATTTCAAGTCCATATGCTTGGCACCCTTGGAATATTTATCATTTTTAGAAAAGAAGACTGCTGCTGCATTATCACAATAAATTTTCAGCGGCTTGGTAATAGTGTCGACAACTCCAAGTCCTGAAATAAATTTATGCAGCCATGAAGCTTGAATTGTGGCTTCAAAGCATGCCACGAATTCTGCTTCCATAGTAGACGAAGCTATGATGCTCTGCTTCGCACTCTTCCATGAGATTGCTCCTCCAGCCAATAGGAACAAATAACCAAATGTTGATTTTCTGGTATCAATACATCCAGCAAAATCTGAATCTGAGTAATCGATGACTTCAAGGTGATCAGATCTTCTATATGTGAGCATGTAGTCCTTTGTCCCTTGTAGATATCTGAGAACTTTCTTTGCAGTTTTCCAATGTTCAATTCCAGGATTGCTTTGGTATCAGCCTAGCATACCAATTGCAAAGCTAATATCCGGTCTTGTACAAGTTTGAGCATACATAAGACTACCAACTAGAGATGCATAAGGAAATCTTTATATTTGCTGGTGTTCTAATTCATTTTTAGGACATTGCATAAGGCTAAATTTATCCCCTTTCTGAATTAGCATTACACCAGCTTTACAATTACTCATTCCATATCTTTGAAGAACTCTATTGATATATTCTTTCTGAGAGAGGCCTAATAATCCTTGTGATCGATCTCGGAATATTTCTATTCTTATCACATAAGATGCCTCACCCATATCTTTCATTTCAAAGTTCTTAGAAAGATATTTCTTGGTTTCGTGCAACAAACCAAGATCACTACTTGCCAACAATATATCATCAACATACAAAACCAAAAATATAAACTTACTTCCACTGATCTTCAGGTATATACACCGGTCAACGATATTTTCTTTAAAACCAAAAGATGTAATGATATCGTTAAACTTAAGATACCATTGTCGTGAAGCTTGCTTAAGTCCATAAATTGATTTATTTAGTTTACAGACCATGTGTTCCTTACCCTCAACCAGAAAACCTTCTGGTTGTTCCATATAAACTTCCTCTTCTAAATTTTCATTTAGAAAAGCTGTTTTCACATCCATTTGGTATAACTCTAGATCATAATAAGCTACCAATGCCATGATTATTCTAATGAAATCCTTCTTTGAAACAGGAGAGAAGGTTTTCTTGTAATAAATACCATTCTTTTGAGTGTAACCTTTGGCTACTAATCTGGCTTTATATCGTTCAATATTGCCATTTGAGTCACGTTTGGTCTTAAAGACCCACTTGCAACCAACTCTTTTCGAGTTTTCAGGTAATTCTACTAAATCCCAAACTTTATTATGTGCAATTGATTCCAACTATTCTTTCATGGCATCAATCCATTTATTAGAATTGACACATTTTATGGCTTGTGGAAATGTTATTGGATCACTTTCAATTCCTAGATCATAATCTAATTTTTGTAGATAAACCACAAAGTCATCCGAGATGGCTGATTTTCTTTGTCTTTGAGACCTCCTTAATTCCATCTGTTGTGGTTGTTCTACTTCAGCTTCATATGTGACAATTTGTTCATTATTAACAATAACCTCTTCATGGTTTATTTCAACCTCATTATGGTCATTATTAATATTATTTTGTGGTGCAATATCATTAATGTGTTGTTCTTGATTATTATTTGGTACAATATCCATAGGAACACCACCTTGTTGAGAAGTTGAAGGCAAATGTACCATTGGTACTTGTACCCTATTTTCTTTAAGAACTATTTTTCGAGGTTCATTGCTCCCACTAGTTTCAACACTTTCTAGGAATCTTGCATTACCGGATTATACGATTCTCGTACTATGGTTTGAACAATAAAACCTATAACCTTTGGATTTTTCTGGATAACCTATAAAGTTACCACTGATCGTTCTAAAATCCAATTTCTTTTCATGTGGATTATATACTCTTATCTCTGCTGCACACTCCCAGACATGTAAATGTTTTAAACTGGGCTTTCTTCCAGTCCATAGTTCAAAAGGAGTCTTTGGAACTGCCTTACTAGGAACTCGGTTTAGAATATAGACAGCAGTTTTAAGTGCATGCATCCACAATGATATGGGTAAGGTTGAATTGCTTAACATACTCCTAACCATTTCAAGTAAGGTACGATTGCATCTTTCTGCAACTTCGTTTTGTTGAGGCGTACCTGGCATAGTGTATTGGGCACAAATACCAAGTTTCTCAAGGAGTTTAGCAAATGGACCCGAACATTGACCCGATTCATTATATTTTCCATAATATTTACCACCTCTATCAGATCTTACTATTTTAACTTTTCTATTTAATTGCCTTTCGACTTCCTTGATATAGATATCTAAGACATCTACAGCTTGAGATTTGTCATGCAATAAATAAATAAAACAATAACGTGAAAAGTCATCGATAAAGGTAATAAAATATTTTTCTCTACCAAATGATGGAACATCAAAAGGTCCACATATGTCTGTATGTATTATTTCAAGAAGCTTAGTACTTCTTGTGGCTCCTTTCTTAGTATGCTTTGTTTGCTTTCCCTTAATGCAATCAACGAATACATCAAAGTCATTAAAATTTGTCACGCCCCAGTCCCAAAATATATGGAACCTGGCCACGTGGTATTGGCCAGCTGACACGACTCCGAAGGATATCCCAATTTAATGGATCCTATCGAAGCGTGTTACGCTGTCCTAAAATACTAACAAGTCTAATATGCTAATATATAGCAGGCAATGTCTAATCTCATCCACAGAATACAATATCATAAAGACTGAAATAAATGCTGGTAAATAAAATACAAGAGTCTGAATATCCATAATACATCTGAAATAGTCTGAATAGGGACAAACCCACTGAAATACAGAAATAGAAATAACGTGCAGAAAGAGTAAGATAACTAGACTAGAGTATCACTAGCTAGATATGAAAACTCTAGTCCAATGCAGCTGCGTACTCAAATCACGGGAACTCTCCTGGAAATGCCTCGAAGTCCTCAATCAGGAATCCTGTCTCTACTCCTGCTCCGTAGATGGTATGGTACAAGTGCTCGTCCGGATCTGGAAGAGAACCAGGTCCTCAGAGGGACGTAACAAGTATACAGAAATACATGCCATAAAGTAAATACTGTGTAAACTCAAGGGTAATCTAACCAGCTAAGTGAAATGCACTTTGAAGACAACCCTGGTACGTATGGGTAGGTGAAAGGTATAAAGCATAGCGTCGAGCCAGAGGCTAAGTACCTGGCATTAGCTGTAAACTGAACGCCAGGAATATATGTTGACTACATCATCGATCATGATAGCGCGCAGCTAGTAACCTCTGTTGGATGTATCGACAAGCATATATGCCCATAACCGGGAACCTGAGCCCATATCCGGGTAACACATGGCCCATAACCGGGTAACACTGAGGCTCACGGCCCCGCAGTTTACTCTAAAACTACGGCGGCCAAATGTCTGTCCCATACGCCTACTACTTGTCTTCCCCGCCCAATATCAATGTACAAGTCGCGAATGCGACGTGGATACCTCATACTATGATGCAAGTCGCTATAGAAATAAACAACTAAGCTAAATGCCGTCACACGTGTTGCTCATGCTGATGGCCAGTCGATCATGAAGCACGCGTCCCTACATGAACTCACTCTGTGACGTGTTAAGATACGTGTCAAGGCCTGGGAAGTCATATTGATAACTTCTCAACTTTAGGTGGGTCCACTAGACACTAGGTCAGACACAAGTCCTAACGTCAACGCCTTCATTGACTGCACCCGAGTCTTCTCGGACGCGCACAGTTAATATTAAAACAATAAGATGTGCAACTAGATAAACATCTGAATTTAAACAGCATCAACAAGGCAAGGTATACTTGCCTGGAACTCTGGTATGCACAAGCAATGCTCCGGAACCAGCAGTCAAGGTAGCACCGTCTCGGATGCCTACGAACAGATAATCCAAATTTATAAATCACTAATTTGCACTAGGATAACTACTTATGCTAACATATAGTACGTATACATACACAACACCTATGCATGTATCTACATTAAATAATATATAGTATAGTATATATTATACTTAAATACAGATATATATAAAAGACATTATTATATATAGTTAATATATAATTAGTATATATAATACATATTTAAAACATATACTATATATAGCATTTATATACTTAATAAATATTTACATAAACATAAATATATAATTAAATGCAAGGAAAATAAAGTATATATGTTATACATATATTTTATATACTTAGTAATATTTATATTTATATATATAACAACATACATATTTATAATAATTGCATATATATACATATATATATATATATATATATATATATATATATATATATATATATATATATATATATATAGTTTATGTAATAATAATATATGTATAGTACATAATATATATATACATATATATATACATACATATATATATTTATATATATGTTAAAAATATAAATACATATATATATATTTAATATATATATATAATCTGAGTATAATATATATATATATACATATAAATAATATATTTACATATATATAATATTATACATATAAATAATATACATATATAGCTTATGTAATAATAATATATGTATAGTACATAATATATATATACATATATATATACACATACATATATATATTTATATATATGCTAAAAATATAAATACATATATATATATTTAATATATATATATAATCTGAGTATAATATATATATATACATATAAATAATATATTTACATATATATAATATAATACATATAAAATATATACATATGTATAAATATGTGTGTATATATATAAATAAAATAAAATACATATATATATACACATAATATGCATAATAGTATACTATATATATATATATATATATATATATATATATATATATATATATATATATATATATATATATATATATATATATATATAATAAATTACAATATAATTATATAATATATATAATTATATATTTTACTATATACATAATAAATATGTATATACATAGTTATATATATATATACATTATAAAAAATGTAAAAATACATATATATATATACATATTAATAATATATTATATTATATTATATTATATTATATTATATTATATATACATACTGTATAATATAATAGAATAATAGAATAATACTTATATAACATAAATATATATAATACATTATATATAAACATATATATTTAAATATACATAGATATATATACATGTATAAAATTTTACGTATATACGTACAGGGAGGGGGGTATGCTATACCTGACAGGTGGGGGACCCACGGGGCTCGTCGCCGGCGGGAGGACGGCGACGGAGCAGGCGGCGGCTGGCCGGAGGGACGGCTGCAACAGCAGCAGCGGCGGCTTGCGGGGGCTGCAGAGGCGCAGGCGGCGGCGGAGGTGGTGGTGCAGGCGGTCGGGTCGGCGGAGGGGACGTCGGCGAGGAGTTTGGTGGTGGTGGCGGAGGTCAGGGGTGGTCGGGGGAGGAGCTGGAGGCTGTCGGGATGGGGGAGGCGGTGCTGGTGCGGGTGAGGGTGGAGGCGCTGCGGAGGAGCTGGCGGCCGGGGTGGTTGTCGTGGGGCGGTGGGATGGTGGTGGTCCGGTAGAGGACGTCGGGGCGGAGCGGTTGGGGGTGGTGGCGGTGGACCACGGTGGTCGTAGGAGGTGCTGGGGGAGGTCGGGGGTGGTCGGGGTGCTGTGGTGCAGGAAGGAGGGTGGGGCACTGCGGGGGCTGCCGGTGGCGGCTGCGGCGGCAGGAGGGGGTGGGGGTTGGCCGGAAGGGAGCTGGGGAAGGGGCGAACCGGTCGGCGGAGTTTGGTCGGAGGTGGTGGCCGGAGGGGCTGAGGGCAGGGTTCGGGGTGGTGATGAGCAGGGGTTGGGCTGTGTGTGTGAGGATTTTAGAGATTAGGGTTTTCTTTGGGTTTTCTTGGGTTGTGTGCAATAAATGAGATGTAATGTGATGTATATGTAGGAGAGAGAGAGTGGGGGGGGTGCCTAGGGATTAGGGCCGGCTGGGTATTATTTTTGGGGAGTTGGGGAAGCTTCATCATGATGAGGGGAGGGCTAGGAATTGAGCATTTCAAATGGAGGGTCATGATGTGCCCATCCAAAAGTAGTGCAAGTACATGAAAAATGGGGGGGGGGAATGCATGGTGACCGGTCAAGGGTTGTAGGCTCTTTCTCCATGTGATTGGGCCAATGAGAGGGGGACACCTCATTGCAATTTTGCATAAAGGCCCCTGAACAATTAGGAAATTGCACAAAAGCTGAAATTGAGGATTTGATGTGACAAAACACCATGTTTGGTGTTTTGCATTGGGCTAGGATGGTGTATGGTGTTTTGTATGAGGCTTGTGGGTGTGTGGGTGGGTTTGGGTTGGAATTGGGTCTAATTCAAATGAGGTTAGGTCACCACATTAATTAATTCATAATTAATGCACTAGGTGTTATTTAATTAATCAAAAATAATCGGGGGACCAAAATTGGGTGGCACAAGCATCATTGGCGTGGTAGGCTCAGAGTATAATAATGTCATGATCGGGGTTGGTCAAAACGGGTTGAGATTGGGTCTCAATTTCGATTGGAACGGACAACGAACGTAAATACGCAATTTATTTAATTTGCGTACGGACGTTTGTAACGACTTTTGTGCGACTAAAACCAGGCACGAAAATCAATATCCGGAGGTTGCTCAAGGTTTATTATGATAGGTTAGTATGTCTAGGCCAAGTGTATGGAATTTGTTTCAGGGTAACAGCTAGGGTAGTGTCCTAAATATCGGGACAACGGTAAAGCGTCCTAAGTAATAAAATCACTGCACAAATAAATAATACTATGTATAATAAATTCTAATTAGGACCAAAATAACCCTAATCTCTTTATCTAAATAAATAAAAATAAATTTTTGGTCGAGGGGGTTTACAAAATTTAACTTTGGAAGAATGTCATCCTTGACTAATCTTCCAATTCTTTTCTTAGATATATGACCAAGACGTTTATGCCACAAGAATAATGAATTTTCTTCCATCAATTTTATCTTGTTTTCAATTTTGGGGTGCATAGTTAAAAAAGTTTTGGAGAAGGTATCATCAAGATTAAATTTGTATAAACCATCATTAAGAATACCAGAACCTATGTGAATAGTATTCTTAAACAAATTGAAACTTTCATTACCAAAGTTGAATACATAACCAAGTTTATCAAGTTTTGACATAGACACTAAATTTCTAGAAATAGAAGGTACATATAAGGTTTGATACAAATCAATGAAACATTCTGAAGACAGAAGTAATCGGTACTTCCTAGAGCTTTAACAGGAACTTTGACTCCATTTTTCATGTATAAGAAATGCTCATTTGGCTTTATGGTTTGGGTCGTACGGAATCCCTGCATTATTTTGGAAACATGAACAGTAGCACCAGAGTCAAGCCACCAAGTATTAGAAGGAATTTCAATTAAATTTGATTCGAAACATACAAAAGCCAAAGGCTTACCTTTCTTTTCGAACCATGCTTTACGTTTCAGACAATCAGCCTGTAAATGACCAGGTTTCTTACAGAAATGACAGTTCTTAGTCTTCTGTTTCTTTCCCTTGTTGCCATTACTGGTGCCATCTTCCTGGAAAGTTTTGCGTTTATTTTCCTTCATACGCTTCTTTCCATTATGCTTACTTGCTTCTTGAATAGTAAGATTGACTGTATTGATACTTTGTTGTTTGCTGCTGTCATTCGCATGAACATAATGTTGAGTCTGTTCGACTTTTCCCAAGCTTTATGGAGAGTCTTTTGAACTTCAGTACTGGTCTCAGTGAGATCAGGAGGCTTATCAATATGGAGTGCAAGATCGAGGTCAAGCACACCAAGGTTGAATTGGACTTGTTCAGACCAATCAGGAAAATTCATTCATGTAAGCATTGGAACAGATGAAGCCAGCGAATGAAGTGAAAAAGACGACGATACTGCAATATTATAACACATACTTGTCAGTGCTTTGAATTTAACATAAAATAATTAAAGTATTTGCATGATGCACCTTTGGGCATTAAACATGAAATACTACGTTCACATAATGATGCTTTTAGTTTCTACAATAATTGATAAAATTATATTGTATATTTGAGTATGCATGTTATCTTTGGATATTCAATGCGTACACAAATAAAATACATATAATCTATCATTTTCTTATTCATCAATCACTAAATAATTCACCTTTGGGTAATATTATATATCTAGTGATCAATAAAAACTTTAAAGTACCCACAATAATATGAACATTATCTAGACATAAAACATCTATAAAATGGGTATAAACATAGTGTTATTGGGCCACTTTGGTGACAACGCAATAATTTTGCAATATAAAAGAAACGATATATGCATGTTATAAAAAAAAATTGTTGCATTCATTGCCGGTGCATGAATCTCAAATTGCAAATCTCTCACGTACACATGTTTTGATTTCCAAAAAAAAAAAAAAAAGCAAGCCACAGAGAGTATCAAATAATTTGGTGTAGTTCTATCCAAATTTGTTATATATATATATATATATATATATATATATATATATATATATATATATATATATAACTGAATTCGACTTACATTCAGAAGAAACAGAACTCTATCCTCTATATAGTATATGAATAAGATGAAAACAGAACATGCATATATGAAAATAGAACATGTATGTTCTGACTCAATAAAATAAAGTAAGACTAGAGGTTGTCAGAATATATTCTTTATCGTTCCCAGGAAGTGCATCAATAAACAGAACGGAATATACATAGACCATTAAGGAAAAACATGACATTCCAATACATCCATCCATGTCTTAGATTTAATTGACTATGAATATTGGTTATTCACTTATGCATGTTCTGTATGTTATTCAATTAGAAGAGGAACATTCAGATATGAACACGTCCATGATTACAAAACATGGTCTGGTACTTTGAATAATAGAACATCATAAAGTTGGAAAGACATGATTACTCAATTAGGCTCTGATACCACATGTTATCTTTGTTTTTGAGAATCATGTTTTCACTAATCATAAAACATAATGCGGAAACGTAAAAGTGTACCTTTCTCCATTTCGTAATGCGAGATGTTTGATCTCTAGAAATCGTTTCTCTTCAACAACTCTTCAATTTTGGTAAGAAGGCAATTATGAACTTGATCTTTTCTTTTGAACAATGAGACTCATCTTATACACATCTCATAATGTATCTAATGATTCATTATGTCCCTTCAAAAAATTGCAACTCTTTCCAAAAGATTTTAGACAACAAATAGGTGTGTGTCTATTCATAGAGATGTGAGAGAGGACTATTTCTTATATTTCAATAAAGTATTTTCTCCCATAAAGAAAATACAATTAATCAACCAACATATCAATTTGTATTATACATGTGGGACATAAATTCTTACATTTTAATGCAATTTCATGCTATAGTTTTTTTTTTTTTTTTCCAAAGATAAAGTAATCTATGGTCCATCACATTTAATCTAGACATGGTAGGAATGTCTATTGTATTCTTATATATGAATTCCTACCAGCAATATAACTAAAAATGTTAAGCAACATATATTAGTGCCTAATAATTTAATTTTAAACTATATGATACTTGACTTGGCATGGTATATATTAGTGCCTGACAGTGTAATTTTAAACTATATGATATTTGACTTTGTGTTACACTCATTTATATGTGTTTGTGCTTTGATTTTGATTCGATTACACTTAATATATATATATATATATATATATATATATATATATATATATATATATATATATGATTTTGTATGTGTATGTGCTCATAAACTAATGATCCGATTTTATGTAAAACTTGGTAAGCCTCATTGGTGGCACTTAACATGTTGCAATGCAAGTCAGTGTTATACTTCCTTTGTGATGCCAACTTCTACCATGACATTGATCCTTTCTTATAGTACTTATTTAGCTTGTACACCAAAGTCGGAGTATGGGTTCAACGAACAGAGGGGATCAAATCCTAGGGAGGATCTAAGGGTCCAAATAAATCCTAGTTTATATAGGAATTGATGAAGGGCCAAGATCATAACGAAACCTATCAATTAAATCCAATAAAATTGGGTAGGATCCGGTCGGGTTTCGGGTCTAAGCATTGCGGGGCAGACCCGATAAAGATCCGCATAATTGCGCAGGCAAAGTATAATGGGTCGGCTGGCCTGCAATAAAAAGAAAGTTGAAAAAGAAAAGAAAAAGAAGCAATAGGATAAAGGTTGGGCTGGCCAGCTGGTAGTTTTTTTTAGATAGATTGTTTAACAGCATTAGGAAATATGTTTAATGGTGTCATATTTGGTATTTATGTAATATATTTATGTTTATCGATATCCTATTTAATCAATATCAATATTACATAAATCCTTGTATAATTATATCCATTTGGCATATACATATACATATACATATATATAGTGGAGGCATTAGCAACTAGGTTTTTAAATAACTCTCTAGATTTAGTTAAATAGGATTTAATTTTAAGCTTAGGTTCCTTTTTTCTTATATATTTTTAATTAAAAGAAAGCTAGTTTAATTTACTTAAGTCGTCGTTGTTACCAATATTGAAATTTTATTAACCCTCACATATTGATTAATTTTTTTTAGAAATTTTAGAATAATGGACATGGGGCTTACAGATTTATATGGAAGGTCAAGATTTGATGTTGGGACTAATTTTAGTAATTCCTATATCTAAATTAGAGTTTTTACCCCTTTTTAAAGAGGCTAAGGGAGCTACTAATTTGGTATGTTCATTGAAGGAGATTCAATGAGATAGTTCACCAAAATCTACGAAAAAAATTGTGCTCTGTTGGAGGAGGAGATACGTTCGTGGTGTAATCTGCTATATTTAGAGAGATCTTCACAGGGTTGGTGACCGATCTCCTTGTGTAATCTTTTGTCTTCTTCTTGAGATTTGTGAATGATGGAATATTAGAGCAAATGGTTCAACATATATTTGTAATTAATTTTTATCATTAGAAATTTATGGTTATTGTTCCATCGCTGTTACTGTTTAGTGACAAAAATTTCCGTCGTCATTTTATTGCATATTTGTAGTGAAAGTTATCACAAATAAGGTGTGTTTGATATGTCAATATTAAATCATATTTTCGTCGCTGTGAGAGGAGGGGAGAGTTAAGAGAAGAAGGTGTGAGAAGGAGGGACTAGCTTCGACGACGACCTAGGAGGAAGTTTGTGGCACCAGTAGGAGAGAGAGAGAGAGAGAGAGAGAGAGAGAGGGAGGGGGGAGGAATGAGTTTAGGAAGAAGATTGAGTAAAATAGTCCATTTGAACAACTAATCCTAGGAAGGGAGAATCATAAAATATGGTAGATTTAAGGGACTTAAATGAACCTTAGTTTAATGAAAAGAAATTAAAAACCCACCAGCTATTTGTACGTTGCCCAAGTCTAATAAGCATGGTCAAGTTGGAAGACAATGATTTCCGTCACACTAGACTGTTTGTATTTGGTTATGGCCTGACTTTGTGTCACATATATATATATATATATATATATATATATATATCAAGTTAATTTGTTTGTGTTTATTATATATTTCATGCAGATACCAGCACCTCTGTCATCTTTTTTAACCAGTAGTCCACAGGCAGAAGAGAGAAGAAGATACAAAAACAAAAACAAAAACAGCAGTTGCTGCTGCTGCACCTGCACTTCCACTGGCAGCTGCTGCACCTGCACTTCTAGTGGCACACAGAGAGAGGAAGACACTAGACTAGTACAGTAAAAAAGAAAGCAAAGGAAAGGAAAGGGAGACCACCAAAAGCCCATGACAATTATGAGAGAGACAACATCATATTGAATGCCATGCAAAATGCATGAACAAGACTACATATCTTCTTTAAATTTGCCATTAATAATTACAATTCAACCCTACCCTACTCTCAGACTATTCATTAAATTAGCTTGTTGTGGCAGTTGAAAAAGAAAACGAAGGAAAAAAAAAAAACTACACAGCAACAATAACTAACCAAGTCTACTGTTTTTTTTTCTTCTTTTCAAAATCTACTCACCTGCGCATCCGCGGGTGCACGAGGCTCGTTCACTCAGCGGATGCCAAATAGAATTTTCGTTTCACTCGCCCATAATTGAAATATAGTTTTTCTAGAATGTTGAAAAACTGCTACTAAAAGGTAGATTTTGACACTATTTTTCCTTTCAAAACCATTCCTCTAATTAATTGGATAATTAATTACCTATTTATTACTCACTAGTTCAAACTAAAAAAAATAAAACAACAAATTATCTCACCTTTAATTTCATGTCCTATTTTTTTCAGTAATGATATTTGACCCGCCGGTTGACGTGATCGTCGTTAGACTGGCTCCACCCCCCCCTAGCACCAATGGGAGCCCGCCACGTGGGCACGGACCATTTGCATACAATATAGGAAGCATATAATGCAAGTGATGTCATGTCCATTTGCATCGGACGTGTCTGACTGTGACACGACACATGCCCCACAAAGGGACACGTCAAAATACCTTCAAACACGTACCTACATAAGTGACCGTGGCCGTGTTTGTTAATGCAACATCACGTACAGTACTTTATTTTTCTTTAAGTTTATACCAGGAAGCACAAAAACAAAGTGGTTCCGTGCGTTTCGTGTCGGACATACGACAATAACGATGACACAACAAAATGTCTGTGTCGGTATTGATGTGTCCGTACAACATAGACCCACTAATAAAATCAGCACAAGTAGAATTTTTCTACACATTGTGACATGAAAAAAGAAGAAGGGATTTTTAATATTTACAAACAAAACTCCTAAAAATTAACAGCCACATCGTCATTTTCTTTTCTGTTCTTGTTGATTAAAACAGTACTAACCAAAATAAGGGCAAATAAAACAAAGAAATACTTAATAAATGATCAACTAAAGCCTAAGTGACAGATCAAGGAAGCTACCATCTCCACCACCACCACCACCATGACCATGACCAGAATAAGCAACTCCGGCCGTCCGATCTCCAAACTCCAGATCCCCACCGTTGGAACTGGTCGGGAAAAAGTCGTACTCCTTCATCTCCCTCACAAATTTCTCCTTCCTCTGCAGCTGCTCCACCACCACAAAAAAGAAAGAAAGAGTTTTTAGAGAGAGAAACAAAATTCTATATAGAGAGAGAGAAACGCACACCTCCTGGTGATGAATGGCGGGGGGAGAGTACACAGCAGCTCCACGGAACCCTAGATTCTCGCCAAAGATCCTCTTTTTCTACCAAGAAAACAACACGCATATAAGAAGAAGAAACCCTAACTAAATGAGCTTCTAGAAGGTTCTCTGGAAAAGGAGGCCTACTCTGACGCAGTACTCGCAGTGGCAGACCGCGGCGGCGGCGGCGGTCGTCCCCCTTTGGTTTGAAGGCAGCTCAGCTGGGAGGAGGAACAACGGGTTGCCGCCGGATCCGGTCCAGACCCGGTCCATCGCCGAGTACTCCCGCTGCTCCTGGAGAGCGGATCGGATCAAGGAGGAAGCCGAACCCGCGGACCCGTACGCGACGGGAGTGCCGAGCCTGCAGGCGAGGGGGTGGTAGGTGTAGACTCCTCCTCCGGATCCGGGTTCGTCGACGAAAGCGGATGCGGATCCATGGAGCCGGATCCGCTCCAGCTGGGCCACGCCGAGCCCCCGCTGGGGGTTCTTCCTTGTCGTCGGCCTGCTCCTCGGCCTCGGGAGTGGCGATGCAGGAGGTGGCGGGTTGAGTGGGACGGAGTTGATGACGTCGGCGTCGGCGCTGCGGGTCCATAGGAAGAGAGCAGTCTCCATTGGAGGAGGAAGAAGAAAAAATTAGGGTTAGGGTTTGGTTTTGTTTTGGATCAGGTCGAGACGAGAGAATGAATGAATGGTGGTTCTATTTATATATATATAGAGAGAGAGAGAGAGAGAGAGTGAGTGAGAGAGAGAGAGAGAGAGAGATTGGTGTGAGAGAGAGGGAGTGGTGTTCGCAATTAATTAGTATTATGTTTCTAATGCATTATTTAGGGGCTGTTATGAAATTTTCTTTCGGGTTGTCCTAATAACAGTAAACAAATGTGATGTTGATGTAGATTATGATTATGTTGTTGATTTAGACCGCTAGATCCCCTTCTTCGTGACTAAAAATTTTCTACTATATAATATAATATCCACCTAGTGTCAACCTATCAGGAGATGCCACGTCGGCTTTATTATGGAAGCGGGGACCACCGATGGATACGAGGAAAAGCTGGTGTAATCGTTGGAGTACGGAAATTGGCGGCTACTTGATGGCAACGGCCGATTCTCTACAGGAACAACTTTGGTATGAAATGAAGATTTTTAGTGGGAATTTTTTTTTTCTTTTACAATTTGGCCCTCCTAATTAGGAGTATAAAGTTTTTGAATAATATTTTTGTTATATTTATATACTATTATATAATAATAAAAAGTTAGTTTCATCTTTTTTTTTTCCTTCAAAATATATCATTGTTTAAATTTACTAATTTAAAATTGTTGGTGGCTAGGTAATTACTTATATATATAAAAAAGAAACAGATAGGTTACTCTTTTGGTGGCTTTTGCTCAAATTAATTAAAAGACGCTAATATATATATATATATATATATATATATATATATATATATATATATATAATGGTTCAAAAGTCAGTCATTTGTAAATCCTCAATATAATTATTTTTTAAAATTATTTTAAATGTCATGCATGTATCTCTCTCAACCAAATTAATTTAAACTATTTTAATATATTTAAACCAACTAAATAATATTATTTAAATATATATCAAAATTCTACAAACATATCTATAACAATTTTTAATTAAAATTATATTTAAACTATTTTAATATAATTTAAAATTTTATCTAATTATTTAATTATATCAGAAATTTTTTTACGTGCATGACACTTGAATATCACTAGTATATATAATGTTGTCGGTGGAAAAGAAATCACATTGTTCCCCGTTGATGGTCATGTGGGTGATGGAAAGCCCCCAAATCGAGGTCGACCCGTGGACGGGGAGGACCTAACGGAGGACGGGTTCACAATGGCAAGGCGGAAGAGAGGGAGTCAGGTCTCAACTCCCCAGAAAAATGAGTCCCTTTTTCACAACGGAAAAAGGAAGGAGGAGGACTGGTGTTCAGTTTTTTTTCGAAATTCAAGTCTCATTTTCATTGGCGACAATGATAATGGATTCATCGATCGGGGAAGGGGACACCCACTGCATTGGATCCGGAGGTACGGAACAAAAACCAACCTCCTAAAAGAGGAGCTGCACCCGGGTGTTTGATCATTTGTCTCTTCCGACCTTCCATCCATTAAAAGTTTTCATGTCCCCTTCGGTCTCATGGGCTGACGTGTGCAAGTCAAGAGATCGAGGTTAGGAGGAGTTTGATGTAAAACATCGAGCCCAAGTCAGTGGAAGGGAGGAAGGTCATCAAAATCAACAAGGACCTAGTAGAGATGGAGATATTTTGGAAGAATACTATTGTGTTGTATGTGCTGGATAATCGTCTGTATTACAAACAACTTCGTGGATATGCTACGAGAATGTGGAAGCCGAAATGGTCCATGGATATCTATTCTGACTTCAAACTCATAAAGTTTCAGTTTGCCGATGACCTAGATAGGGTCCTAGAGAATGGGTCGTAGACCTTTGATGGAAGAGTGATTGTTATGCGTCATTGGGATCCATCGACCGACTTCGCTCGTGATCGTCTCACGACGGTGCCTATGTGGACCAGTCTTCCATGGATTCCTCCACAACTGTGGAGCTCTGCGGCCATTATGAAGTTGGAAAGTGTGATCGGTAAGCTGCTGCGAATAGACACCCTCACCGCGAGGAAAGAGAGGCTATTTTATGCGAGAATATTTGTGAAAATTAATGCAACTGACGCACTGGTGGAGGAGCTTGAAATATAGCTACCTAATAGGGAAGCTGTATACCAGAGAGTTGAATACAGGTCTTCCAAGATGCTCCGATTGTAAATGCTTTGGGCATATTCTCAGTGTCCAGAAGCACAAGGTAAAGGGACCCAGCCACTTTAGGGTACCAATAAGCGAGCTAACTCGGCTAGCTTGAGGGAAGAGGAAGAGATGGAAGGAATTTTTCTAGGGGAGCCTATGGTCACAGAGGAAGGGGGATGTGTTGCAGGGGCTTTCGGGGTCTCGGGAGTAGGATCTGTTCTGGAAAAGAGGCTTGGAACTGAACCTAAGGTACCCCAGACCACTGTTGTTGGCCAAGGGAATCAACAAGTCCTTATGCTGCTCGAGCTGAAAAGCTCTCAAATAGTCTCTCAGAAGAACTTTGCCTCGATTACCTTCTCAGCTCATCCTGATGCTCGATTGGGAGGAAAGTAATCTAAGAATGTTTGACGAAAGACTAAAGGAGTTATCCCTGAAGACATGACTTTATTATAATTACTTTGTTCTTCACTGAAGGGGACGTTTGCGGAACCTAGTTGTTCGGGCTGCCAAGGTAGCGAGTAAACAAAAGACAAGCTTGAATCTAGAGGGTGGCTCGTTGTCCTTTTGTGAGAGTACTCGTACAAACAAGAGTTGAATCATCAGTTGCTCCAATGACTTTGGGGTTAAGACTAATTTCTAAATAGTTGTTGGTGGTGGTGGTTCCGTGGTTCTGCTAATTGCTTTCTGCTCATTGCATAAGAGCGTGTTTTTATAACCCTTCGGACTATTTTCATGTTTTTACTAAGAAAAAGTAATAATATTTACCTTTGAGGAATATTTAAAAGTTGTTTATTTCATTGATGCCAACTACTTATGCCATAGCGTGTGAAATTTGCCAGATCTCATTGAGACTTGGGTAGGAAAAAACATCTAGCCATTCACCACTAAGTCCCAATGTTGATAATATAAACATGTAAATTAATTAATTTTTAGATTGTTGTTTGATTTTTATTTGAAATGAAATATTTTTTTATTGCATCCTGTTCGAAAAGGCTGGCCGAAAAGGCAAGTAAAAAAAATTATTTAGTTCCATAAATTGCTTTTTCTGTGTCCAACAAAAAAATCCTACACACGGGACGGCACCACTTACCTTTTTCCATTCAAGATGAAACTTTTTGCCATTAAATGAGAACCAAATTGGCCCAAATTTATATGTATATTTTTTGTAATAATTATTAGGTGTGTAAAGAAAGCGGATATGTATTTTTCACATTTATATTGTAATTCCACAACACATACAAATACGAATATGCATATATTCATTTAGAGATTTATACCAATTATGTAGATAGGATATATTGAATAATGCTAAGAAATTACATAAAAGGTATGAAAGATAATATAGTTTCGAAGGTATATATATATATATATATATATATATATATATATATATAATGTTACTAGTGACTACTGAGCTTGGAGAACATGAAAGATAGTACAATATTGAGGCGGTTAAGAATCTTAAGATCACTTATATTGATGCGGAGTCATGTGACAACTTAAATAAACTAAATCTTGTTCCAAACAAGATTCAACGACCAAAATTTGAAACACAACTTTGTTTGCAAATTTTTTTGCAAAGTGAATTGCGAATGCCAAAGTTTTAAGATGTAGTAGGAGTAGATCATAAAAGAAAGCTCTTATGCAAATGCATATTTACAAATTGAAAGTGAAGTTTTTCCCTGTATATTTATAATACAGTAAACATGCAATATAGATTTACATTTTTATTAATTAGGGGTAATTACTTATTTACCACAAGGGGGAGACATGGTGGATACTGTAGGCCTGGAGAGTAGGATCATGCCCCTGCTTGGAATGATTAGGTGTCCAAACAAACCCCCTCCCACGGTGGGCCCCCACTCCCTCTGCCCCCATTATTTGTGCAAACTGTCGTCCTCTTGCCTATAACTGATAAAAAAAAAACCAACATGCTACAAACCCCCTCCCCCTACATATCCACACATTCCCCAAACTGCCCCTACAAAATAACATGCACACATAGCAGGACAAAGGATGGGTCTGGAAATTACTGTAAAATTCTCTCTCCACTGTAGGACTGAAAGGGACAGAGTGGGGGTGGAAACGGCCTCTGATGCAGTGGCCTGCAATAGGAAGTGGGGATGGTAGGCTTTTTGAATCAGCAAAATGCCAAGTACTAAGTAGGGATGTTAGAGCGAGGAAATAGAAGATCGTCTCTATCTCAACTGAGATTCTATAAATCAAGGACAGGGCAGTAAATAATAAATAATGGACAGATATTGCATCAATATATATTAAAAAATTTATAATAATAATAAATGTAAGGAAATACATAGTGAAATAGAACCTGCATTATTGGCAGCAGCAGTACTGAGTGAGCACAGGGAGCTGGAGAGGAAGAAGCTTTTTCTTTTTGCAGTGTTTAATTACATGGATCAGAGAGAGAGATAGAGAGAGAGAGAGAGAGAGAGGTTCAGAGAGGAGGAGAGGCACACTTGAAGCGCACTTTTGGCAGTGCCAACTAACACTAACCCAGCCAGCCAGCCAGCCAGCCACTACCTCATGATTTCCTAGTACCCCTGCAAAAAGGCATGCTCAAATAAATACAAATATACACACAGGAATTACAATTGTAAAAAGGTTGCAAAGTAAAGCCTCTTTAAGTAAGGGAGAAAAAACAAAACAATTTTTCTTGCATTTTACATACTTGTAAGTTCAAACTTCAAAGAGAGTCTAGTCATACACCAGTCTTGCCAACAACAAAGGCAAGGATGTGATTGCTCAATTCCTCACATTTTTATGTCCATTATTACCGAAGGCAACAGTTTTTGGTAGAATGAATGATGCACATAGCATCCATTTTCCGGGTGCGACGAGACGCACTCTGTGCATTTCCATATCCTCCACTTTCTCGTCAAGAACCATATTTATGCGCTGAGATACAGGGAAAGTATAAGTTGAAGAAGATACAGTACATAAATATAAATATGATTTATAAGCATTGAATGTCAGAGAATCACTTCATAATAACCTCTTGGAAATCAAATTCAGGGTTATCAGCCTTGGAGAATCCGTAGACATGAATCTTTGGCAATGTGCAAACGACATCCTTTGGTCTATTTTTAAAGATGCCTCGAAATGAATCTGAAACCATAGACCATCCTAAATTGGCTCAAATGCAGAAAGAGAATATAAACTGTATAAATTTGCTACAGAAAGCCAATTGCGGTCAGCTTACTAAGCAAGAGATGCATTTTGTCCTTAAACCAAAGAGGACAGGTTACCCTTCAATTTAATATGAACAAAAAGGTAAATAGTAATAAAATGAACTGTACAATTACCTACAGAAAGTCGATTGAAGTCGTGATATAGATATAGAAGCAATACTTTCAAATCATGATCAAGCATATCAGCAAGATAAATTTCTAAAATAAGTATTACTGTCATTTGATCAGCTCGTACAGATACAAGATAATATCTTAAACACATATATAACAGGTTGTATGGGCGAGCTCTTGTATTCTCGTTTCCAGACTCCTCCCCAGTCTCCATAAAAAAATGAGAGAATATTTCAATAATTTTCAAAAACGATTACAGCATTTGAGAGAGAGATTCCTAGTTCAAATTTGCAGAAGCTGAAGAATAAACATAATCAAATAGACGTACTGTTTATCATATAAGAGGAACAGATGATTCATTATAACAGTTGATTCCATCTAAATTTTTACATGAAATTTTCAAATATATGCATATTTAGCAACTGTAGCTAAAAGATGAGAAGCTTGCTCATTTTTAGCCAAAACTTCCTTATAGAAGAAAGGAGATGAGTGCAGATATGTGAATAAAAGTACAGCAAACAAACCAAGAAATTCTGCAGCATCCTTTGGCAAATTCATAACCACTTGTGTAACACAAAATGGTCGCTGGTTAGCAAATATACTGCGAATAAACCTTCTTCCTTCCATGTTTGAAACCTGAAAAATCATAGCATGTATGCATCATTTTGACAATCTATTGATACATTCAGTAGATCTAAACAAAAAACTGAACATAAGAAAACAAATAAAAGATTACTACATAAAGTGTGGTAATAGCACAAAGAAACTATTGCAAATTTTAATTATGACAGGATTGTTTGTGACGATCATAGTTGTCCTTTAGATCATATCCACATGGCATGCAATTATCTGAATGCAGCATGGGCCCTTGCCGTTCTTTTTTACATTATGCATCCACAGAAATAAACAACATGCCAAATCCAGGAGGTAGGAAGTCTTCTAAAGGTCGATGCTAATAAGGATTTTAATATATTTATATTTATATTTATGTTTCCACTATCACTAAGGGACTGCTTAGTTGCATGAAAGTGGGGGATGAAGTGAAAAGCACAAATCCAGCATTGAATAAGTTGCACTAACCCAAAAAATGGTTAGTAAAAATAAAAAAAATGGTTCACAGATGTGCCACTTAATGATTCAAATTATCGGAAGTCCACATCCATTTTGAAATTTTGGTTGTGGTGAAGGATAAAAAATCTTTATTTCAGGTGGACTTCCATTTTGAGGAAGTTTCAAAGTTTGCCAAACATTGAAAGTGGATTTCAAAACCTACTATCAATAAAGTGACCACTTTCAAGCAACCAAACTACCCCTAATGGAAAATTCTGTAATCAAAAAGCCTAGAGAGCTGAACTAATAACAGGAAAGTTTAAGGGGTGACCTATTGAAGCTATGGCCTTCTATGACATGGACTATTGTAAGTGTTGAGAGCTTGAAATAGACAAAAGGTGTCATTGATTAACAAAGAGAGGATGAAGCGCGGATACCACTCATCTCCCCAAACATATTCTACAGAAAGCACTGACCATCCCTAGTAAATCAACTAATTTTAACTTCTCTGGAGTCTGGACAATTACCGTGGGTACTCCTATAGTTGCCTGTCTAATTTAATGGCTGCATCACACACGTGGTTGCGTTATGCACACTAGCCATGTCTTGTGACAACCTCCTTCCCTAACGCCTTCCTCTCCTACCTCAAGGATGCAGATAGCTCATAAATCAGGGAGATTGAAAGAGGGAAGGGGAGAGGCACACTGTTTGAGGCTAATGAAAGCGGGGGCAGAGTTTCTAGAGGGTTAAGGGAGGTGAAGAGGCCAAGACGGGAGGACAGATTGATGGTGGAAATATGAAGGCATAATGAAGGCGAGAGTCAGGTCAGTCACGTAACAGTGGTGTTAAGGAGAAATTATTCAGTGGGATGGGCTCACGACATGGCTGTGGTGAGCCTTGAGTCTCACCCAACAGTGCCATGACACACCATCTACGATACCTGGACTCGGATACGAGTGTCGGGTACGGGTACATATCCAAGGGTCGGGCCCTTTAAACTCATAATTGAAGGACACACGGACTCGGCTAAAAAGTATCCAAATTTTGGATTCGGGTACGGAGATATGACTATTAAAATAAATACATTTTAATATGATTTCTTAAAAAGACACATCATGTAATTAAATTTGTATGGCTTCATAAAAGATATGTAATTAAATTTGCACGGTTTCATAAAAAGACACTCTCTAATTAAATTTGTATGATTTCATAAAAAGACAGTTATAATAAAGTTTGCGTTGTTTCAAATATTTAATCTTATAATTAAATTTGCATGGTTTCATAAAAAGACATCACGCAATTAAATTTGTAAGATTTCATAACTTTACTACAAATCCACCATATTAAAATACACTATCTACTTCACTACCGGTCTTCCGATTGTCACCATAAAGGACCATGATGGATTCGATTGTCACTATGGAGGATCGGATACGAATTTCATACCCATACCCATGTCCTACCCGGTGGACACGAGTACTTCTCCTAAAGTGGAGAGTCCGGGTAACATTGCACACCATACTCTGCTTTTTTCCTCTAATTTAGTCTTAGTGGTGTATCATGACACTATTGGGTGAGACTCAAGGCTCACCACTGCCACGTGGTGACAATAATTTCTCTGCGTTAAGAAGCGAGTTGCCAGGACACTGCAGGATGAGGTGACAAACTGTTGCATGGATATGAATAATCTATGATGTATGGATATGAATAAGACGAACCGACAAGACAACACCGATACAAAGATACAACAAATTAGAAAAATTAGGACATGACACATTAGACACGACAATAAATAAACTATATAATATTAATCTAAGTTTCCCTATCTAAACTAGAAACAAAAGTTAACAAATGAGACGTTTATAGAACAAAAATTGTCGATTAGCCACCGAGAGGGTAAGAGACACGTACACGAAAAAAGGAAATAATATGATAAATGCATTTTTTTTCTACTTATATGCTTCAAGTATTAGATCATCTTCTCACTAGCATTATTATGTTTTTGTTCTCCTTCAACTCAAAGATCCACATTATATATAGTAAATATTGTTTTGAAATACGATAAGTTAGAAAGTGTGTCAATAAGTATGTAACTTAACATTGAAGTCTTCGAGTATCCAATACGACAGATGATAGGACACCTTCACTTTCTCTCTGAAACATAGGCATGCTATGTCGAGGCCCAATGAACGGAGATATGAAGATTGCAGGAAGGGTAGAGCTAGGTGTTATAAAGACTCAAGATCATGTACTTGTCATATTGTCCATTAAGTAGAGCTGTCAACGGGTTGTGTTCTGGTGAGAATAATGTAAACCTCGAACGAAGAACCCGACTAGAAAAAAATTCAGTTTCAAAATTTGTACTCGAACCCGATCGGATTTTAATCCCGGTTCTTTTTTTAGTATTCAAACCCAATTTTTTATTAGAAAATTGGATCGGGTTAACCGGTTATATATCTATATAACAAAACAGGGTTGTCCTTCGCGACGTAAGACAAGAGGATAAGGGTCGGGCGGGATTAACCGATAGGAGTATTCCCGACTGAACAAGTGTCGCGATTAAAACAAAGTGGTCTTTCCCGACAAGTGCATGTCTCTAAAGAAGTGTCACTATAAGTCAATAATTTTAAAGATATTATTATTAAATGATATAAATGATAAACGATTTCAAAAACCAATTTATCAAGGAGTGCCGGAGGCAAATGATGATTTATCATGGAGTGCTGAAGGCACGAAAATTTCTAGTATATAAAAAGAGAACTTTTTATATTTAATCAAAACCCGAACCTGAACCAACAATTTCCAGGCTTCATATGTTCTACCTGAACACGTTCGTCTGGATTTTATCCTTTTTATCCAAACCCAAATTTTTATTTCCGACAAGTATATATGCATCTAAAGAAGTGTCACGATAAGTTAATATTTTAAAGATATTATTATTAAATGATATAAATGATAAGCAAGTTCAAAAACCGAGTTATCAATGTGTCCCTAAGGCACGGAAATTTCAAGAATATAAAAAGAGAACCTTTTATATTTAATCAAAACTGGAACAAAAAAAAATCAGTCTTCATATGTTCTACCTGAACTCGACCTGAAGTTCATTTGGGTTTTATCTTTTTTATCCAAACCCGAATTTTCTTATTTACGAATATGGTCGGCTTAACAGGTTTAGGTTAGTATCGAAAGTCATGCTATTAAGACAAATTAGACAAACAAGTAACGAAGGACCGCCATGAAATAGCCCAAGGGAGTTACATGACTTATTTAGCCTAACAAGGGAAGTTACCCTCAGGAAGATAGTGCAACATAACCCAAGATAAAAAATGGTGGTAATCTCTCTTCGGGATTTTAGAAGGGGGGCGATAAGAAGAGTTACTGGTATGGAAAAACCGGTTTGTACCCATATCGGCAGTATCCGGGTCAAAGTCGTTGATATATCAGGTTAACTCTTTATGGGTCGGATCATTCAGGCTTAAACCCGATTAAACAAAAGAAACTGGTTTAGCATATGTATCTTTCGTTAGTGCTTAGTGTGACTTCGAATATGTATGTGTGGATACAACCTTATTCTAAATTACACTAAAGACTAATTTTATCATATTTATATTAAACTCTGAAAGTTTTTCATACATTTCATATGTGAAATGAGTTATTATCCTGTACCACCAGGAAGTCATATCTCCAATGAGTCGAGGTATATCGCTCGGTATCCAGTTTCTGGTATGGCGACACCCAACCGGTATGTCCAATATCAGAAACCTTGGTGGTAATAAATAGCTATATGTAATTTACAAAAAACACCTATAACCATCTTATGAAACCAAATGTGCGGTAGCATGGCTAAAAGGAAAAGAAAAAAAAGAATGTTGTACTGTGATAGTATGTATTTGGTGTCTGTGTATTTTGATGATTATGTCTTAAGCAATAAGATTCATGTTCGTCCAACAAGATACCTGGTCATTGACTTTTTGAAAGAGCTGCATCGGTATATCACCCTTACCTCGATTTTCTTATCCATCTTGTTGAGAACAATATTTCTTTCAAGATATTCCACAGCATGTGGGTTCAAATCATTTGCATACACATACTTCACTTTCTTCGCAGCAGATATAGCTAGTGGACCAACGCCAGAGAATACATCACCTGTACATTCCATGAATATGATAAGACTTACAAGAACCAATTAATGACAGAATGAAACAAATGGAAAATGTCATCTTAAGAAGTGTAAAAACATTAACTTTCAAATGAGTTGAAATTTTTGAGCAGTCACTAAAGTACCTCACAAGCAATCTCAATCTGAAGATAAAAAAAAGTATCCATAAGCTCAACAATAAATTTCACGTAGTGAATCGACCCTCTCACAGTTATTTGGTGTAGCATTGGAGTTAAATAAATATGAGCACCATTGAATTAGAAATTGACTGGTGTATTATGATATTATCATTACAATTAATTTGCTACTGTAAAAGAAGAGAGCCTATGTTATAGTAGGAAATAAACCAAACAATTCAAATGACTAAAAGAACTTAAAGATTGCTCTAGTTATTCTTTATCAGGTGCATGGACTAGGAGAAACCTTTCTATTGAGAAGTTCTAATTCCTACAACACCAAAAAAGTATGACACCAAAAAAAGTATGAACAGCATGTATGACATGGTTATCTTCTTTATTTACAAATTGAGGTCTATTTTGAGTACATGTTTCTGCAATATGTGGAAAGTAAATAAATTTGATTAAATAATGCTGAAATTCCCCACAAGTTGAAGCCTTTATCTATTGTTGCATGTTACTTGATAACTGAAGTTTATGGGGTGATGAATTGGTAGCACTCATGCAGGCACTTTGAGGTGAAGGAGCGACTATGATAAAGAACGAGAGCAATTAAAAAGGGCATGTCAAGGAATTCATAACATTCTTATGGACGATTCGCCCTTCTTCCCGCTAGACTTATCCCTTTTGGACCTTGTCATAGCCTAAATACCTCCTCTCCTTTCTCGCCTTAGGGGCTTCATTCTCACCTTATTCGTCCACTGATTCTCTCTCTTTTCTTTTCTATATTTCGTCGTAGTGCTCAGCTAAAAGGGAGCCATGGAGCATAGGAAGACCTCGTCTCGTTGATAGGATTCACTCAATGGGCATCGGTCCATTGATCCGTCACGAAAAGGCGAGAACCAAAGGCATCGCTTTAAGAAAAGAGGCCAGATTCACCCAGCTTGGGGGACCTAGACTCAGTGTGAAATACTTTCAGAAGAAATCGAAGGAGAATCAGACGTCGGTCCGGAGCAGCATCGTGTGTAGATTGATTTGAATGATGAGTTGGGCGAGAGCCCCTAATATGTACCCAGAAGTCCAATCACTAGGCCCCATTATCCCCGGCGAGATAGGCTCCATATGAAGCAAGCGTCAATGATGACCCCGTGTGCTTGTACTTTCTTGCTTGGCAGCGGCTCTTAAAAATGGTCGGGAAGAACTGAAGCCTTTATCTATTGTTGCATGTTACTTGAAAATTGAAGTTTAAGGGATGATGAATTGGTAGCACTCATGCAGGCACCTTGAGGTGAAGGAGCGACTATGATAAAGAACGAGAGCAATTAAAAAAGGCATGTCAAGGAAAATTTGTACAGGTCCCTCTCAATTTTTTTTATTCTTTTGCACAAATTTGTACAGGTCCCTCTCAATTTTTTTATTCTTTTGTATTTGGTACCATAGTCACAAATTCGGCTTTTGGGATTAATTCGGCGAGGTTGAAAAGTTCAGAATTCGGAAAAAGTTCGGATGAATATAAAAGTTATAATAAGACATTTTCTACAATTTTAGAAATATTAATATAAATAGTAAGAAATCAATTTCAATTACAAATCAATTTCTATAATGAAAAATTCCTCTAATTTTTTTGCAAGGATTCCAATCCATTTGGTTTTTCTTTAAGGGGTATTGAAGAAATTCATTTAATAGTAGGGTTGTTTTGGTAATAAAGATATACTTTATTACTATGGGTAGTATAACTGATGGTTGATGGCAAAAGGGGAACTACTTTAAGTCCCACATCGGCTGGAAAATGCAAGGATGAGTGAGAAGTTCTTTTAAATAGAGATGGAGGCCAGTTGTGAACTGTTGCCGTGTTTTGGGGTCTTTGGGTCAAAGCCCAGGCCCAAAAAATTTAAGCCCGAATGATTCAAGATATCTCGGGTTTTATTCACGAATTTCGTGAAATTTTGCAAACTACTAACGAATGTATTCGGAGTTCCGTATTTGCAAATGATTCGCGACCTTGAAAAAGTCGCAAATTACGTGACTATATTTGGTACAGGTCCCTCTAAAAGTTGAAAAGTAGTATAGTAGAGCTAAATAGCAAATAGCCATAATAATATTTTAATTGTGACATGACATATTGTTTTAGCTGTATCATTCTGTATGAAAGGATCAAAACATGGGATCTATTCAAGGGGGAAAGTTAAAAGAACTTGTACAGTTGTACCAAAAAACAAAAAGTTAAAGGGACCTGTACAAAACTTTCCCTTTAAAGGTTCCTCTAGCACAAAAAATATTGCTCCTGAAATCAAAGCACAAGTCACTTTATTCAAAAGGTCACAATATTCTCTTTTGTAGCTATTAAATGAGTCAAAAAGTATTTATAGAGTTGACTATGATTAACTTAAGGGAATAATTGACATTTGGCAAACTTCAATAGCTTATCCATTAATGGGAACATCTTCTTTGTCTACGAGAAAGCAATATTTACGAGGGTGAATACAGAACATCCCCATCTGAAGTCCGAAGGAATGAGAAATTATACACTAGGGAGAGTTCCTCGTGGATACACTATTTTCCATCACGGTTAGTTTACATAAAGGATCAATTTTAAGCCTACTTTAACTAACCGAGGATCAATTTTAAGCCTACTTGTTTGTGCTAGGTGTGGATGAAATTACTATGAATATTTAAGATAGAAGTTTCATGGTGTATGTTATTTGCTATTGATATTGTACACCGTGTTTTAAAAGGTGTGAGGTGAAATTAAGGCGCTAGGGTCCTCTAGAGTCTAGGCTCAAGGCGCAAAACAAAGTGTTAAGATAACAACTAAAGATAACCAATAAAACTCAAAAAAAATTCACAAGTTCATAACAATAAGAAATTGACAATCCCAAAAATCATCCTCATCCATCTTATCATCTTCATCACTTACTAACGTATTTGAATCCTTCATCATCATCAACAACCTCTAATACAAATCTATTAATTACAATAGAACGATTAATTGATGGTAAAAGACCCTGGATTCATAGAGGCGCAAGGGTGCGTGAGCCTCAGGCGCGACAGGTGAATAAGCATGGGTTCATAGAAAATGAGAAGCAAGGGTGAGCCTTGAACCTTAGGTGCGCCTAGGCGCGAACCTCACGGACTTTTTAGAATATTGATCCTACCACTTGATGAGACTAGAAAAGGGTTTGACTCTAAAGCATAATTGTTGAGAGAAACTTTGGAATGTAAGGGTTTTATAATTAGTAAGACAAAACATAGTCTATGAATGTAACTTCAAAGAAAAATCAAAGAGAAATAAGGGAGTAGTACACCATCATAGATGAGATACCTAAGTCTGAGAGTTTTCATTAATTAAGATCAATCATTCATCGTGAGAGAGAGATTGAGAAGGATGTTCATAGAATGAAAATATGATGGTTGAAATGGAAGAGTACATCTGGAGTTGTGTTCACAAGACTCCGTGGAAGTTGAAAGAAAAATCATATAAAACCAACTATGTTTTATGGATTGGAGTGTTGGGCAATTAAAAGACAACAAGTACATATACATACAGCTAAAATAAGAATGCTAAGGCGGATGAGTGACAACACACTAAAATGTATAATGAGAAATGAGCGTACTGTTTCCTCCCGAATAATAAGCATTGAATCAGTATCTTACATTTTTCTTGAGTTTCCTTTTATTAGTAAGATATGGATTATATTAGCTAGAAATTGGGAGGTTGTTAATAAGCCAGAAAGTATATTAGCAAGGTGGAATGGCAGTAGGGATGCTACATTTCTTATAAATTTTATGAAAGGATGTGATCTTAGTATGGCAGCTTTCATTATATAACTTGCTGAAACTCGAGGATTTTCGAAAAAGAAAAATCAGTCTATTATATGTACAAAAAATTGTGTCCTCTATTTGTTTTTTGGGACAGATTTTCTTCATGAAAAGCAGAAATCGGAAGCATCTTCATCTAATAGACAGTTGAATTGTTGAAGTAAAGCTCTACAAAAGATGGAAAAGACTACTGACTATATATATATGTTTTCATGCAATAGAACAAGAAAATGGTTCTGTAAGGATGAATCAGATGTTAGAAGCCTTTGAGAAGGGTCCCACCAAACTGATGTTTATTAGCTGGTGTTTTTCTGTGATTGGTAGGTTGTCTTTTAGCTGGAATGTTGTGTGTTTCATATGCGGCTTTGTGAAAGTGTGCGAATGTCTTTGGAAGAATTAAACTTCTGCTTTTTGGTGAATTTTGGTTTAAGTAACTTGGTCACACAATCCCGGTTTAAAACTTACCTTATTTCTGAAACAAATCCATAAAACATATACGTTCTCTAATTTCATCAGTGTGAATATAAAGCAGAATTCCTAGAATTTATAACGGCAGAAGTTAGTTTAAAAGGATGAGTAGATCAGTAGGACCACACTCTACTCTGCTCATAACTTTATACTGTTGCCCATAAATGGAAATAACATGCAACATCTCTTGATGTAGATGTTATTGCAAATACAGTGTTTGGTTGGTCATAAACAATGTTGCAGAATTTACAAATCTGGCATTTGGGATGATGCAACTAGGATGCTTGATTGCAAGTTTTGTTGTCGTAAAAGGGAAGTTGTTTGGTTAGAAGTTTGTGCCACTGAATGAAGAGAGAAAGAGAGGATATTGTGTAACAAATGTTGTTGTAAGTGGTGTTGCAGCATTTTGGTCTCAACAAAAGCTGAGGTATTTGAGGGAGATATTGCAACTTATTTTACAGTACTTTACACTATTTACAACTGGTCACTAGAAATTTTGTAAATGCTGCAACAAATGCTGCAGCAACACTTTTACAGGCAGCCCTTTTTATTTAAACCAAGTAATTATGAATATCACCAAATAGCATTTGGAAAGAGTCATCTAAATAATATACCGATAAATTTAGCAGAAATGATATAATTAATTAAAACAAGATCACAGAAGAAACTTACAGACCACATCAAAATTCGAAAAGCAACAAACAAGCCTTTGTCTTTCAGTTGCCAAACGAGAACTCCAGTAGCTGCAGGTAGATGAAGACAAGCTATCATAAGGGAATTCAAGAAATAAAACTTATTAGCTTAAATATCACCTGAAGGTAATCATCTAAATTTCAATCCAGTATAATGATCTAATTCCTTAAGGATTGGCTCCAAAAATTAATTCAAACAGGAGCAGAAAAAGTTCATTTTGAGTGGGATGATCCAGGCATTTAAAGATTTCAGACTTCAGTGCTTTAGGCAGCATAAACAGAGACTGTACTAAAAGCGTTCAAGAAGAACTGGCAGGTGGCTCTTAATAAAAAAAAATTAAGAGGCTGCTTAATTTAATTTTTTAAAAAAATGTATAATGGTGCCAAACCAAAACATGTAATATACAATAAAACAAAATAAAATGATGAACATATCAGAACCTTCATAAATAATAAAAGTAAATCTAAACTTTTTTCTTGCATTGAACAAATCTTTTGCAAAATCAAGTTTCCCGTGAAGTTTCAACGATTGTTTGGATTGCCAAATTTAGCGATCTGGATCCAAAATGTACCATGAACTAGAAAGATCACACCGGAATGTGGTCGGATGGGGCTTTAGTTGTACCTAGGTTGATAGAAAAACTTATATTTTATGTCCATTATCGTGTAATCATACATCTATTTTGTGATTACTTGTCTAGAGGGAGCCATCATGAAAATCTAGATTTATGAGGCATAATGAAGGAGTTTATATGTTCCAATATGTTTTGATTTTGTTCTTAAACAAAGAATTCAGCAATAATTGCTTTAGGCGGGAATAAGAAAAGATAGTAAAGTTAAATCTAGCCCCCATGCATTGACATTTTGTCCGAGGATGACATTCAGTAATTGGCACAGAAACAACATCTATATGAAATGAAAGGTAATATGAAATTGTTGATATATTTAGCTTCAAAAACTGATGTAGCTGCAAACAATGAATAAGGTTTAAGTGTAACATGGCTTTGTAACAAAGCCACAGCAAATACTGTCCTTACAAGACTCGGCGAGATACATGTTTGTAGATTATGCACCTAAACAAGAAAGACAATCTCAGTCTGTCCATCATAATTGATAATAGTACAAGCTTACCTATATCAAACATGTTCGAACTGCAAAACATACATAGAGATTTGTTAAAGCAGTTGGTTCTAGCATATGCCATATTTCAATCAGTTTTTGGCAATTATTTGCATTTGAAGACAATTATGTAGTAGGAGTTGAAAAGAAGAGCATACACTGTTGCTAAATCAACTTGAAAATGAATCCCATTCTCAATCACTGTAGTTACAAGGGAATGATTGCCAGCCAATACTTCAAGTTGCATAGTTCTGTAATCATTTTGAATGGCATCAATCTTGTTTACAACTGTCTGTATCTTTGGCTTGTTCTTATCCAACACTACCTGAAATGTAATAGGATCCTAATTACAATGATGTTACCAGAAAATTACTAGGATAGATGCTGAAATGAATAACCTAATCACTGTGTGTTTATAAAGAGTAAAACTTAACATGATCAATTAGTTTTACTCTAATTAGTTTCTTGTAAGGTAATTAGCATAAGACCGACCTGAGCAATTAGTTTCTTGTAAGGTAAGTGTTCATCTCTAAGATTCAAGTGCGCTATATGCCCAACTGTTTCAAAACCGGTAGGAACAACCATGCCCTCTGGAAGCAAGGCCTCCAAAAGCTGCAATATAAAATATGTAGTTATAAGACCAAAGCATAGAAAGGTGAGTATAAAAAAATACTGGAAAGGTATAAAGTCTATCATCAGACGAATCTGGAAGTACCTCATTCATCTGCCAGTAGTAATAACTTAAGGTCAATCGACAGCGCACCAGTTCAGATATTGACGGTCTACTTTGCATAGCATCTCCCAGTAGCACAGCCTGTAGAAAAAAATATACAACTGAAAAGAGAAGATAACACTCGAATAACATAATAATTACTGAGCAGTGAGTATATTTAGATACACACATAATCCATGAAAAGCCTGATCTTCATAAACCAGTGTAAAGTGTAAACTTAACCTACTGTTCTGAGAGAACTGAGAACTATACTATAATAAAAAGCGCTCTGCTACAAAGACGAGACAAGTTATAGACTATCAGGAAAGTGCATTTATTTGCTCGGGAGAGCTCAATTGGAACAGTTATTAGCTGGCAGTGAAGTTCGTACAGGTGAAGGCAGGTGAAGGCCCTTAATAGAGAGGGGGATGGGTCTCGAGTAGCCAGAGAAATCCAAAAATAACCAATGGCAGCATGGTCGGTGCCGCTGAGTGACGGAACCCAAACTCAGACATCTTTAACAATATGGAATCAGAAAGTTCAAGGACACAAAAACCATGTTTGGTTCACATATATAAAGGTTTTTGACTATATGGTGTGTGTAGTTGGTTTTATATATGTTTGATCATTACAAGAGTAGATGCTCTGATGACTCCCATTGAACCCATTCTGACAAGAACAATATTCTTCAAAATACTTCTTGGACACTCATGTCGGATATAACTACGAGTGTGTATAGTTGGTTTTATAAAGGTTTGAACATTACAAGAGCAGATGCTTTGATGACTCCCATTGAACCCATTCTGACAAGAGTAATATACTTCAAAATACTTGACACTTATGTCGGATACGAATTCTCCCCAGGAGGACATATCTGTATTCCATGTTGTGTGTGTGACAAGAGTAATCAGCAACGTTGAAATAATATCATCGATAGAATGGTGTCAGTATAGTATAATATCTCACTAACCACACTTGATGTTAATTTACATGTTATATTTCCTTATGGTAACTCTAGAACAATCTTGTCAATTCCCAACCAAGGGAAGATGTCTTGAATAGTTAAACCATAGAGCCACCATACTCGCCCACTTCTGAGTAGGGTTGTCCTACCACAAAATCTTTGTCAGGACAGTGTGCTGATAGTCAATAGGGTTGTCATACCACAAAATGTTTGTTGTCTCCAGTTCTGATGACTGTACTTTTAACATAATAGATGAAACTGCAAAACATAATGACTGTACTTTTAACCTAATAGATGAGTCTGCATAACATAAAGTTGGGTTCCCCCTCCACACTCTTAGCACTACAAAGGTTGTAGACTTCTAGTTGAGTGCCTTCAGTGGATACTTGGAACATCAATAATATTACAAAGTTCAAACCAGACTTAATTAACTAAAGCTACATTTTTATCATATTTTAAAGAAGGTTAATTTTTGCGGTTTCATTATGTGCTCGGTGAGGGGCCATTGAATGATTAATAGGATTATGCAGCAATTAATAGGATCACACAGTACATAGACTATTTTCTCACAAGATTCAGAAAAAAACACTTAAATATAGATAAAATAGCCACAAGTCATAGAATAAGCACAAAAGTAATTCACACTCCATAGAGTTAATGAAAAGCTACAAACAAATAAACACAAGAAATCCACACTCCATAGAGTTAATAAAAAGCTACAAATAACAAGCCAAAACAACAAATAGTTTATAGATATTACGACCTAACAAAACCACTCATCATCTCCTCATAAGTCTTATCTATATTGCATGAATATGGACACGGATATAGACACGACATGGATACGAGATACGAACATTTTTCAAAGAAGTATACATACAAGTAGTCACCTATGTTGCACGAATATGGACACGGACATGAGTATGGACATGAGTATGGACATGATATGGATACAAACACCATTTTTCCATGTTTGTACAACATAGATTGTTATTGTCTTCCCTTTTGCTCCAAGGACTCAATCAATCTGACCCAATAATAAGTCGGTTCACAGGTGTGTATGTGAATCTGACCCAGCAACCTAAGAATCAATTAGTCAACAATTTATCATTAAGTGTCCGCTTAATCATTACGCCGCATTCCGAGTAAACGGTCCCACTTACTCGGTGCACTTTCTTAAATCTTCCATGATCTTGGGTGCACTTTCTTAAATCTTCCATGATCTTGGGACGCTTACGAGTACTCCGTCGCAGAATTCGCAAAATGGAACATTGCTTTTGAAACCTAACATGAAATTAAACCTGACATACCACATATATTACATTTTTGAACATACATACAATACTCCTGAACGACTCTATATTGCCACTTTCGGTTCATAATAGGATTGTTAGGGGTTACAACCACACCAATGTGCATTATTTCTACGGGTGCATTCGAAGCGGATACGGATTGGATAAAGGTATTATCATATCAGCATTTGTTTTCTAATAACGAATACGGATACAAATTTAAAATCAACAACCATATCCAAAAAAAAACATATGCGGGTTTGGATCGGACATGGTAACAAACGTATACGGGTAAAACGAATATGGATCGGATATAATAGGGATTTAGAGAAAATAAAATTTGGAATCTTAATCATAAATAGAATCATCCCTATATATATATATATATATATATATATATATATATATATATATATATATTGAAAAGGTAACAACTTTATATAAAATGAAATGAATGGATTAATACACATTGTCTCTCCTCCTCACTCTCAACTCACTCACAAAACCCTAGTAGATGCCCATGGACTTGATGTCGTCATCAATATTAAGGATAATGCTCCTAACAGGATTCTTCAAGTCTTCGAAGATCCTGCGGTTACGTTCACGCCAAATGTGTCACACCGCGCAAAGGAGCCGGATTCTGACCTTCGTGAACCAGTTGGATCATTTACCTTTGTGGTTGTTGATCTCATGTAGGACTTCATCTAATCCTACCATATCGAGTTGGTATTGCCAAATCGTCGAGCTAAAGGGACACCGGAAGAACAGATGGTGATGGGATTCTTCAGAGTTATCACTGTGAACAACGAATCGTTGCGCTCTGTCGAGGGTGAGCAGTCTCCCGCGCGAGGCCTTAAATAAGCAGTAATTGAACTTGGGGGGAGCCTTCTTCAACCAAATGAAGGGGAACCACTCGTTAATAGGGTCGTGGGCTCTGATCTGTTGTAGGCATTGTGGAGACTGAACCCACCAGAGATGGATCCCACCCACGTCCACTGATTATGAGCAATTAAAGGAACTATCCGAATGGAAGAGATAATGATCGAGAGTATTAATCGGGGGCTAGACCGGAAGAGATAACGATCGAGCTGGCTTGTATTTGCGTTCTCCACTGTGAACCGTGGCTCCATATGAGTGTAAGTCGATTGTATGGTGGTGTAGCCGCCTTAGATAACGTTGAAACCGTCGCTACGAACTGAGGGTTTGACCCTTTTTCGACGATGGATGGTGGTCCACCCTCCGGCGGACACACGCTCTGAACTCCCGCCTGAACTTGAGGATTCTTCCGGAGATAGACGACCAACGCCAGGATCCCATTCAGCGATTTGGGGTCGCCGCCAACGGAGCTCGGGGAGAGAACCCTAGACATCTTTTTTGTATATATATATATATATATATATATACATATATATATATATATACATATATATATATATATATATATATAGAAAACAGGATATGAGACATGCTTATATTCTTAAATGAACCATGCCATGTAAACTCCCCCACATGGACAAATATTAATTTTAATTTGAGTAATAATTTAAATTTAAATTTTAATGTTAATTTTTAATTTTAATGTTTATGTTAAAACTAATACTAAAATTAACATTAAAATTAACACTAAAATTAACATTAAAATTAAAATTAATACTAACATTAACATTAAAAATTTTAATTCTATTGTTTCCGCAACTCGAATTGCAACCTTCACGAGGCAAGCGCCCAACTTACCGTCGCACCAAGGGAGATCCATAATTGTATAATAAACAAAAATAATAGAACAACTTGTGCACTTTATATAAATGGATAGTGTTCATTTGCAATTCTCGATAGCAAATTGTATCATCTTACCTCTTCTTCTAGACTCTTTATAGTTTAGGAAAATTTGGAGTGTGTTCATTGGTTGCATGAGCCTAATTTGCATATCGAAAATGTATGCCTACCTATCTGCCAACTGGCTACCTAGATTTATAGCGTGACCCTCTAATGCTCCTGGCTAGAAATCTGACACCGAAATAGTAGGTTGACCACACGTCATTAAATTGGCATATCTTTTGTGGAGCTTTCTTATGCTCTAGAACCAACCACATTCTAATAGAAAAAGTCTAAATTGATGATGTCTCATTGTAATCTAATTTATATGTATTAATCATATAGAAAAGCTTAAATATGCATTCTTTTGTGATTTTCGTATTTTTACCTAAATCAATTAACAAGCATCATCATAATCATTTTCCAAGCCTTTTATCAGAATGGGGTCGGTTATGGAGTATAAGAAAGCTCCATAAAGGAACACCTTTATATAAAACCTAATAAATTCCAAACAAAACAAAAGTTTGCAAATTATAAATAGATAAGTATTAGGCACTTAAGTGTCTCGTTGCAATCTAAATTCATCAAAGATACAGTGTGCAATTTTAATTCTTTGTCAACAAGCTTAATAAACCTTTTAAATACGCATATATCGCCTAAATCAAAAGCTCTAGCATATATATATATATATATATATATATATATATATATATATATAGTAAAGGTTCATATATCATCCAATAAAATAGCAAATGAAAACCAACTCACAAACAAATCACATCAACCTTAACAGCCTTTTTGCATACTTCTCATCCAGAAACAACAACCTTGTCGGTCCTCGCCACCTCCCCTCCTATGAACTCCTCCCGAGCAACCCCTTCATCTCCTCCTCTCTTCTCCACTCTCACTACTCCCAACATACCCAATCACCTTAAATTAATAGCAATTCTCTCTCTCTCCTCCTCGTCTTTTCTCTTCTTCTTCAGTCGTGAAATCTTTGTAATATTTTGGAACTTGACAAACCCTTGAGAATTGAATCCACTAGCGTGCTTGTCCCGATAAAGGACCGAGTTGAGTTCGTCGCAGTCCAAACCCGTTCTGGCTAGTCGAAGCGGGCCGCAATCAGGAGAGAACTTTTATATGAGGCATAGGAGGTTCTTGATGTGGGAGTCAACGTCTTCGTCGTGGGACATGGCGATGTTGTGGATGTGTGGCCAGTTGAGGAGGTGGCCGCAGAGCGGATGCTCAAGGGAGAAGTGTGCCGCCAGAACATGGAACGTCACAACTTCGAATGCTAGGGAGAAGGACGAGCGGTCGACGGAACTCCTCTACCTCCATCAGGGTTGGGGTTAGGGTTAGGAGTTTGTCCTATGGAAAGGGTAGGGCTTGGGAGAATCTAGGGTTAGGGTTTTGGAAGATGAGAAGATGGAGGAGCGCTTGGAGAGGAGGTGAGTGGTGAATTGGGAGGTAGAGCAAGAGTGCAGGAAGAAGAAGAAGAAGACATTTTTGGAGAATTTTGATTTTTTTTTTCCTTTTTGTTATAAGAATATCTTTGTGGTCTCCATTTTGTTGATTGTATTCTCAATGTAATAGACCAGTCTGCAAAACATAACATTGAGTTCCCCCTCCACACTCATGATACTGGTAAGGTTCTAGACTTTTAGTCGAGTGACTGGTGGATACTTGGAAAATCAACAATAGTACAAATTTTAAACCAGATTGACCTAAAGCTACATTAATATCACACTTTTAAAACCTAAAACGGGGAACCTGACATATCACATATATTAGATTTTTCTCAAAACATACAGTACTGCTAAACAACTGTATTTTGCCACTTTTGGTTCATAATAGGGTTGTTACCAGTTACCACCAAATCAATGTGCATCAATTCTCATGGGCTTCCTCTTCCAATTCTGCTCTACGCCTAACAGGCTACCTATTTTGAAAGGATGGATATCACCTTCCATCATTATTGCTAGATTGTAATCATTTCACATTAGGTATGGGTAACAATCTCATGCTTTCAGGATGCAAAACCCGAATAAGAAACACATTAACAAGCAAAACCTTGGACATCTCTATAAAAGGGCATCGTAGGTATGAGAAGGGTCAACATGTACACAAGCCTTACCCCAATATATGGAGAGAGTTTGTCTGCAACTTGAATGACAACCTTCAACAAGTGACGACGCACCGAGTGACTCCAACAATTGTATAATAAGCAAACCAATAGAACGACTTGTGCTTCTTATATAAATGGATAGTGTCTTACAATCTAACTCTATGTATTAATCATGCAGAAGAACTTAAATATGCCTCCTTATATGATTTCAATTTTAGGCCTAAATCAGTTAACAAGCATAACAATAACAAAGCCTATCCCATATTTTCGGGGTCAGATGTTTGAATACTTTTCTTCCATTAATCTCTTATTAAGGGTCATGTCCTCTATAACACTAACAAAAAGCATATCCTTCTTTTAGAACCTCAATCCAAATTCGTTTAGATCTATCTTTAGTCCGAGTGTCTCCTTTAACTATTGTCTTATAGCTCATCCTTATAGGAGCTATCTATTGGTCTATGTTGTAAATGTCCAAATCACCTAAGACAATTTTTTCTCATCTTGTTCTCAATTGGAGCTACTTATAACTTTCCACGAATCCTATCTTCCAGTGTATTGCCACTCAACTTCGAAGTTAAGAGCATATATTACCATAATTAAACATGTACATCTCAACTTCAAAGTTACCTAAGAACACGTTCGTTTAACACCTAATAAATTCCAAATGAAACAAGTTTTACAAATTATATTAATCGATAGAGTATTAGAATGTCTCATTCCAATTAAAGTTCACCAAAGATACATTAGTATGCAATTTTAACACTTTATCGTATTTCAATCAAAAAGCATAGTAAAACCTTTTTTAAAGTTACATATTTTACTCACCTAAAACGCAAGATCTAGCATATATAACAAACAAAAGTTTATACATCATCAAATAAAATCCAAATGAAACCAACTCACAAAGAAATTATAGCAACCTTAATAGCCTCGGGAAGCTCCTCAGCTCCTCTCTTGGCATACTTCTCGTCCAGCAACAGCAGCCTCGTCGGTCCCCGCCACCTCCCCCCTCCTCTGAAATCCTCACCGAGCAACCCCTTCATCTCCTCCTCCTCCTCCTCCTCCTCTTCTCCACTCCCAATAACCTCAAATTCATAGCAATTCTCCCTATCTCCTCTCTCCTTCACCTCGCCTGCCTTCCTTTTCTTCTTCTTCGGGCGTGAAATCTTCGCAAGATTCCGGAACTTGACAAACCCCTGGCAATTGAACTGCCTCGAGAGCTTGTCCCTATAAAGTACTGGGCTGAGCTGTCCGCCGCCGTCCGAACTCGGTGAGTCAAGGCGGTCGGGAGAGTTTTCCGACCTGAGGAGGAGGTTCTTGATGCCGGGGTCGACGTCGTCCCCGGGGGACCTGGCGATGTTGCGGACGCGGGGCCAGTTGAGGAGGTGGCCGCGGAGCCGGGCCTCGAGGGAGGAGCAGTCGGCCGCCGGCACGCGGAGCGCGGCGACGTCGAACGCTCGGGAGAAGGACGAGCGGTCGATGGAGTCTACCCCTCCTCCTCCACCACCACCATTAGGGTTAGGGTTTTGTCCTTTGGAGAGGGAAGGCCCGTAGCGGAGAGGAGAATCTAGGGCTAGGGTTATTGTTAGGGTTTTGGTGGAGGAGGAGAAGCGCTTGGAGAGGAGGCGAGTGGTGGAGTAATGATATGGGAGGAGAGTGAGAGACGAAGAAGAACAAGAACACATTTTTTTGGGAGTGGGGTGGATTTGGGGATTTTTCTCTCCTTTTTCTCTCAATGTTCGAAGAATAGTATCTCGCGGGAAGAGCATGTTTATATGGCTGCTCTTTATGGGCTGGCTTAGTGGGCCTGCGTCCATTTTATTTTGGGCTCCTCTCATTTTTTAGGTTTCTTTCATGGCCCACGCAAGCATCTCCATTCAACAAGACTAAGAGCATCTCCAAACCTATTATCTTGTAATGTGTTGTGATTCTCATTTTTTTTAGATGCCCGACGATACGCACGGACTTTTGTGCACACTACGTTGTATGTCATTTGGGCCAACTGTTCCACACCTCCTCCACGGTTTGATTCCGAGATCGTCCACCTAGCTAGGGAGGTTATACCTTTTCTCACTAACCACAAGAGTCAGGTGAGTTCGGTCACTGTCACGTCCCAGAACAAGAATACTGGAGAGCGGGGGCAGAAAAAGCCAGCTACGTATACCAGAGTACTCAATACCCCAATATAAGGTCACGGTTGTCTAGATATATGAGGGTTCACTCTACAATCCATCAGACAATTCTGGGTCAAGAATCCTAGGTGTCTCAATCTCAAGCAAGTAACAAGTTACAAGATGTATGATCACCAAACATATAATAGTAACGCGTCACAAACTATACATACACCAATGATCATGAAGCTAGTTATAAAATGAAGAAGTAGCAAGAGTACCATGTTACATGATTAGCTCTAGCTATAGTCTAGAATATGCTTTACATATAGGTTCGCATGTTAGAATGTCAAGTCCCAAAATACGAGCTAAACACGTGCTCGGTGTCTAAATGCCTCAAAAGAATAATGTACAAGATCAGGTGGGTGATGAAGAAGAAATCCACTCATGTCCTCGGGTGCTCCTCGTGTTCACCATCTTGAGGAGGAAAGTACGGGAGATCCTGCGGTCGTGCTCCGAAATCTGGTCATACAAAACCAGTGGGATCAGACCCCAAAACAGAAAGTACCACAAGGGAGCCAAACTTAGAAACTAAAATCAGCATGCAGACAAATCAATAAAAAATAGTACAAGAAATATTTAAATGAGTGCAGCAGATAAAAAATAACAGTTAAACATGCTCTAGAGTATTAAACAGGAATATCTGGAGTCAGGCTTCAATTAAAGTTCTCAGGATCAGTTGTTAAAAATAAATCAGGACTGGACTAGACTAGACTAAAAATCAAGCAAATCACGGCCAATCATGCCCTACGGTTTATAATAATTAACTAATTATGGTTATCATAGTCATAGTTACTGTAACGCCCGCAACTGCACGGTGCGTTACGCTGAGTCGGATTGAATAAAACAAATGCTGGTTACATTTGATTTGTTAGATTTTGGGAAGAAGTATTGATTGAGTTATTTCATGTGCAGATGGCTAACGGGTTCGATAGAAATATGTATTCGTTCAGAACAGTACTGAGATAGCTGAGTTGGAATGATAATGCAATCTTCCTTAGTCCGATCGGTCGGATGATTTGTAGAGCACGGCCTGCTCGCACGGTCATACCAGTTGAGTAGATCGTGCTTGCATCGGACCACGGGTTCAAGGAATTGGCCGTATCGGCATGACAGGGTGCTTAACGGGATCAAACATTGTGAGTGGGCTCTTTCCCTTCTCCTCTACTCCTTCATGCCTAATAATATGGAAAACACGTAAAAGACTTGAACACTTGGATTGAAACATTGGGAATTACTACACTGAGGCGTGCATAGAGTGGACGTCGTTTGCTTGGTAGGATTGTGGCTTGATATGATTTACGCGTTGGATAGTTGGAGCTAGAGTTGGATTATACATTTGAGGCAGTCGGTTGGATAACTTGGGATTATGCTTGGACAGCTGGAATGATGTATTGAGTCTTTGGAAATATCGGGAATTTGGGCGAGCGAGTGTGCATCCGTGCACGAGTATCACTTGGTCGCTTTGTCTTGCAAAGCGAGCAGTTGTGGTTCGAAACCGAACAACTGCATCGGCGCGGGCATTGTGCCTCTTTTGGGGTATTATGCCATGGGATAGTTTGAGAAGGGTGTTGCACCATTGGAAACACTGTGTTGAGAAGAGGCATTGTGCCTATAGAAATACTTGGGATTTGGTGCCTTGGGCAATATGTTGGAAGAATGGTTATGGATGTGTTGGTTGGATTATTCATGGAACGAGCCTAGGATTGCTTGGTGGGGCGAGAATGTTCGATCCTCTCGTCATACCTACTTGGTGTCTGCATGTCACGGACAACCTGTATTGCACAGGTTTTGGTCTCCTCGAACGGGAAGACTCCAAGGCACCGGGACCGTTCGGCCATGGAGGAGACAACTGGGTAACGCGTCTTGGGCGCGGTGCCAGCGGTTGGAATCGATCCAGGTGGGTTAGCTACTTAGCGCTGTTTCGAGGAGAACCGCATTTGATCAGTCCGATCAAAGTCCTTTATGGCTTAGCTAGTGACTTCATATAGATTAGTGTTGGCTTGCTTTTCTTTTGTTGGTTTGGCTTTCGTGTAGGCGCGGCCACCTTGCCTCGACAAGAGTGTGCACTGTGAGATTTGGATTGTAAATGTTGGTTGAGGATGGATATTGAGGCTTGGTTGATGGTTCGACATGTTATCGTGTTGCTTAGACTTGAGCAAGACGGGTTGCATGCTAGTTTCCCCTCGAGTTGGTTATATATATAATGCTTGTCGATTGGTTTGAGTTGAATGCTTGCATGCTTAAATTGCTTTACAGCTTTCCTTAACATGTCATCCCTATGCCATGAAATAAATATAGGATTCAACTAGAAAGATCACCATATAACTGTTTGCATTCACTATTTTACTTAGTGTCGGCTTAGGCGAGTGGGTTACCCCGCTCACCAGTACGGTTGTGTACTGATCCACGTTTGTGGACAATATTTCAGGTACGCAGGCGTAGTGGCGCTGCTTGGATATACGAGGCATGATGTATGAACTGTAAGTACCTTTGTGGGCTAGAGAAAAGAGCAAGAGCATTTCATCGTCTCCGTGGTATCGCCTTTGTGGCATTGCCTTCGGGGCATTTTATTTGGACCCTATCGCGAGCTTCGTTGCGTATTACTCTGATGTGTGCTTGGTACACAATACTTGACTTCCGCTGCAACTTGGTTGTTTCAATGATAATATTTGGTGTTTGACAACATCGCCTTATACGAGCGCAACTCCAGGCTCGTACGGCATCACGTCCCGATGAGAACAATTGTCCTGCGGGAGAGCTGCAACGTGGTGATTCACATCAGCGGGGACTATTGAGCTTGCGGGAGATTAGGGCGTGACAAATTGGTATCAGAGCGCCTGGTTCATTTTCTCGGACTTGGTCCTTCGCTTCATCACAAACTCTAAATAGCTTCCGCGTGTCGTCTAGCTCTTGACTCTACTCGGTGCCGCATTGGATGTTTCATACAATAAGTCTATATATTGCTGGTTGTGGCTGCATGTTATTCTTGGTTGTGTTGCCTTGGTTGGTTTTCGTAGGATCGCTTAGCCTCGTTAGGCGTTGTTGCATTCGTGCAGCAAGTTGGGTGACGTTGTTGCATTTGTGCAACAAGTTGAGAGCTGTCATTGGGTTGGGTTGGCTTGTCGTTCAGGGAGTTCTGATTGCCTCAATGGATCAGTTGGTTGGCAGACGAGTTTGGTTATGCAGCATGTTTTGAGTAGAAGCATTCGATGAGAATGGATCGTTGCACGAGTTGCTCGTGTAGCGACTGTGTTGGATAGAAGTTGGAATTTTGGCTGTGGCGCATCGGTTGAGCATGTTTGAGTTTGGATTGGGAATATTAGAATAGTTGGCACGAGTTGCTCGTACAACAAATGTGTGGAACCATTGGGTATTTGGTTGGACTACTTGGATGAGAGCTCGATGCATGAGATTGCTCGTGTTGCGAAAGTATCAGACGACTTTGAGAATAGCTGGAAGTATTGAGAATGGGATATAGCACAAGTTGTCTAACGAGATTGATGGTTAAAGAATTGGCTAAGTTTTGTGTCAGACTTGAGTTGTGAATGGCAGGATCATATATAAAGGATGGTTCGAACGGATCTTGGATCAGTGCAAGGAATCATAATATGAGTAGCGACTTGATTCGGAGTGGTATATGGGATACCACATATTGAGCAAGGTATTGAAAATATTTTTGGTTGGACATCAATGGGAATTGCCTGAACGGACTCGGATATTTGGAAATACAAGTTGGTTGGTGCAAGTCGGTTGAGTTAGAAAGAATAAAAATGGAGCAAGCGAATACTGAGTTGAGTATATCGAGAACGGACTGGTGCAAATGAAAGCATCGTTGGGCTTAAGAGATAGACGAGATCGGAATGAACAGTTGGGATACGCTTGAACGAGCGATGGGTGAATCAAATGATAGCGAGCACGGACTACGATTTTGGAAAACACATTTGAGCTGTTGGTTGAGTAATGTGTCACGACCCGCACCCGATGTAGGGATGCAAGTCAGAAACAACGCCCAGCCTACGCCGTAGAATCGGCGGTAGAACGCTGTCTTGGTCTACTATACTATCTAAAATCTCACAAATATATGAAGTCTGCCAATAAAATCTCAACACAAAACTCAATCACATTCTAAAGCACGAGAAGATATCAAGGAAGTCTAACATAACTATCCATTCAATATATATAAACAATAATAGAAACAATATTCAATCTCTTGCTCTATGCCGAAAACAAATCCGGTACCAAAATGCTAAAGAGACTAACTATGAAAACTAGTGATCCGGATAAACCTCCCGGCAATCACTCCAGAACTAGTGGATCCAAGTCTGCACCATCTATAAGTCGAAGTCCATAGTATGTCGGACACCAATCTCTCGGATCCTCTGAAAAATATTTTCCAGTCAGGAATGGAGCAAAGTACATACCTCTAAAAGCAGTTCCAATAACATAATCGAGCATATAAACAGATATAGAAATAAAATACAAGATCACTAAACATATGAATGATGAACAAGATATATACAGGTAATGTACGAGAATATATAGATCAACAATATGAATATCACAATATGATAAAGTAAACTGCAATCTAAACTATCTAATGTGCCTTAGAATACGAGTTCATTATGTGATCGGGTTGGATGAACATGATCAGGTAAGACGGATTACAAGTGAAGTATGTAATCAGAATGTACACGATTTGTAACAATGGCTTTGATCACATAATCAACTCCTACTCTTCCACCCCCAACTAATACCGATGGATCCAATCACGACACGCTACGAACACGAAAATATAACCACTGTCACGAGCAGTGGGTGTACACGAATATCATAACCACCGAACATGAGCGGTGGGTGTACACGAATAAGCACACTGAACACGAGCAGTGTGTGAACACGAAGTAACATCAATACCCAGTATACACGATGAGATACAATGTACACGAGTACCCGCTAAACACGGTAGGGGATAACATCTCATGACGGGATCCATATAGTACCAGTCCGTGAAATCACTGTGTCGGGATCAATGTATACAATTCTAGAATATGCATATATATAATATTATGAATTGAAAACTATCAGAGAAATGTACTCGCCTGTGGTCCAGAGCAATGAATGTCAAACTGTCCGAACTGGTGTCACATAGACCTATATATGGAATATTGCATTAATACAAGGTTCTGGAAAGAAAAGAAGTTAAACTAGTCAACTTATAGGTCAACAAGTCAATTCTAAGTCAAAAGTCAAACTAGGTCAACTCTAAGTCAACTATGGTCAACTATAGTCAAACTATGGTCAACTACCCATTTCTAGGTTGCATGAGTCTAACTCAAAGATATTGGGCTCACACACTATGAATCTAGGCCATACAAGCTACATCTTAGGATACTAAGATACCGTATCTCAGGATACGCAAACAATAGGTAAATATCACATATCTATAATAAAGCAATATTATATATATAAATTATAATTACAAATGTTAAAATATTATCATGGTTTTGAACTAACTTGGTATCGCAATAGTAAACCTCTATCTTGATACCCAAACCCAATACCTTGGATATCCTTAATACCTTGGCATTTACCTTGGTATCTCAAGGTAATGTCACTCTAGTATATATATATTAACTATCCAACTATAACTATAAACTACCATGTATTTAGTATTTATACCATACTATATACCTTATTTTAGTCACCTTAATATCAACCCATAATTAGTTTACAACTATCATATTACTATGCCAATACCTACTACTCATACCTTGGTATATCTTGATACTTACCTTGGTATCTCAAGGTAATTGCCAAAACTTCATATATGAACTAACTACCCAACACTAATTACATATATCAATCCAATATAACTCTAGTATGTACTAATAGAATAAATACTAACTACCAACTACACACTAACTATTAATACATATATACGTACATACATACCTAAAAATATATAATATATAAAAGATACTCATAACCATTGATAACTAAAATATACTAACTTACTCAATAATATTATGTGCTACAACTAAATATATACATATATAGTATAATACAAATAGCAATTAGGAACATATTTATATATATATTAATTACCATATATATATTTAAATACATATATATAACCCACCATATATATTTATATAATATATATTTAAATACATATATATAACCCACAATATATATTTATACAATATATATTTAAATACATATATATAACCCACAATATATATTTATACAATATATATATAAAACTATATATATAACTATACATACACTTATACATAGTAAATTGTATAAAATACCACATAGTAACATACACACACATACATATTAATATGTATATATAACTATACATATATGTATACGTATATAAAATCATACACTATATAAATACATAACAATATATAATATAACTATATATATAACCACATATAAATATATCTACTATATTATATATACATATACTACCACTTATAAATATATATCTACATGTAGAAAAATAGCTACATAATAAATATACACATATAATATATGCATAGGTACATAGATCTAAGACACAACATTACATAAATATATATACACAATATTATATATATATATACATATATATAATTATACTTCTCCATGAAATAAGAACACAAAAGAATTAGATCTACAATTAAATTGCACATACATGGACCGTATTACCCCGTATTCTACTAGATTTAGGATACGCATGCGACACGAGTCCACCACACATCCAAACGTACCCCGAAGGACACGAACAAGTCATATATATTATTTATGAACAATACGAAGAGTCAAATATAAATCTACGTATCCGTGTCAAAATATGACATGCTCAAAGTCTCGTGTCGGAGGATAAATCTCCAAATTAATACGTATCACCAAATTGATGGGATACGACCTACACGTACCCAATTGTGGATACGACACTAGCCCCAAACACACAAGCACACGTCAAATTGATCTATAGGACCAATTGACACACACAACAAATGTCAATTTCGGAATTTCCCAAAAATTGACACAAAAAGTATTATAACTTTCTCAATAGGCCTCCTATGAACACAAAACCAAAACCTATGGGTAGTCTATGCATATGGGTTAATTTTCTATGGTTAAATCTCAGATTTAGAACCTAAATTAAGGAAAAAAACTGAATTGTACCTATTGGGAGATGGATTCTCGATGAAACCTCCAAAATGGGTAAAATTAGCCTTCAACTTGTAGATCCTTGCTCCTCTTTGTAGATCCATTCTTCCTCCTTATAGATCAATGCTCTAATAGCTTCCATGATGATTTGGGAAATAATTGGGTAGAAATTTGGTAGGGATTTGGTTGAGGGAATTTCTAGATCTAGATTTGGAATGAAAAATGAAGAGAGAGAAAGTTTTCATCCCCTTTATATAGGCCTCACTTGTCCCCTCCCTCAAGCTACTATGTAAAGTCTAAAATACCCCTTGGGGCCTCTCATGAAAAAATTAATTAAGGAGGGAAGCTTCTAGTCTAATGGGTTTAACATAATTAATCATCCTCCTAATAATTGGGCTTCTATTTATTGGGCTCAATTCTAACTAGAATTAAATATTGGTCCATGAGTCTAAACTAAACTAGTTAGTCCACTAACACAAGTCCAAAAATAAATCTAACATCTAATAATAAATAAATAATACAATAAATAAAAATTTAACATGCACAATATTTAATTAATTATCAAATGACTAAAATATCCTTTCCTAGAAAATATGGTAGTGACAAATCTACCCCCCTTAGAAGAATTTCGTCCTCGAAATTAAAACTCTCACCCCTCTCTCTTGGCCAGTCATATTCTATTTATACAAATCTTACTATGGTCAAATCCCATCAATCACAGTCTAAAATAGTATATATCCTATAACATACAATCATATCATTTTACATACTTGGATATAGTCTCTAACTATTATGAAATTCAGTCTCTGTCCTGCTGAGGTATCTCCCTCTACTGGTACGGGATAACCTGTTATGCCACATGTGGCCTATTCCATCACACTAAGCATTCACTAATCATCAACCTAGTCAAGACATTCTTAATACTGAGGGTTACCAAATACTAATGATATACTATAGTTCTAGGTCATGGACATGCGTAATTCACTGGCACTTGCCACCTATGATACTATACAAAATATTGCTAAGATACTACCTTCTTTATCTGTTTCAATCACCAAAATTACTCAATCATTCTCTTGCAAGGAACACTTGTATACCTTTTCAATCATGTGTTTTATTAGCACACCCTAGTCCAACTTATCACTCCCTATAGGATACCTTACTTAAATCTTGTTACTGTCTACACAAGGCATCAGCTCTCATATGCATTTTGATGATATCCGTATACCAAGTTACTCATGTCTCTCCTCTATTATGCTTGTACCTAAACTTTTATAATACTTGAGGTACCTTTTTTCTTGTTACTAGGGTATCTCTTTCTATCTGATACTTGGTGCAACTGATCCTCTAACATTTGTTTAATCATCTTAAGCTTCTCATCTGTACATTAGTATCACAATACATACATAATTACCTTCTAGCCATTACACACCATGACATCTCACTGGTATCCTTATACCCCTCGGACTATTCTCTGATACATAAGACTTCTATACTCAAAATTGGCAAGGTACTATACCTACTAAACTTACTTCTCTATATATATTGTCTCCCTCCTCTATTGCTTGGATCACTTATACTATTACTCCCAAATATCTTTCTATCTATATTAACTGATACACCAATCTAATATTATTACACAATGTACTTACTGTTACTAGCACATTACTCAGCTAATCCCTGATATAGAAACACTAGCACTCTTGATATAGTAACACTAGCTTCCTAACTACACAATATATGTCCTTAAGGTTCTAGGGTACTAGCTTCATCATTAGATCACCTCATCATACTCACTAGAAATCATGGTCACTTGCATCCAATGCACTAGTTATTAACTTCTATAATACACATGTTTCACTTCACTCTCAAAGGTCGACATATGATTCCATATCTCTATTGATGTATATGTATCTCTCCTCAAACCCCTTTTACAGACATATACACAAATAAGTGATACATATCTTCCATGGCCAATCTTGATATTTCTCAACCCATGACATAATATTAATACTCAAGCTTCCACTTTCTGATACTCATGAACTTCCACGCCGACACTTATCATCCACTATACATCATGCACACAATTTCTCGATACTTCTCCCACTTATTGCTTCCAACACATCACTAGCCTCAATATTAGATGAGATACCCATCACTAATCATATACTGGTACACTCCTATCTACTCACAGTAATGCTCTACTTTATCTTAACACAAGTCTTACTACTTTAGCACAATATATTATTATTCCCTCACGCTCTCCCATACACTTATGGGTACCCTTCCACTATGGCACACTCATTAATACTCTTGATGCATATACATATCTATACTCTTGACACACCCAAGTATCAACCACCAATTTGAATATCATACTTCATTGATTTCCAACACAATTTTTTTGATACTTTATTGTTTACATGGATCACCCAACTACATGAATTCATGATTATCCTAAACTGGTATGTTGACTTTGATACTAACTCATGGAACCACTACTGATATTCTCTACTCCCTTTTCTGCCTATAGTAACTACTAACTTATAGTTACACCTATCATAGAACTAATGCTATAAAGTACTATGCTATGGGTTATCCCTAGATTTATGCCTATTGCTCACATGCCTAACCAAGATCCACTTACAGACTCATAAGTCACACTCTCAATAGTCAATACTAATACTCAAGATACAGACCTAATTGTAACTCACCAATTATCATACTAACAAGGACTTTAATAGAAATAAGCTATATAAGGAACTAGAGAACTGAAGGTATCTCTACTGCTAAGCTAAGGAACAATGGAACAAAGTCCTACAATAACAGAAATGAATAAGTATTGAGATGATACTTTAAGAACCAATTTAAGATACAATCTGATAATCATACACGTCTGTCCGAAATCATGACACTCAGAATCCTCGCCATGCCAGTAAACATAGCTGCGATAAACGATAGATTCCATAACTAGGGTATGCAACTCTATAATCATGTTATCTAGAATTCTCACCACGCCAACCGGTATGGCTGCGAGAAACTCTAAATTTTATAACTAAGATATGTACATCCGAAGTCAGGTCCCTACGTTTTTCGCTACGCCAGCTAATATGGCTGCGATAAACTCTAGGCTCCATAACCAAAGTAGACGTTTTACCTTTCTCACTGTCCTCATCAACATATGTCATCAGATGATACCATAACTTAGTCCGTAAAATTTCTCTCGACATAAAACAAACTAAATAACGAACACCAAGAATTTTAAATCATCCGATCACCAAGAATCAAATTCAATAATAGATCACCAAGAATCAATTTCAACAACAACAAGTGAGAGCAAACAGAAACAAGAGAAAAGATTTGAAATAGGAATTGTAATAAGATTCTCAAGGGTCATCCCAGGAATCGCTCAAGAGATTTGTGATTGAGTATCCTCTCTCAACCTAATGTCCTATGTCATATATCCTATCGCAGGCACGCAGTAGTACAACTAAGTTGTCGCATTACCACGACATCGCAAAACTTGCGAAGCCTGACCTGCATGGGCCACCACTAAAAATGTATCACGACCCGCACCCGATGTAGGGATGCAAGTCGGAAACAACGCCCAGCCTACGCCATAGAATCGGCGGTAGAACGCTGTCTTGGTCTACTATACTATCTAAAATCTCACAAATATATGAAGTCTGCCAATAAAATCTCAACACAAAACTCAATCACATTCTAAAGCACGAGAAGATATCAAGGAAGTCTAACATAACTATCCATTCAATATATATAAACAATAATAGAAACAATATTCAATCTCTTGCTCTATGCCGAAAACAAATCCGGTACCAAAATACTAAAGAGACTAACTATGAAAACTAGTTATCCGGATAAACCTCCCGGCAATCACTCCAGAACTAGTGGATCCAAGTCTGTACCATCTATAAGTCGAAGTCCATAGTATGTCGGACACCAATCTCTCGGATCCTCTGAAAAATGTTTTCCAATCAGGAATGGAGCGAAGTACATACCTCTAAAAGCAATTCCAATAACATAATCGAGCATATAAACAGATATAGAAATGAAATACAAGATCACTAAACATATGAATGATGAACAAGATATATACAGGTAATGTACGAGAATATATAGATCAACAATATGAATATCACAATATGATAAAGTAAACTACAATCTAAACTATCTAATGTGCCTTAGAATACGAGTTCATTATGTGATTGGGTTGGGTGAACATGATCAGGTAAGACGGATTATAAGTGAAGTATGTAATCAGAATGTACACGATGTCACGCCCCGATCTCCCGCAGGCAATCGGCCGTTCCCGCTAGGCGGGAATCACCCTCGCCAGCGCTCCCGCAGAACGATCGCTTGACCCATCTGGGCGTGATGTCGCACGGGCGTGAACCACGCCCGTGCAAGGCCGTGATTCATTGGCTGGCGGTAAGAGTTTTAAGCCACAGAGTCGCACAGATTGTCCGAGTGCAGCGGAGTCATGAACGCATAGGCGAACGGTAACAGGTTCACTGAGTCGACGAATATAGCGAAAGTATTTGAAACACAAGTTAAAGTAAAGCAAGCTCTTTTATTGATATGAACATGTGTTACAGGCGGCGTATAGCCGAGATTACAAATCGCTCAAGCCTCTCTCTCTGAAACAGTAAAAGCGTGCCAAGTGGCTAAAACTGTGAAATGATTGTACAGGCGATGTTCAGACGAGTTCGGCTATGTTTACAACATTATGTCTTGTATATGTGCTTCAGTCCCGGACGCACCATTGCTTCGGAGTGATGTCCATGCCTTAGCACGCACGTTGGAGGCGTCCGCACCGAACGAGGTTCTCCCTCACCCTACATACAAACTGGTGGATTATCAGTACATTGAATGCACTGGTGGGGAAGCTACTCGCCCGCTCGACAAATCCAAACACGTAATACAGGTTCCGTGCACAACTATTAAGTTGTCTTTCTAGTTGCCTTAGGATCAGTTTCATGCAAATATTGAATAGCCTAACGTGTCGGGCAGTGCGCCGTGCGATGTTTGAGGAAACACGGCGAGACTTACCAACTTACCATCTCCTTCCCTGTCCAAGGCAAACATTGAGGCAACATGGTTAATTCAAGCACGTCAAGTATAAGCATTCAGGAGGCATAGTATATGCAAACATGAGGGTCATTATTTTTAGATCGTTCAGGTGTTCAGTTTATTGATGCTATGCAATGACTCGCACGCGGATAGCCGCTAAGCGAGGATGACTTATCTATATGAACAGAAGTCGCTGGCGTAGCCATTATGGATGGGTTATGGTCTCGGGACTAAGAATGATACGCAACGCAGGTGGCGAGCCTCGCTACATAACACTCCGTCCGTGACTAACGACCATACAAACTCTTCCGTCCGGATCGGATCGGTCCCAGTGCCCCGGTGACCGTCCGCGGAAGCCAAAAATCCTTGTGCACAGGTTGTCCACGACATGCAGGTCAGGGTCTATCCAAATCCAAAGCTTGACATGATAATCATGGAACACAAACAAACTTATTCTGAATGAGCACATTGCTCCACGAGCTGGGATTTAATCAGTATAAACACATTCCTCGTTCAGATGCACACTTGCCATGATTATCATTCAAGTATAATTCACATTCCATATCCATTCTTGCTTGATGCAATCCCCTGGTTTGGGGATTTGCCTTGGGTGACCTAACGGTCCCGGATACTTGCAAGTTCAAATGCACAGAAGGACTATTTGATAGTCTCCTGGCTAACAAGAATGCATGCACATACAATCACGTTAAACATTCGAAAGCAGGCAAGCGCGCGTTCTAAGGAACATAAGCAGACACGGTTGCTCGGACCCGAAGGTAAGCCGAGAGATGAAACCGTTAATGGACTTAGCATGCGAGGGTCTGAATATAAGCAGTATTTTATTTCCATGTTCTAGCAAGCAATACAGTTGGGATTATTTCCTTAGCTAGGTGCGTTGGATTTATTAGCATGCAGGGGGTGAATCACCTAGCGACTAGCATGAATATTCCAGATTTTATGTGTGCTGGCTAAGCAAAGACAAGTTCACCGTAGCCACCCACCTTAGCGATGATTCGCCTCGGTAGAGCGATACGTCAAGCGAGCCTCTGAAAGTCCAAGCCGGATTCCTGTAGGGACAAGTCTGGATATCTTTTGCTTCTCGATCGAGGCAAAGCGGGTCGGGACAGTTGCACTATTGCCGTTTGAGTCGGCAGTCCGCTTGAACGGAACAGGGTGTTACACGATTTGTAACAATGGCTTTGATCACATAATCAACTCCTACTCTCCCACCCCCAACTAATACCGATGGATCCAATCACGACACGCTACGAACACGAAAATATAACCACTGTCACGAGCAGTGTGTGTACACGAATATCATAACCACCGAACATGAGCGGTGGGTGTACACGAATAAGCACACTGAACACGAGCAGTGTGTGAACACGAAGTAACATCAATACCCAGTATACACGATGAGATACAATGTACACGAGTACCCGCTGAACACGGTAGGGGATAACATCTCATGAAGGGATCCATATAGTACCAGTCCGTGAAATTACTGTGTCGGGATCAATGTATACAATTCTAGAACATGCATATATACAATATTATGAATTGAAAACAATCAGAGAAATGTACTCGCCTGTGGTCCAGAGCAATGAATGTCAAACTGTCCGAACTGGTGTCACACAGACCTATATATGGAATATTGCATTAATACAAGGTTCTGGAAAGAAAAGAAGTTAAACTAGTCAACTTCTAGGTCAACAAGTCAATTCTAAGTCAAAAGTCAAACTAGGTCAACTCTAAGTCAACTATGGTCAACTATAGTCAAACTATGGTCAACTACCCATTTCTAGGTTGCATGAGTCTAACTCAAAGATATTGGGCTCACACACTATGAATCTAGGCCATACAAGCTACATCTTAGGATACTAAGATACCGTATCTCAGGATACGCAAACAATAGGTAAATATCACATATCTATAATAAAGCAATATTATATATATAAATTATAATTATAAATGCTAAAAGATTATCATGGTTTTGAACCAACTTGGTATCGCAATAGTAAACCTCTATCTTGATACCCAAACCCAATACCTTGGATATCCTTAATACCTTGGCATTTACCTTGGTATCTCAAGGTAATGTCACTCTAGTATATATATATTAACTATCCAAATATAACTATAAACTACCATGTATTTAGTATTTATACCATACTATATACCTTATTTTAGTCACCTTAATATCAACCCATAATTAGTTTACAACTATCATATTACTATGCCAATACCTACTACTCATACCTTGGTATATCTTGATACTTACCTTGGTATCTCAAGGTAATTGCCAAAACTTCATATATGAACTAACTACCCAACAATAATTACATATATCAATCCAATATAACTCTAGTATGTACTAATAGAATAAATACTAACTACCAACTACACACTAACTATTAATACATATATACGTACATACATACCTAAAAATATATAATATATAAAAGATACTCATAACCATTGATAACTAAAATATACTAACTTACTCAATAATATTATGTGCTACAACTAAATATATACATATATAGTATAATACAAATAGCAATTAGGAACATATTTATATATATATTTAAATACATATATATAACCCACCATATATATTTATATAATATATATTTAAATACATATATATAACCCACAATATATATTTATACAATATATATTTAAATACATATATATAACCCACAATATATATTTATACAATATATATATATAACTATATATATAACTATACATACACTTATACATAGTAAATTATATAAAATACCACATAGTAACATACACACATACATATTAATATGTATATATAACTATACATATATGTATACGTATATAAAATCATACACTATATAAATACATAACAATATATAATATAACTATATATATAACCACATATAAATATATCTACTATATTATATATACATATACTATCACTTATAAATATATATCTACATGTAGAAAAATAGCTACATAATAAATATACACATATAATATATGCATAGGTACATAGATCTAAGACACAACATTACATAAATATATATACACAATATTATATATATATATATATATACATATATATAATTATACTTCTCCATGAAATAAGAATACAAAAGAATTAGATCTACAATTAAATGCACATACATGGACCGTATCACCCCGTATCCCACTAGATTTAGGATACGCATGCGATACGAGTCTACCACACATCCAAACGTACCCCGAAGGACACGAACAAGTCATATATATTATTTATGAACAATACGAAGAGTCAACTATAAATCTACGTGTCCGTGTCAAAATATGACATGCTCAAAGTCCCGTGTCGGAGGATAAATCTCCAAATTAATACGTATCACCAAATTGATGGGATACGACCTACACGTTGTCACGCCCCGATTCCGTGGAATCGTTAGTCGTCCCCCGGGCGTGACCGCTGTGCGGGCCTAGGTTGCGCACCGCACAAGGCTAAGTATTTTTGTTTCGCATAGCGAGCACATATTCAGAGTACGCAGATAATTGAACACAGATTGAAACATGGAAAAGTTCTCTTTTATTGATAATATGAACATCTATTACAAAATCCTTGAACTGAGTCGTAAAGATTGCCTCTGTGGGCTTACAAAAGTGTTAACACAAAATGAGATAGCAGTCCCGTACATTACATCCTTTACTATATCTCAAAATATAAGACCTTGGGTCGGAACGACTGCCTTGCCACGAAGCTGCATGGTTGCTTTGGTGGCTAGCTTCTTCTTCCAAAGACTTCTTCTTCAAAATGCGTCAAAGGTGGCACGGTCGAGGCGTGCCTACAGCTGGACTGGATTGGGGGTTTGTCTCCTGCTCCTCGCTTGGTTCTCCTAGCACGGGGAACCTGTTTCAACGAGGGTCAGTACATCGAAACGTACTGGTGAAGGCAAGCTAACCCAACTATACCAATCAACACGTTGTTTTAATGAAGCATGCATATTTATCGTGGGTTTCTATCTTGCCTTAGTTCATTTTACAACAAGACATAGATATAGAATTATTGAAATAACCCGTCACCGTTCGGTGACATTTACCTGTCCGTCTGAACCACCTGCATAATACTTACCTTGCCTTCCCTGTCAAGAAGACACAAGTTAGTTTCAACAGGTTTAAATATACGAGGGGATCACTGGCTTTGATGCCATAATGGACGGTCTTAGTCTCAGGCTAAGGTGACGGAGGCACATGTATCGCTGCACGCCATCCCGCCTATGGGAGAGACTAATCTTGAGGTTCCGTCCGGATCGGATCGGTGCCAGTGCCCCAGCGACCGTCCGCAGGAACCGAGAGGCCTTGTGCACAAGTTGTCCGTGATCAACGGCGTTTGTGTTAAGTTTGCATTTATGTAGCTGAGGCAATGAATTCAAGGGATATGTAGCATTGTGTGATGTATTTTGCATAGTCTCCCTGAATAATTGATGCATGGCAAGGGTGTTCTACATATAGCATATTTATAGAAGAAGAAGTAAGCATTCTAACTTGTATATATGCATATGGTAAACATTTTGAATAAGCAAGCATGTAGTAAGTAACCGTTCACAGTTTCAATGACAAGCATACAGATCTAAGTCTATTCCCTTATTATCTTGATATCTTTTAGTTATTACTTGGTATCGTTTGATCGGGGCAAGCACGAACGCAAGATTTAGATGTGAAGACTAGCAAGTAGGGATAGCTAATCGGGTTGGTAGCCACTCACTTTGGTAGTTGGAAGGAAAAGGAAAGAAGTGCTTTAGGCGTCCGCTCGAGCGACGACTACAGCTGGTTCACCTGTATTGACACGAACAGCTGATCAGTACTTCTTCCTCTCTTTCCCTTATCGGAATTGAAGTGCAGTCCTAAGAACGAAAGCAATGAAATCCATCGAAACCGTTCAAGAAAACCCAAGCAAATTCGAAATCCAACTCAAGGCACGAAAGCAACAAGCGACAGCGAAAACTAGGCAACAAAAGAATGCAGCGGAGAGGTCCCTCCTGACTCTGCCGCTAAGTCGATCCCGGGGGCACGGTCCACTGAATATGGGAATCGATTCCGAAGAAACAAATCCATAACGAGGACGAGTTCTTAATTCAATCTATCCCGATCGAACGATACCGTCTTGTATTTCTTAGCCGCGCTCCCCGAATAGGGGGAACGGGGCACCACATCCTACCCAACTAATTGGAAGTTTCGTCCCGAAACTTAAAGAATAGAACCTACCACTAGGGAATAATGAGGGGAACCTTTCCCTCATTTCGGATTCAAGCTCCCAAGTAGATTCTTCGACAGAGTGATTCCGCCAAAGCATGCGCACGAGAGGAACCGAACGAGTCCGAAGCAGCTTTTCTTTTCTATCCAAAATTTGCACAGGCTGTTCTATATACGTCAAGTCGGCTTGAAGGTTCAGTTGGTCCAGGTCTACCACATGGCCTGGGTCGTACACATATTTCCTAAGCTGTGAAACATGGAATATATCGTGTACGTCGGATAGGGATGGTGGTAGAGCAATCTGATACGCAACTGAGGCAACCCGCTTTAGTATTTCGAACGGGCCGACAAATCTCGGACTTAGCTTTCCTCTTGTCCCGAACCTGCTGACTCCTCGCATGGGCGAGACCTTGAGGAATACTCGGTCGCCTACTTGGAACTCTAGCGGTCTTCGATGTGTGTCCGCGTAGCTCTTTTGACGGCTTTGAGCTACCTTTAATCTATCCCGAATCAGCCGGACTTTCTGGACGGTCTGCTCCACGAGCTCAGGGCCAAGTACTTGCCGTTCTCCAACTTCGTCCCAGCAGATAGAAGATCTACACTTCTGCCCGTATAACGCCTCATACGGCGCCATTTGAATGCTTGATTGATAACTATTGTTGTAAGCAAATTCAGCTAAAGGTAGATGAAGGTCCCAACTCGTCTTCAAGTCCAAGGCGCAGAGTCGCAACATGTCTTCGAGGATCTGGTTGACACGTTCGGTTTGGCCGTCGGTCTGTGGATGGTAGGCGGAGCTAAACTTCAACTTCGTCCCCATTGCTGACTGCAGGCTTCCCCAGAAACGTGATATGAATCGACCATCTCGATCGGAGACTATGGTTGCTGGCACGCCATGGAGTCGAACGATTTCGTTGAAATATATCTGAGCCAGGCGGTCGGCGCTCCAAGTAGATTTGATAGGCAGAAAGTGAGCTGACTTGGTGAGTCAATCGACGATAACCCAGACTGCATCATGTCCCCGTTGCGTCCTCGGCAAACCAACGATAAAATCCATCGTTATATCATCCCATTTCCACTCCGGAATAGCAAGGCTCTGTAGTTCTCCGCCTGGTTTCTGGTGTTCGGCCTTTACTCGTTGACAAGCCATGCAATGCGACACAAACTGCGCCACATCCTTTTTCAAGCCGTGCCACCAAAACGTCGTGCGAAGATCCCGATACAACTTTGTGCTACCCGGATGAGAAGTATAGCTAGCATAGTGGGCTTCTGTGAGTATCTCTTCCCTGAGGGCCGCGTCGCTTGGAACGCACAGTCTTCCCTTCACTCGAAGTATCCCATCCGTGCTTACCGCAAAGTCGGACGCCTTCCCTGCTGAGATAAGGGCATGAATCTTTTGCAGGAACGGGTCGTCCCTCTGAGCGATCCTTACTCGTTGTAACAAGTCGGGTTCGAGGCGCAGTTGTGATACTTGCGCCCACTTTGTGTATCTGATTTTTAAGGTAATGCCCAGTGATTCAAGATCTCGGCGCAGCCTATCATCAATAGCCAAACTTCCTGCAAACACTCGACTCAGTGCGTCAGCTACGACATTTCCCTTACCAGGCGTGTATCTGATCATGAGATCGAAGTCGCTTAAGAGTTCAAGCCATCGCCGCTGTCGAAGATTCAAATCTTTTTGAGTGTACAAATATTTCAGGCTCTTATGATCTGTATAGATTTCGCACGGCACGCCATAAAGATAGTGACGCCACAGCTTTAATGCAAATACTACCGCGGCAAGTTCGAGATCATGCGTTGGGTAGTTCTGCTCGTGAGGCTTTAGCTGTCTAGACGCGTAGGCTATCACCTTATCGCGCTGTATCAGGACACATCCTAGACCTTTTCCTGAGGCATCACTATATATTTTAAAGTCATCCGGTCCGTTCGGCAGAGTGAGAATTGGGGCAGAGATGAGGCGCTGCTTTAACTCCGTAAACGAAGCTTCACAGTCCTCTGTCCAAGTAAACTTCGCACCCTTTCGTGTCAACTGAGTCAAGGGCGAAGCAATTCTAGCAAAGTTCTGTATGAACCGACGGTAGTATCCTGCCAGTCCAAGAAAGCTTCGGATGTCGCTAGCTGACTCCGGTCGTTTCCACTGCGTGATTGCTTCTATTTTCTTCGGATCAACTGAGATGCCTTCCGAGGAGATAACATGGCCCAAAAAGGACATACTGTCTAGCCAAAACTCACATTTACTCAGTTTGGCGTACAGCTGATTGTCTCGAAGGGTTTGCAACACCATCCGCAGGTGTCCTGCGTGCTCATCCCTAGTCTTCGAGTACACCAAGATGTCATCGATAAAAACCACCACAAATTTATCGATGAAAGGTCTAAATACCCGATTCATAACGTCCATGAATGCTGCAGGCGCATTCATCAGTCCAAACGGCATCACGGAAAACTCGTAATGGCCGTAGCAGGTTCTGAAAGCAGTTTTGGGGGTGTCCTCTGGCCTAATCTTCAGCTGGTGATAGCCCGAGCGAAGATCTATTTTTGAAAACACTGCTGCTCCTTGTAGTTGATCGAACAAATCATCAATCCGTGGCAGAGGATATTTGTTTCTGATTGTGACCTTATTCAATTCTCTGTAGTCGATGCATAGGCGTAGAGTTCCGTCCTTCTTCTTCACGAAGAGCACGGGAGCGCCCCAAGGAGACACGCTCGGACGGATGAACCCGCGATCAAGCAATTCCTAAAGTTGGCACTTTAATTCCTTCAGCTCTGCAGGTGCCATTCTGTACGGAGGCTTTGAAATCGGCTGTGTATTTGGAAATGTGTCGATAGTGAATTCAATCTCTCGATCGGGCGGCATGCCGGGTAGTTCGCTCGGAAACACGTCGGGGAACTCCGCCTCAACGGAATTAGGCTCGACGTTTGCGTAGTCCTGCCGCGCGTCCCGAACTGATGCTAGAAATCCCTCGCAGCCTGTGTAGAGCTTTCGCCGAGCAGATTTTGCTGAAATCACCATGCAGGCCTTGGTCGCATCGTTCGCTGGACTACTGGTGTAACAGAACACGGCTTCTCCGGGCAGACGGAAAACGACTCGCTTCTCTGCACACTCAATAGTTGCTGCGCATGCGCCTAGCCAGTCCATTCCCAAGATGATATCATAGTCCCTAACATCTAGAACTAAGACATCGAGTGACAGCTTCTTCTCCCCAATACAAATGTAACCACCTAGGCATACTGAACGAACAGGGATTTTTGTACCAAAGGGGGTGCTAACATTTAGATCTAAGTGCAACGGAGTCATTTTTACATTGTTTTCCACGGCAAAATTTATGGAAATAAAATTATGCGTTGCACCTGAATCAAATAGAACGCGAGCAGGTATATTATTGAAAAGTAAGGTACCTGACACGACGGTATCCGAAGCCAATGCTTCTTCCCGTGTCATGGTGTAGACTCGGCCTTGAGCTTGATTACGCCCTTGCTGAGGCGCCGCTCGATTTGCCTGAGGAGCCGGAGTCTGGTCTGGTTGTTGCGGTGGACGACGCGGACAGCTGCTAATCTGATGGCCTGGATCGCCGCAACGGAGACAAGTCCCAAGCTTGCGGCGACAATCTTTTTCGATATGCCCTGGCTTCCTACAAAAGTTGCAGGTCTTGCTAGTGTCTCCACGCTGTTTACCGCCGTTATTTGGACGCTTTGCAGCGTTGTTTCCTCTATCATTGCCTTGGCGTTTGTGATTGGAAGTTTGCACAGCGCCGGCAGCAATGTGAGGATACTGCGGTTCCAGGGAGAGGGCATGGTTTAATACTTCCCGCATTGTCTGATACTGTGGAACGGATACGTGCCCGTGGATGCCAGGACGTAGCCCTCCCTCGAATCGTCTGGCACGACTCGCTGCATCCGGTAGGTAAGCGGCAGCAAATTTGGCCAGTTTGTTGAATTCTGCCGAGTATTGCTTCACCGTCATACTGCCCTGCCGGAGCTGAACGAACTCATTTTCCCGTTGACGTCGTAGAGGCGGGGGTACAAACTCCTCCTCAAACGCGGCACAAAAAGTCGTCCACGCGATCGCCTCCTCTCCACGGCCAAGTTGAAGAGATCGTCGATGCACGTCCCACCAGTCGTGCGCATTGAGGCGAAGCAGTAGTTGGGCACAGGTGACGCGCTTGTCTTCCGGCACCTCCAGGAGAGAAAAATGATCTTCAAGCTCGGCAAGCCAATCTAGGGCCACGATCGGGTCCTCAGTCCCTTCGAATGGCGTGTTGCAGACCTTCTTGAAGTTGCCAAAGGAGAAGGTAGTCACTTCCCTCGTCCTTGGCACTAGCGGTGTTTCGACTTCAAGCGCTGGCTGCTCTACTGGTGTAGCTGTCGTTGCGGCAGAATGGTTGGAGGCCAGGATCTGAACAAGCTGCTGCAGGGTATCTACCTGCTTTTGTTGGACTGAGAGCCGTGCCTCTAGGTTGCTCTCGAACTTGGCTTGGCGGGCATCATCCCTCTGTCTTTGCTCGGCTAACATTTGCACCACTTGTTGAATCGAGTCTGTTTGAGACATGCCTCGTTGGCTCCGAGAGCTTCCTGATGTTCCGGAGCTGCTATCCTGAGTCTGAGGCTCGCCTGGTGCTAGCGCTGATGGTTGCGCTTGCGTCATTCCTTCAAAAGAGGTAATTTAGATCAGGATCATAATGTATTATGGACTTATTGCATGAACGTATCTCATTTTTGGCCTTAACGAGTTCAGGAGTTCGCATAGGCGAGTTATCGCTAAGGGAACTTTTCCAGTTCATGAATCAAAGGAACTTTGAAGCTGTGCTCTGATACCAACATGTCACGCCCCGATTCCGTGGAATCGTTAGTCGTCCCCCGGGCGTGACCGCCGTGCGGGCCTAGGTTGCGCACCGCACAAGGCTAAGTATTTTTGTTTCGCATAGCGAGCACATATTCAGAGTACGCAGATAATTGAACACAGATTGAAACATGGAAAAGTTCTCTTTTATTGATAATATGAACATCTATTACAAAATCCTTGAACTGAGTCGTAAAGATTGCCTCTGTGGGCTTACAAAGTCCCGTACATTACATCATTTACTACATCTCAAAATATAAGACCTTGGGTCGGAACGACTGCCTTGCCACGAAGCTGCATGGTTGCTTTGGTGGCTAGCTTCTTCTTCAAAAGACTTCTTCTTCAAAATGCGTCAAAGGTGGCACGGTCGAGGCGTGCCTACAGCTGGACTGGATTGGGGGTTTGTCTCCTGCTCCTCGCTTGGTTCTCCTAGCGCGGGGAACTTGTTTCAACGAGGGTCAGTACATCGAAACGTACTGGTGAAGGCAAGCTAACCCAACTATACCAATCAACACGTTGTTTTAATGAAGCATGCATATTTATCGTGGGTTTCTATCTTGCCTTAGTTCATTTTACAATAAGACATAGATATAGAATTATTGAAATAACCCGTCACCGTTCGGTGACATTTACCTGTCCGTCTGAACCACCTGCATAATACTTACCTTGCCTTCCCTGTCAAGAAGACACAAGTTAGTTTCAACAGGTTTAAATATACGAGGGGATCACTGGCTTTGATGCCATAATGGACGGTCTTAGTCTCAGGCTAAGGTGACGGAGGCACATGTATCGCTGCACGCCATCCCGCCTATGGGAGAGACTAATCTTGAGGTTCCGTCCGGATCGGATCGGTGCCAGTGCCCCAGCGACCGTCCGCAGGAACTGAGAGGCCTTGTGCACAAGTTGTCCGTGATCAACGGCGTTTGTGTTAAGTTTGCATTTATGTAGCTGAGGCAATGAATTCAAGGGATATGTAGCATTGTGTGATGTATTTTGCATAGTCTCCCTGAATAATTGATGCATGGCAAGGGTGTTCTACATATAGCATATTTATAGAAGAAGAAGTAAGCATTCTAACTTGTATATATGCATATGGTAAACATTTTGAATAAGCAAGCATGTAGTAAGTAACCGTTCACAGTTTCAATGACAAGCATACAGATCCAAGTCTATTCCCTTATTATCTTGATATCTTTTAGTTATTACTTGGTATCGTTTGATCGGGGCAAGCACGAACGCAAGATTTAGATGTGAAGACTAGCAAGTAGGGATAGCTAATCGGGTTGGTAGCCACTCACTTTGGTAGTTGGAAGGAAAAGGAAAGAAGTGCTTTAGGCGTCCGCTCGAGCGACGACTACAGCTGGTTCACCTGTATTGACACGAACAGCTGATCAGTACTTCTTCCTCTCTTTCCCTTATCGGAATTGAAGTACAGTCCTAAGAACGAAAGCAATGAAATCCATCGAAACCGTTCAAGAAAACCCAAGCAAATCCGAAATCCAACTCAAGGCACGAAAGCAACAAGCGACAGCGAAAACTAGGCAACAAAAGAATGCAGCGGAGAGGTCCCTCCTGACTCTGCCGCTAAGTCGGTCCCGGGGGCACGGTCCACTGAATATGGGAATCGATTCCGAAGAAACAAATCCATAACGAGGACGAGTTCTTAATTCAATCTATCCTGATCGAACGATACCGTCTTGTATTTCTTAGCCGCGCTCCCCGAATAGGGAGAACGGGGCACCACACACGTACCCAATTATGGATACGATACTAGCCCCAAACACACAAGCACACGTCAAATTGATCTATAGGACCAATTGACACACACAACAAATGTCAATTTCGGAATTTCCTAAAAATTGACACAAAAAGTACCATAACTTTCTCAATAGGCCTCCTATGAACACAAAACCAAAACCTATGGGTAGTCTATGCATATGGGTTAATTTTCTATGTTTAAATCTCAGATTTAGAACCTAAATTAAGGGAAAAAACTAAATTGTACCTATTGGGAGATGGATTCTCGATGAAACCTCCAAAATGGGTGAAATTAGCCTTCAACTTGTAGATCCTTGCTCCTCTTTGTAGATCCATGCTTCCTCCTTTTAGATCCATGCTCTAATAGCCTCCATGATGATTTGGGAATAATTGGGTAGAAATTTGGTAGGGATTTGGTTGAGGGAATTTCTAGATCTAGATTTGGAATGAAAAATGAAGAGAGAGAAAGTTTTCATCCCCTTTATATAGGCCTCACTTGTCCCCTCCCTCAAGCTACTATGTAAAGTCTAAAATACCCCTTGGGGCCTCTCATGAAGAAATTAATTAAGGAGGGAAGCTTCTAGTCTAATGGGTTTAACATAATTAATCATCCTCCTAATAATTGGGCTTCTATTTATTGGGCTCAATTCTAACTAGAATTAAATGTTGGTCCATGAGTCTAAACTAAACTAGTTAGTCCACTAACACAAGTCCAAAAATAAATCTAACATCTAATAATAAATAAATAATACAATAAATAAAAATTTAACATGCACAATATTTAATTAATTACCAAATGACTAAAATATCCTTTCTAGAAAATATGGTAGTGACAAATCTACCCCCCTTAGAAGAATTTCGTCCTCGAAATTAAAACTCTCACCCCTCTCTCTTGGCCAGTCATATTCTATTCATACAAATCTTACTATGGTCAAATCCCATCAATTACAGTCTAAAATAGTATATATCCTATAACATACAATCATATCATTTTACATACTTGGATATCGAGCGTAGCTTTGGGACAGCTGACCCTAGCGACTTGACCTCTGAATCAGATATGAATATGGTAGACCCATAGAACGACCCTTGAGGCGGCGTATTTGGGAATGCGTCGAGGGCATATGTGAGTAATGTGTGTTGGAGATTTGGCTTATTGACTGAGTGTTGGATTTGAGAGATCCTTGGGATAGCCTTCAGCTGAAGATGCAGCCGGAAAATCGAAGCGATGGTGGGATTGGCCTAAGTCAACTGATGAGATTCAGAGTCGCAGATTTTTTTTAGCGATGGCATCGCCTCTGACTCATCGTGCCCTGGAAGGGAATAGCATTCATATGAATTGACGACTGTGAAACTAGCTCATAAAGTTAAAGCAGCGGCTCGTTCAGATCAAATCCTTGCGAATACTGGAAGGGATAGATTTGCCTCAGATTTACATGATATCTCAGAACTTAGTCTGGAAAGCGTGCTCGTTCAGAAGGCAAAGGTGATATTCTGTGCTTCGAGGCAGTGGAAGCAGCGCGAAGAACTATTCCATGCGCAACCTAGGATTTGTGGCGAGTGTGTCCACGTTGAAATCGTGGCGACACTATCCCTTTGGCGTGGCGGCGAGATCTTCGTGGATCACACGAACCTCAATATAGATATTCACCCAGTGAGGTATTGAGATGGCAGGAAAAGGTGTTGGACTGAGCTGATCTAAGCAAAGTTGATATTTGGGTAAGTCGCCTGGCTGGGGTAGTATCAGTTGAGTTGATCGTTCGGTGCATGAGATATATTTGAAGATGTTGCTAGTACGGATTCAGAAATAGTTGGATGAATTGAGTTGGAACACGAACTGATTGAGTCATTGAAAATTTATCATATTTGAGAATAGTGCTCAATCGAATATGTTGGATTGGAAATCGTGATTTGGTTCAATTGGGAGTAAAGCGAATGGATGTCTCGAACATAAAGATACCCTTTTAACTTGTTCAAATTTGCTATCGCAAAGCTCGGCTGAAATACATGTATTTTAGGGACACCTTAAATATGTGTATCGATCCAAAACTAAGCGATACGAAGAATTCGTATTGAGCTGCAAGGAGGATGTGGGAATATGAAACTTGTACGAGCGTTTAGCAGAGCGAGATGCTGAGTCTGAGTCAGGATAATGTGAGTTGCATATAGTAGATCTATGGAATTGGACAAACGGCATGTGATAGGAATGAGTACCAGCACGGTTTGTGGACGAACCTGATTCTAAGTGGTATATTATGTAACGCCCGTAACTGCACGGTGCGTTACGCTGAGTCGGATTTAATGAAACAAATGCTGGTTACATTTGATTTGTTGGATTTTAGGAAGAAGTATTGATTGAGTTATTTCATGTGCAGATGGCTAACGGGTTCGATGGAAATAGGTGTTCGTTCAGAACAGTACTGAGATAGCTGAGTTGGAATGATAATGCCATCTTCCTTAGTCCAATCGGTCGGATGATTTGTAGAGCACGGCCTGCTCGCACAGTCATACCAGTTGATTAGATCGCGCTTGCATCGGACCACGGGTTCAAGGGATTGGCCGTATCGGCAGGACAGGGTGCTTAACGGGATCAAACATTGTGAGTGGGCTCTTTCCCTTCTCCTCTACTCCTTCATGCCTAATAATATGAAAAACACGTAAAAGGCTTGAACACTTGGATAGAAACATTGGGAATCACTACACTGAGGCGTGCATAGAGTGGACGTCGTTTGCTTGGTAGGATTGTGGCTTGATATGATTTACGCGTTGGATAGTTGGAGCTAGAGTTGGATTATACATTTGAGGCAGTCGGTTGGATAACTTGGGATTATGCTTGGACAGCTGGAATGATGCATTGAGTCTTTGGGAATATCGGGAATTTGGGCGAGCGAGCGTCCATCCGTGCACGAGTATCACTTGGTCGCTTTGTCTTGCAAAGCGAGCAGTTGTGGTTCGAAACCGAACAACTGCATCGGCGCGGGCATTGTGCCCCTTTTGGGGCATTGTGCCATGGGATAGTTTAAGAAGGGTATTGCACCATTGGAAACACTGTATTGAGAAGAGGCATTGTGCCTATGGAAATACTTGGGATTTGGTGCCTTGGGCAATATGTTGGAAGAATGGTTATGGATGTGTTGGTTGGATTATTCATGGAACGAGTCTAGGATCGCTTGGTGGGGCGAGAATGTTCGAGCCTCTCGGCATACCTACTTGGTGTCTGCATGTCACGGACAACCTGTATTGCACAGGGTTTGGTCTCCTCGAACGGGAAGACTCCGAGGCACCGGGACCGTTCGGCCATGGAGGAGACAACTGGGTAACGCGTCTTGGGCGCGGTGCCAGCGGCTGGAATCGATCCAGGTGGGTTAGCTACTTAGCACTATTTCGAGGAGAACCGCATTTGATCAGTCCGATCAAAGTCCTTTATGGCTTGGCCAGTGACTTCATATAGATTAGTGTTGGCTTGCTTTTCTTTTGTTGGTTTGGCTTTCGTGTAGGCGCGGCCACCTTGCCTCGACAAGAGTGTGCACTATGAGATTTGGATTGTAAATGTTGGTTGAGGATGGATATTGAGGCTTGGTTGATGGTTCGACATGTTATCGTGTTGCTTGGGCTTGAACAAGACGGGTTGCATGCTAATTTCCCCTCGAGTTGGTTATATATATAATGCTTGTCGATTGGTTTGAGTTGAATGCTTGCATGCTTAAACTGCTTTACAGCTTTCCTTAACATGTCATCCCTATGCCATGAAATGAATCTAGGATTCAACTAGAAAGATCACCATATAACTGTTTGCATTCACTATTTTACTTAGTGTCGGCTTAGGCGAGTGGGTTACCCCGCTCACCAGTACGGTTGTGTACTGACCCACATTTGTGGGCAATATTTCAGGTACGCAGGCGTAGTGGCGCTGCTTGGATATACGAGGCATGATGTATGAACTGTAAGTACCTTTGTGGGCTAGAGAAAAGAGCAAGAGCATTTCATCGTCTCCGTGGTATCGCCTTTGTGGCATTGCCTTCGGGGCATTTCATTTGGACCCTATCGTAAGCTTCGTTGCGTATTACTCTGATGTGTGCTTGGTACACAATACTTGACTTCCGCTGCAACTTGGTTGTTTCAATGATAACATTTGGTGTTTGACAACATCGCCTTGTACGAGCGCAACTCCAGGCTCGTACGGCATCACATCCCGATGAGAACAATTGTCCTGCGGGAGAGCTGCAACGTGGTGATTCACATCAGCGGGGACTATTGAGCTTGCGGGAGATTGGGGCGTGACAGTTACTAACACATGTAGTTTGAGATTTCTTACAGCCACATGTCCTGCAGACTGTCCGGGTTATCCAGACGAACAGGTACATAGTATTAATTTATCAGGTATAATCAGTTCTTATCTTTTCTAGTAGTGCAACACTCGACGGTGTATTGGAAGTGTGTCCATCGCGACAGAGAGCTCCAAATCCATCAGGTATCGCTGGGATACCGGGATTACATGTAACTAGAAAATCTCTCTAGATGCTTTCTAGATTATTATTCTAGTTATTAGCCTGGACAATTATCAAGGATTCTCGACTGTGGTGCTCATGAATCTGCCTTAAACATGATGCAAGATATGACAGTAACTTGACGAGTTTAATCAAAATCAACCACGGGGATACAAGTTATGCAATACAAGTGCTACTAATAGCCTTGATCAGGACAGTTACATGAATTCTTAAGTCAGGAGTGCGCTACGTCGAGCCATTATCAGGAGTATCAGGATCAGGAGTAATTATCAATACATGATCAGGATTATCAATATAGTATTAGGATTATCAGTACAGTATCAAGATTATCAGTACAGTATCAGGATTATCAGTATAGGATCAATTCCATGTCAAGATTCAGGAGTTCATTTATAATGTACAATCACTAGATCATGTCAGACAATCAATACCAATATCAAGAATGTCATGTTCGGTAAATAACCAGGATTAACTAAAATAATGGAATTAAAGAGAACTAGAGAATCATTAAGAGTTAAGCATATCAAAGAGAATACTGGCATACAGAAGCATAAATTAACAATTCAGGGTTGGTACATAAAATCAGGCAAGAAAATAACATCCGTGCACAATGGGTCAAAAACCATATTAGCGCACAAATGGCCAAAACGGGTTTTGGCGCACAAATCACTAATTCGGGAAGTTCTGATGCACTTTAATACAAAAGTGTAAGACCCCTAATTTTATAAACCGTATTACTTATTTAGTTATAGTAGTTATGAGCTAAATAGAGAAAATATATTTTTATCTAATTTTTATTTAAGGTGTTTGTGCATTTAGGGGATTAATGAGGCCATTATAAATTTTTCCTAATTTATTCCATGTAGGAGACCCTTGGACAGTTGTTAGCTTATCCGTATGCACCAATATAATTTTTTAGAGCTTTCTATGTATTGATATATATATATATATATATAGAATTCCTATTGGATCAAACCCAAACCGCAACTCCTAAACCCACTATCCGCTTGCACCCAAACCCGCGTAGAAAATATCAGCAGCAGCAGCAGCAGTAGCAAAACCCAACTTCTCTTTCTTTCCAACTCAGCGCGTAAAGTTTAAACCCCACGCGTAAAACAACTCCGCGCGTAAAGTAGAACTCCACCGCTTAATTTCCTACACCGCGCGTAAAATAAACACCACTGCCTCATTCCACCGCCTCTTATCTCTATGTTATTACTAAACACTCCCCAACCGCAACATAAACCAATGAAAGGAAGAAACAGCAGCATCAGTAGTTTCTTAAACACTAAGTTATCCCCCACCACCTTTAATCTCTCTATATATACAACTCTCCCAAACCCTAACTACAATTCTTCTTTCACTAAAATTTATACTGCTTTGGACGTGCACTATACAGAACTCTTGCTCGGCAAGTATACCTTGCCATTGTACTACTATTTACATTCCAACTGATACATGCATGTTTAATTCTACTTATATATAGATGTTTATTCTTGTAGATTTTGGACCTACTTTATGAAACCACCCCAGTGTTATGGAGCATCATTAGATTCATTGGCCGTGACACAGTTGTTACACGAGTTGTGAGTCTCATATAGATCACGGACTGCGTGGCAGGTCTGGCATCCTGTACGTATGAGCCGTGCGTTAAAGGTAACTGCTGATAGAAACTTTGTATGCTAGTAGACCTGGCGGTTACTAGAGATATTATCGTGTCATGGATGTGGCATGCTTAGAACATGGGATGGGAAGAACAACAAGTAAGGCATTTGGACTCCTTTGCACTTTTTTCTTCTGTAATCCGGAAGCTCCACTGGAGATACGGGCGGTGATGACCCCATTTACAATTGGCGGTTTCTGCCGTTCAAAAGACGGTATGCTTTGAGGCCCCTGATTCTCTGAGAGAGTCATGCCAATCCCATTTTTAGCCAGATAGCCCACTTGGTGAAAAGTTATTCTCAAACTGCATTCACTTAGACGGTTAGGCGACCCATTGGATGTTTATATTTTATTACTTTATTGGCATGCTTATATGTATCTTGTTACGTCCCTCTGAGGACCTGGTCCCTTTCCAGATACGGACGAGCAGGAGTATCCGCAGGAGTACGGACCTGGACTTGACTCTACTTACCAGACTAAGGAGGTCTTACCCTCAGAGTATCTGTGATTTTATTATCACTGTTTAGAGATTTTGTTGCTACTTCAGTATAGTCATTTTATAGTAGAATTTTTTCCACCTGACTATTAGACTTGATACTCATCTTGGATAATCAGTTATTATTCAGCTCTTTATTCCTACTGATTATTTGTGCTATGGATGAGATATAGATTCTGTGCGACTTGTTGTGACAGTATATTACCACTGGTGGATTGGATATTCATATACAGCGTACGTGTGTATACGTTTCCATATATTGGAGTTCATACACATACGGATGGGCGTGTTACGTATTCCTAGTCCTACGTATTTTGAGACTGGGGCGTGACATATTTTTTGTGGTGGCCCATGCAGGTCAAGAATATATTGTCTTGGTTACGTAACTGTACCAAATAAGCCTGCATATAGGAATAGAGTATAAGGATCTCATCCATACTTGAATGAAATCTCATTCTTCCTTTCAACTATCCTAGGTTTGGATTAACCAAGTTTTACGCCAAAGACCCTTTACGCCGTGACCAGGGACCTCTACTATAGAGATCAACCAAATAACTGCCTAGTTGGCATAAAAGCCAAATGACCAGCTTGTTGACGTAAAATCCAAACTATGCAGACAATTGTTTACTTTACGCTGCAGTAATGACAACTGCTACCCACGTTCAAATAGTTTTCCTAATCCTGCGTATGACATATCATGCAAGCCACGTAGGTAACCACCCAGCGTAAACTTGATAAATAGATAACCAATGTAGAGTAGCCTGATTAGGCATAAAATATAAGGATGGTAATGTGAGCGTATTTTCTTAGCTTTCCCAGTCATAACCAATCTCGTGCATTAAATGCAGAGATATACCTCGATCTCTGTACAGAAATAGCTTTTGACGTGGCATCTGATTTTATCTCATTTTGAGCGTAAAAACTCATTTATATAGATAGCGTATTCAGAAGCCTCTACTTCTCTTCCTCTTGGAAGCGTAAAAACAACTTGTATCCAATATGTCACTAAACGACAAACCTGGGTCTCTGTGCAAAATTATTATCACAGTCGTCCTTTCGATCTTCGTGCAGTACTTTTGTCAGACGTCAGGTTCACTGATTTGTCTGACAAATTCATCCGAGGTATACAAAGAGTTTCTCGTACGACTTTATGCTGCAATGTAATTTACGAAGGAAGTGTAGCAAGACTTTACGCAACATATCTTTTACGCAGCAAACTTTACGCACGAAAACTTTTACGCAGACTTTTACCCAGACAGCTTGAATCACTACCTTTATGCCAGATAGCTCTGAAGTCTTACTCTACGCCAACTTCTTTGAAACTCTGCTTTACGCCGACGACTTTGAATCTCTTCTTTACGCTTCTCTGCTTTACGCGGACAGTTCTGAATCTCTACTTTACGCCAAACTATCCTGAAGCTCTGCTTTGCGCAGGAAGCTTAGCAACATATTTTACGCCAACTACCTTGAGTCCCTGTTTTACGCAGGAAAGGACTTCATGATTGTTGGGGGGAGTTTGACTGTAAAATACGCGTACAAATTTCCCAGCGTATTTTATGCTTCTACATTCTATCTAAATGCTTGTATCCTGTTTTATTCCTGTACTTCTTCTAAACATTGTGTACATCACCTGCAGAGAGATGGATATGCAGAAGGGATGTACTATTTTTGATGGTAACACAACTCCTGGAGTCAATGGTCAGACTCAAGGAGGGACCTCAACAAATCCTAGACTTCCGGGACCAGATGGACAGATCCATAATCCGGTTCCATCTGATCTTCCCGTTCTACCTAATGGGAACCTTCCAGTCTCATCGACATCGCAGGATGGCCAGGCACAACTGTTTCAATTCTTCCAGATGATGATACAGGAACAGAGACAGCAAGCAGCAGAACAAAGACAGGAGTTACTAGCAGCACTTGAAAGGATGGCTGCAAAGACTACTGTACCAGCTCAAGCACTAGCTCCAGTACCTCGAGCTAAAGTTGGTTCAGTAAAAAACTTTATACAGATGGGTCCAAGGTCGTACAAAGGCATTGAGATCCCAGAGGAAACTACCAACTGGATCACTCACACTCGGAAATTATTATAAGCGTCACAACTACCTACAGAACTGTGGATGACGGGTGTAAGGACGCTTCTAGATGGTAATGCTCATCACTGGTAGGAATCCATGGAGCGCCAGCTGGGTACATACCAGACATGGGACCAGTTCCTGGAGTGCTTTGAAAGGAAGTATTCCCGGACACCGTCAGAGATGCATTATACGATCAGTTTCTCAATTGGAGCAGGAAAACAGGACAGTGGACGAGTACGATGCCGAGTTCAGTCGCCTTTGTAAATATGGCACTGCCTTGATGCCAGATGACTTGGCTAAGGCTAAGAGGTTTCATCATGGACTAACTCAGGAGCTACAACACTACACTAGCTCCCAGTCCCGAATCTCTTATGTCGAATTACTGACAGAAGTCAGATTGCAAGAAACCATCAGCAGAGGAAAATGAGGTCAGCTGAGGACACAACAAGGATCGGCAAGGATACCACAGGGACCGGTAAGGACACAACAAGGAGAACCTATCAGACGCCCCCCTGGCACAGCAGCATCAGCAACACAGAGCCGGACCATACTAGATTTTGGAGAAACCCCAATGTAATTATTGTGGAAAAATCAGACACATTTTGAGAGATTGTCGGAATCGGTTGGGACAGTATTTACGATGTGGTTCCGGACAACATTTGGCAAGAGATTGTCCAAGGCAACAGACATCGACACTACCATCGCCAGCACAGAGACTAGCGGTTCCAGCACCGAAGCCAGCTCAATAGATGGCTAGACCAGGAGCACCCCGACCTCCAACAGCAGGAGGATTTCAGCGAGGACCACCGCTACCTACCCAGGAGGAACAATATATGAGGGCCGGACATGGACAGCCGCAATGGAATGGGCAAGCTTTTGCAATAGAAGTGGATGACATGGATCAGGAGATTGATGTCATAGCAGGTATCACTCTTGCCCTTACTTTTTCTGCTGTGACATTGTTTGATACGGGAGCCACCCACTCATTCATATCAGCTAGTTTTATTGCCAAACACAATATTGCCTCTACACCTTTATCTAGTTGTGTTAGAATTCTTACTGGGGGAGGAGTTGTACCTATTAGTAAAATTTGTAGATCGTGTCCTATAGTGATACGTGGCAGAGAGATGATTGCCCGACTCTTAGTCCTTCCTATGCCGACTTTTGATATTGTACTTGGAATGGACTGGCTAAGCAAGTACCACGCTTTCTTCGATTGCTTTGGAGGAATCATTCTTTTCAAGATACCAGGCCAGCCTGAACTTAAGTTTGCACAAGTATCCGCAGAAATCCTTGATGGTATGCAACTCGCAATGGACGATGTTATCTATCATCCTATTATTTCAGAATTCTAAAACGTCTTTCCAGAGGAATTGCCAGGACTACCCCCAGATAGAGACGTAGAATTTTCAATTGAATTAACACCGGGAGCCACACCCATAGCATCACATGTTTATAGACTGGCAAAAAAGGAGATGGATGAACTAAAAACACAGTTGAAAGAACTAGAAAAAAAAGGTTTCATCCGACCAAGTGCATCACCCTGGGGAGCACCAGTGTTATTTGTACCAAAGAAGGATGGGTCAGTGCGTATGTGCATTGACTATAGAGCCTTGAATGCAGTGACAGTGAAGAATAAATATCCACTGCCATGCATTGATGACTTATTTGATCAGCTCAGTGGAGCCATGGTGTTCTCAAAGATAGATTTAAGATCGGGATATCACCAGGTGAAGGTACGGAAGGAGGATATTCCGAAAATCGCATTCCGGACAAGATATGGGCACTATGAGTTTCTGGTCATGCCATTTGGATTGACCAATGCTCCAGCTATCTTTATGGACCTAATGCATCGAGTCTTCCACTAGTATTTGGACCAATTCGTGGTCATCTTCATAGATGATATACTTGTCTATTCGAAGAGCCACGAAGGGCATGAGGAGCACCTATGGATTGTTCTAGAGACATTAAGGAGAGAGCAGCTATATGCAAAACTCAGTAAATATGAGTTTTTCTTGGACAAAGTTTTATTTCTTGGGCATATCGTTACCGGAGATGGTATCTCTATTGATCCAGAGAAGATTTCGGCAGTCAAGACATGACCTGTTCCTAAATCAGCAGCGGGGTGAGAAGTTTCCTTGGACTTGCGGGATATTACCAACGGTTCATGGAGAACTTCTCAAAGATAGCAACACCTATGACTCGGTTGACTTGCAAAGATCAAGAGTTCATATAGACTAACGAGTGTCAAGCTGCTTTCGAGGAATTAAAGAAGCGACTGACTACAGCACCAGTATTGACTATTCCATCAGGATCAGGAGGCTATGTGATCTACAGTGACGCATCAGGGAAAGGCTTGGGATGCGTATTAATGCAGCATGGCAAGGTAATTGCATAGGCATCTAGACAGTTACGAGTACATGAGAAGAATTATCCAACTCATGACTTGGAACTTGCAGCCGTTGTATTTGCTTTGAAGCTATGGAGATATTACTTATACGGGAAACGAGTGGAAATCTATACAGACCACAAAAGCCTCAAGTATGTCTTCACACAGAATGAGTTAAATATAAGGCAACGTCGATGGCTTGAGTTAATAAAAGATTTCGAGATAGAGCTACATTATCACCCAGGCAAGGCTAACGTTGTAGCAGACGCATTAAGCCGGAAGCCAGCAGCTTATTTCTTAACGACACAGAGGGAATTATTAAAGGACTTGCAAGGTCTTGGCATTAAAGTGATATTACCCGGAGCAGACGGGACACTAGCCAACTTGCAAGTACAATCATCACTAGTAGGCATCATTGCCTACAGACGCCAGATTCAGAAGATTAAAGAAAGAACAAAGGCCGGAGAGCAGACATGACTGCGCATCCATGATGACGGAACATTACGATGTGGTAATCGTCTTTATGTTCCAAATAGAGAAATTTGACATGAGCTGATGACAGAAGCTCATAGTTCGATATATTCTATTCATCCTGGAGGCACCAAAATATATCGTGATTTACGACAGCACTTTTAGTGGCATGGAATGAAAAGAGAGAGCTCGCTTTGTAGCCAAATGTTTGGTATGTCAGCAAGTAAAGGCGGAGCACCAGAGGACAACAGGATTATTGCAACCACTTCCGATTCCAGAGTGGAAGTGGGAACACATCACTATGGACTTCGTCACGGGCTTTCCTAAGAGTCCAAGTGGTAGAGATGTCGTATGGGTAATAGTAGATAGACTCACAAAGTCAGCCTATTTCTTGCCTTTTAGAGTTGGCCAATCTACAGAAGCTTTGGCTGACTTATATATGAGGCAAATTGTGAGATTGCACGACATACCAGTTAGCATTGTATCAGACAGGGATTCGTACTTTACATCACACTTTTGGAGAAGCATACAAGAAAGTCTTGGAACTCGTCTGAAATTCAGTACATCTTATCACCCACAAACAGATGGGCAGTCAGAACGTACCATTCAGACATTGGAGGATATATTGAGGGCTTGTATGTTAGACTTTGGAGGATCATGGGAGGACCACCTACATCTTGTGGAGTTTTTCTATAACAATAGCTATCAGGCGAGCATCCAGATGGCTCCGTTTGAAGCATTATATGGAAGGAAGTGTAGGTCTTCCGTATGTTGGAGTGACGTAGGAGAACGACAAATTTTGGGACCAGAGTTAGTGGTCAACACCATTGAGACAGTTAAGAAGATACAAGGACACTTGCGAGAGCACAAGACAGGCAGAAACAATGGGCAGACATTCATCGTCGTCCTTTAGAGTTTAAAGAGGGCGATCATGTCTTCTTGAGGATATTACCTACCAGAGGCACCATTCGATTCGGAGGGCGCGATAAGTTGAGTCCAAGGTATATTGGACCATTTGACGTCCTAGAGAGAGTGGAAGAAGTGGCATATCGACTTGCGCTACCACCTTCACTTGAGGGAATACATGACGTATTTCATGTATCGCAGCTCAGGCGATATGTGGCAGACAACAGTCATGTTCTCGACCATTCGGAGATCACCATTGGGCCGAGCTTATCATATCAAGAGCAACCCATGGGAATCCTTGACCGTCGAGAGAAAATATTGAAGAACCAGTCTATTCCTTTGGTCCGCGTGGCATGGAGGCATGGCGCGCCAGGGGAATCTACTTGGAAGTACGAGGACGACATGCGCAAACATTTTTCGAACCTATTCACAGACCAAGGTATGAATTTACTTTGTTAATTCATATCTTATATCATCCTTGACTTTCTACCATGGTTTAATTTTAATTTCGAGGACGGAATTTTTATAAGTTGGGTAGAATATAAGACCCCTAATTTTATAAACCGTATTACTTATTTAGTTATAGTAGTTATGAGCTAAATAGAGGAAATATATTTTTATCTAATTTTTATTTAAGGTGTTTGTGCATTTAGGGGATTAATAGGGCCATTATAAATTTTTTCTAATTTATTCCATGTAGGAGACCCTTGGACAGTTGTTAGCTTAACCGTATGCACCAATATAATTTTTTAGAGCTTTCTATGTATTGATATATATATATATATATATATATATATATATATATATATATATATATATATATATATATATATATAGAATTCCTATTGGATCAAACCCAAACCGCAACTCCTAAACCCACTACCCGCTTGCACCCAAACCTGCGTAGAAAATATCAGCAGCAGCAACAGCAGTAGCAAAACCCAACTTCTCTTTCTTTCAATTCTGCACGTAAAGTTTAAACCCCACGCGTAAAACAACTCCGCGCGTAAAGTAGAACTCCACCGCTTAATTTCCTACACCGCGCGTAAAACAAACACCACTGCCTCATTCCACTGCCTCTTATCTCTATGTTATTACTAAACACTCCCCAACCGTAACCTAAACCAATGAATGGAAGAAACAGCAGCGACAGTAGTTTCTTAAACACTAAGTTATCCCCCACCGCCTTTAATCTCTCTATATATACAACTCTCCCAAACCCTAACTATAATTCTTCTTTCACTAAAATTTACACTGCTTTGGACGTGCACTATACAGAACTCTTGCTCGGCAAGTATACCTTGCCATTGTACTACTATTTATATTCCAACTGATACATGCATATTTAATTCTGCTTATATAGATGTTTATTCTTGTAGATTTTGGACTTACTTTATGAGACCACCCAGTGTTATGGAGCATCATTAGATTCATTGGCCGTGATACAGTTGTTACACGAGTTGTGAGTCTCATATAGATCACGGACTGTGTGGTGTAGCGCCCCGTTCTTCCGGTACAGAAAAACACAACACGGTATCGTTCGATCGGGATAGATTAAAATAAGAACTCGTCCTCGTTATGAATTTGTTTCTTCGGAATCGATTCCCATATTCAGTGGACCATGCCCCCGGGATCGACTTAGCGGCAGAGTCAGGAGGGACCTCTCCGCTGCTATCTTTTTATTGCCTCAAATTTTGATGTCGCTTGTTGCTTTCGTGCTTTGAGTTGGTTTTGGGATTTGCTTGTTTTCCTTGAATGGTTTCGATGAGTTTCATTGTTTTCGTTCATTGAACTGCACTTTAATTTTGAGATTGAAAAGTGGAAGAGGTATTGATCGAGCTGTTCGTAATGCAGGTGAACGAGCAGTAGGCAGCTTGCGAGCGGAGTCGTAAAGTGCCTCTTTCCTTCTCCCTTCCAACAAATCTAAGTGAGTGGCTACCAACCCGATTAGCTAGCCCTGTTTCCAGTCTTCACAACTAATAACTCTTGCATTCTGTTGCCCCGATCAAACGATACCAAGTAATAATAAAAGATACCAAGATAAAAGAGAATAGGCTTGGATTATATTGCTTGTCAATCAAACTTGTGAACGGTTACTTATTTGCATGCTTGTTCGTTTGGAATGTTCTATACATGCTTCAAGTTTTGCTAGAATGCATCTTCTTCCATAAATTGTGCTAAGTATGGAATACACTTGTTATGAAATAAACTGTCAGGACAACTATGCAAAATGAATCACACAATATTTCTTATCTCATGTTCATGTTGCCTCAACTGCATCAACGATAACGTATCACGAACGATTGATCACGGACAACTTGTGCACAAGGTCAACGGGTTCCTGCGGACGGTTGCTGGGGCACTGGCACCGATCCGGTCCAGGCGGAACTTCACGTTAGTCTCACGCATCTGGACAAGGATAGTCTGCAGCCACCAACGAATCTTTGTTGCATTCTATCCTCGTTCAAAGACTATAACTCGTCCAATATGGCATGCTAGCCAGTAATCCTAACGTGTATATTTAAACCTGTTGCAAACTAACTTGTGTCTTCGTGGCAGGGAAGGCATGGTAAGTATTGTACAGGTGGTTCAGACGGACAGGTAAAATCTGCCTAACGGTCGCACGTTCATTTCAGTAAATTCTATATGCTGCTTACTTGTAAATTCTATATGACTCGTTCAAGAGTTTGTAATAGATGTTCATTATCAATAAAGAGAACTTTTCCATATTTCAAATCTGTGTTTCAATTTATCTGCGTACTCTGAATATGTGCTCATTCTGTAAATCATTAAAGTCTTGTGCGGATGCAACCCCAGGCCCGCACGGCGGTCACGATTCGGGGGATGCCTCAGCAATTCTACGAAATCGGTTCGTGACATGTGGCAGGTCTGGCCTCCTGTACGTATGAGCCGTGCGTTAAAGGTAACTACTGATAGAAACTTTGTATGCTAGTAGACCTGGCGGTTATTAGAGGTATTATCGTGTCATGGATGTGGCATGCTTAGAGCATGGGGTGGGGAGAACAACAAGTAAGGCATTTGGGCTCCTTTGCACTTTTTCCTTCTGTAACCCGGAAGCTCCACTGGAGATACGGGCGGTGATGACCCCGTTTATAATTGGCGATCTCTGCCGTTCAAAAGACGGTATGCTTTGAGGCCCCTGATTCTCCGAGAGAGTCATGCCAATCCCATTTTTAGCTAGATAGCCCACTTGGTGGAAAGTTGTTCTCAAACTGCATTCACTTAGACGGTTAGATGACCCATTGGATGTTTATATTTTATTACTTTATTGGCATGTTTATATGTACCTTGTTACGTCCCTCTGAGGACCTGGTCCCTTTCCAGATATGGACGAGCAGGAGTATCCGCAGGAGTACGGACCTGGACCTGACTCTACTTACCAGACTGAGGAGGTCTTACCCTCAGATTATCTGTGATTTTATTATCACTGTTTTGATATTTTGTTGCTACTTCAGTATAGTTATTTTGTAGTGGATTTGTTTCCACCTGACTATTAGACTTGATACTCATCTTGGATAATCAGTTATTATTCAGCTCTTTATTCCTACTGATTATTTGTGCTATGGATGAGATATAGATTCTGTGCGACTTGTTGTGACAGTATATTACCACTGGTGGATTGGATATTCATATACAGCGTACGTGTGTATACGTTTCCATATATTGGAGTTCGTACACATACGGCTGGGCGTGTTACGTATTCCTAGTCCTACGTATTTTGGGACTAGGGCGTGACAAAAAATGCTCTGAGAAAAGATGGCGCACAATCATACTAAAGCGCACTTCTAGGATCTCGCCGCACAATGATATAAGTGCACGAGCAAGGAGCTTGGCACATAAATCTATCATTAGTGCACAAATAAAAATACCCAGGCTATGAACTTGGTGCACTTTCATCAAGTATGCCAGTAGTGAGGTTTGGCGCACAAACAGGTATTGGTGCACAAATAAGGCAGGAAGGTCTACAAAAAGATAAAATACAAGTTTCAAGATATGACACAGTAGTCGAGATGACTATGTAGTCGAGAACACAATTTTCGAGAATGGTCAAAAGTCTTTGCTTAGTCATTAAGTAATACGAAAGGCTACAAAGTTTGCCATCTCTGGAGAATGACACATAGTACGCCACATAGCAAAGTACACCATTTTCCAGAAGGGACAAAGTGCGCCGGTGTCACGCCCCAGTCCCAAAAATACGTAGGACTAGGAATATGTAACATGCCAACTACGCATTCGACCAGACTCTGGTCCGACTCGAATACGTATAAGCTACATAATAATGGTCACTATATAAATAATCAAGTAAATATAAATATCTATGCCTCAATCCACAATGAACAGAATACATAAGAATGAGCTACATGTGCTAAAGTCGGCCGCACAGTAACACACAAACTCGAATAGAGTCGAGAAATATGAGTCTATAAAACTATGCTACATAAGCAGATGAATAAACAATATGAATAAATAACCATAACTCTGGTAGATATGATATAAGTACCTGATACCAATGCCTGCAAGACAAGCAACTCCATCAGCAACTCCAAAGGCTCCGTAACCGTCTATGCTACAAAAACTGGCAGGGGACCAGGTCTTCAGAGGGACGTAACAAGGTACAAGAAACAGCATGCCAAAAGTAAAACAGTATAATGCCACATACTCAAGGGTAAAATATTGTAACCAACTATGTGATATGCACGTGAGAGCATCACTCGTACTGAGGCTGAAACTACTACAGGCTCTGTGTCGGGGAGCCCATAGCAGTAAGTAGTATCAAGACTCAGTATAGGTGCCAAAGATCTGAGACATAGTCCAAGGCACCTCTAGTGGTATCACGACCCCGGTATATGTGCCACAGCACCTCCAGTAATATAGTATATATATCAATAATCAGCCTGTAGTATGGTGTGTCTCTCCCCACCCAATGTAACCTCACGTCTCATGTCCACAATGTCTCATATCCATAATATGCAAGATCATGACCTCTAGCTAGTACAACGAGTCATAATAATATGCAAGTCTCATATCACGAATCCTGTAAGCCTATACAGAATCACCATGAATAACTCAAGAAAGATTTTGTCACATGAAATAGTGTCAAGTGTCCAAGGGTATGGCGTACTTGGTAAGGCAGCACGTAAAAATATGATCATGGAATCAACTCTCTAAGTGACGTTGTACGACTCCGCGTATGGCGTCGACACTCGAATCTTATTCGGACGCTAAGCAACGTCTCACGGTCCTAGGGTAAACACACATATCACACATATCAAATAACTATAATAACTAAATAAGATAATAAAGGCAAGAAACTGTGATACTTCATGGCAAGGTACACTTGACTGGGTTCTAAACTCCGTCAACTGCTCCTGAGAAAGTGGAATCTGCACGTACACCTCCGGATGCTGAAATAAACATCACCATTATTTTTAGAATACTAAAAATAGCTAGGATTGACTACCCATAAGTCCAATTTGGATACAGGGACAAGATTGACAATTTTGGGTCAAAATGGGGTCCACATGTGACCCACTTCGTACCGTAAAACGTACCAAAGATAAAGTTCTCCAAATTCGTCAAACTTAGTGTCTACGAGTCCAAAACGATGATACGAACCCAATGGAACATCCATAACTGGATTTTGATGAGTCGATCACAAAATTGTCCGTTATGTGGAATCGTGGGGCCACAAAATGATGTTTCGTCAACGTTCTCAGAATCAAACCAAACTTGGGTCACAGGACTAGCGTAACGCTGTGAATCTGATGGCATAAGTTTCGTTCTGAAATGACCAGCACACACGAAGTTATGGCGAGTGTCAAAACAGGCCGATACTGTATTTTTTGACGGATACACGTTGATTCCGGTGTGCACGCACATCCAAATCAAGTTTCATGAAAGCTCACATATCCGCGTTGACGATACGCGCCTTTCGGTGCAACTCGCATACGACAAAGTTGTCTCGTTTGGCGGGACGCATCCCGTATCGAAGATTTTGGGTTCTTTAAAATAAGTTTTTGGTCGTTCTGGAACAAGAATAATTTTACCATTAAAGCAAACTAATAAAAACTAAAAGAACAGTAAAAATCTTGGTTATATTGTGAATAAGTTCTTTCAATTATACTTTGAAAATAATTAACGAGTTGGTAGAAAATTGGGCATGAACAGGGGTACTTGGACTGAATTTTAAACTATTTTCAAACAGTTTTTCGGCCAACTTTCGGTCGATTTTTCGATCAAACTGGGGTGCCTAAATTCGTTCCACTTGACGAAAATCCTAGAGAGTTAGGTTGTGAACATACTAGCAAAGACGAGACGTAAATTGGACGAGCGAAGAGGGCAGTGGTAGTGCGCGAAGTAGGGCTGCAACTGCTGTGTGTGTGCGCGCGGGGGTGCAGACGGCGGTGCGACGACGCAGAGGGGGTCGGCGGGGGTCGAAGGTCGGCCGAAGGCGGTGGGGCGACGACAGAGGTCTGGTGTGGGTGATGGTGGAGGTAGGATTAGAGTTAGGGTTAGGGTTTTGTATATATATATATATATATATATATATATATATATATATATATATATATATATATATATATATATATATGAGAGAAGGGGGGGGGGGGGGTTCTCTTGTACGCGGGTTGTGGGGGGGGGGGGGGGGGGGGGGTTCTTAGAGTTTAGGATTAGGTTTTGGGTTTGGGTAGGGTTAATGGGTTTAGGATTTAGGGTTTAGTATTTTGGTTTATTTCTTTTAATATATATATATATATATATATATATATATATATATATATATATATATATATATATATATATGGCCACAAAAATAGTTTTTAGACCTCATTAAATTCCAAAAAATTATACAATACACTAATAATAGTTGTACATCAAAAATATATTTTTTGCACAATATTAATAATTAAATAAATACACATAATTATAAATTCAATTATATTATATATTATAACTAGCTAAAAATAAAATAAAAATTCTCTTAATCACAATAATTTCAGAATACCAATATTAATAATAAATTTTAAAAATCAGGGTGCTTACAATCTACCCAACTTATAAAAATTTTGTCCTCGAAATTAAAAATAAACAAAGTAGGAAAGATTTTAGTTAAGAAGGTTACACTAAAGATGGGAACGCAGTTACTAAATGGAGTCCTAGTTTGACGTCGCATTCTAAGAATAAGGGTACGCTTAATCAATGCTCTACCCAACTTATAAGAATGAATTTGGCCGCAGGAACTATAGTCACAATCATATTTCTAAGGATTTTTAGAAAGTCTAACTTCAAGAAGGGATTCGAGATGGTAAGAATTTTGTGACCGTTGTCACAGTCTATCAAAGAAAATCTATGTACTACCATGGCGTTAATGAGTCAATAACTTTATAAAGAAATTTTTACCAGTTCTCCTTACTTCTAATTAGGTCATGAGTCTATAAGACAATAGGAATTACCATAGCCAAATACAGCTAGGGTGAGATGGTATCGAGAAGTTGTTCATTGCATATCATGGATGCCGATGAATGGTTCAACAATAAGCGTCAAAAATTGATATAACTCATCAAGGTATTTTGTATTGTGTAAAGAGTACAAGGGGTTCAATTTATTGCAATACAAGTGTCATAGACGTAGGTTGGCATGAATGGGATACGAGTATATCAGTGTTGGGATATTTGGGTTGCCTATGTGTAATTTAATTCAATTACAACGGAGTTGGATATATGATTTAGAAGGAAATATGCCACGAATATTGGAGGGTCTATATGGAGCATGGTTGTGTATATTTGGAAGTAATAGTTGTGTCATCAGTGAGTAGGTTCCAGGTAGGCTCATGAATGTCAAGGTTACCGAAAGAATTGAGTCGGTGTTGAGTATTAAAGTCGACCGCAACAGAAAAGGATATCTATGTCTCATGTGTGTGTACAATTGCGTCGCGAATGTCGTGCGACTAAAACAAAATATGGAAATGCCAGTTTGTGAGTGATAGTCATATCATAGGTGTAGAGTGACTAGTCTAGGTCATAAGGGAGAAGTTGTTGGAAAGGAAATGATAGTGTTGTGCTCCAAATATTCGAGCCACAATAAAGGGTATCAAGGATACAAAAATTAAATAGGTAATTTAATCCGTTTGAGATTAACCTAATTAACACTAAAATAAATTCAAATTTACCCTAAATTTCTAGAAATAACCCTGCACTAAAACCAGGGGCTGACCATCTATCCAACTTATAAAAATTAAGTTGGTAATAAAACTAAGGTCATGGTTCTGCTAACAAGATTTCTGGAAGAGCCTATTTTCTAAATAATGATACAAGAATTCTAGGATTTACTGGCCATAATCAAGGATTTTCTAAAGGAACCTAGAAACTATCAGGGTGCTATTGATTAACAACTTTATAAGAAAAATTACTACCCATTCATTACTGCTCTTGTATAGGTTAAGCTTCTACAAGGTAGAAGAAATGACTGAGTCGGATCTAACTAAGACAAGGTGGTAGAGAGGCTTCGATCATTGATTGGCATTGATGACGAAGAGACCAAAAATTCAGGCCACGAGAAGAATTTTTTTTGATAAGTCTATATGGTTGAATAAGGCACGATTAGGCAGGTATTTAGAGAATCGAGTCATGACGACTAGATTAAGGGGATTAGAGTAGAAAAAAACTGATACCTATGGTGATATAGATACTAACACAATGAGTGGTACCAACTAAGGGATTGATTTTGTAATTAAGGCACAACTAGAAAAAGATGAAGGATCTACTCATTGTTATAATTAGAAAGGTCGTTCTTGCAAAAGTACGAGGCCATATATGCAACACAAGATAAAAATTTGATAGGAAGGATAGGGATGCAGTCGAGGGGGTAATACAACTAATCCTTAAACTCAATACTATATTCAATTCTCATGCTAACAATCTACACTAGCTCTAGCATATAGGAATAACATATCTATCTACCCTACTAAGGGTAACCATCTTCTCAAAACTTTATATCCAGTATGTCTTCTTCCGCCTTGACAAGGATCTGCTTCAGGAGGAAACAGCGCGCACGAACGTCCATCTCTCTAAAATAGGAAGAGATGATAAACAATAATAAAGATGTCGAGGGGATTAAACGAGTTCAATTTTGAAGTCCAAGGGCGATAATCAAATGCTAAAGAATTATCAAACCAGTTATGGATTGAGATACTAATACTGCTAATCTTGATTACATGCTCGATCGGTACCGAAAAGTAACCAAAAAGATTTAATCAGGACCTGCATGGGCTACCACAGAAATATGTTACGCCCAGTCCCAAAAATATGTAGGACTAGGAATACGTAACATGCCAGGTACGCATTCGACCAGACTCTGGTCTGACTCGAATACGTATAAGCTGTATAATAATGGTCACTATATAAATAATTAAGTAAATATAAATATCTATGCCTCAATCCACAATGAACAGAATACACAAGAATGAGCTACATGTGCTAAAGTCGGCCACCCAGTAATACACAAACTCGAATAGACTCGAGAAAGAAATATGAGTCTATAAAACTAGGCTACATTAGCAGATGAATAAATAACCATAACTCTGGTAGATATGATATAAGTACTGATACCAATGCCTGCAAGACAAGCAACTCTATCAACAACTCCAAAGGATCCGTAACCGTCTATGCTGCAAAAACTGGCAGAGGACCAGGTCTGTGCGCGAAGTAGGGCGGTGGCTGTGCGCGAAGTAGGGCCTCAACTGCTGTGCGTGTGCGCGTGGGGGTGCAGACGGTGGTACGGCGGCGCGGCAGGGGTCGACGGCGATCGAAGGTTGGCCGAATACGACGGGGCGACGACGGAGGTATGGTGTGGGTGATGGTGGAGGTGGGATTAGAGTTAGGGTTAGGGTTTTGTATATGTAGTATATATATACATATATATATGAGAGAATAGGGGGGTTCTCCTGTACGCGGGTTGTGTGTGGGGGTGTCACGCCCCAGTCCCAAAATACGTAGGATTAGGAACACGTAAGCATGCCAGCCGTATGTATATGGCAACTCCAATATATGGATACCATAATACATACGTATGATGTAATATGAATAATAACTCACATGTGGTATATATATTATCACAAGTCACAGAAATACTAATCTTATCCACACAACACTTCATAGAAAAGAAATAACTAAACTAAAATAATGAGTCTGAGTAATCCAAAATAATAGTCGGGTGGAGACAAATCCACTACCAATGACTATATCAATACTAAAATGAGGAAGAAGGATAAACCTCCAATATAAAATAAGATGATGATATAAGAGTGTCAGCTAGAGGATCCATCGCTAGAGATAATCAAAGATGCTCAGAAGGTAAGACCTCCTCGGCTGAAATAATGTATCAGGTCCTGGCCCGTACTCCTGCGGACAGTCAAGATCGTCTACACCTGGAAAGGGACCAGGTCCTCAGAGGGACGTAATAAGATACATAGAAGCATGCCAATTTGAATACAGTAAACATGCATAATAGATAGAAAATATATAAGTACGCTGTACAAGACAATCTATATGAAATGCATAATGAGGACAACTTTTAGACGTATGGGCAGGGGTAGGCTACTCTATATAATCTCACAACTCACACACACGTCAGGAAAATCATCAGCCGTCATACCGCGGGGGTAGCGACCATCAGACACGACTACCAAAGTGCGTGCTAGTTACTACGGTTTACCAGAGTGGTTATAGCCCATACGCCTACTGATTGTCCTCCTCTCTCATAATACCAGGTGTCAAGTGTGTGTCAACATATATAATATATAGTAATGACTAAAAAAATACATATGCAATGAATATACAGAAATATAATAAGCATGCAAAGTACTGTAAGTGTCACGCCCCAGTCCTAAAATATCGAGGGACTAGTCACGTGGCAATGGCCAGCAGCACACACTGATGGACAAACCCAATTTAATGGATCCATCATGGCGTACTTAAGCTGTAGTACAACAATAAGGGTCTAAGTATACTAATCTCATCCACAGAAATGAATACAACAATGACAGAATCATACAGCAAGATTAATCTCAATAAAATACAAACTCGGGAAATAATCTGATAATGAGTCTGATACATCTGTCAAGATACAAGAATAAAGATAACCACAGCAAAAACTGAGTATGGAACAATATATACTCAAAAGATACCCTCAAGGATCACTCGTCTACTGGATCTGGTACTGCTCCAGTGTCTGCTCCTGCTCCTGCTCCTGCTAATGCTCCTGTCCCGTATACCTCGGGGTCGATCTCGTCTGCTAATCCTGGGGACATAATCCGGATCCAGGTCCTCAAGGGACATAGCAAGGTACAAGAATAACTCAAGCCAACATAAATGCAGTGCAGAAAATAAATGAGTAAATAGGGTAAACTATATAATCAGCTAAGTGAAATGCAAGATGAGAGCATCACTAAAACTCAGGCTGAAACTACTACAAGCTCTGTGTCTGGGAGCTGGTAGCAGTGTTACTATGTATTTTACTATGTAGTTTACTATGTATTATATATATGAAATTAGCCTGTAGCCTGTGTGTCTCTCCCCACCCCATGTAATTATACGTCTCATGTCCACGATGCATCATGTCCATGTCACGCACGATCATATCTAATGCAGCAAGTCATCTAATGTCTATGTCATAAAACCTGTATCCTACACAGAATCACCATGAATATCTCAAAAAGATTCTGTCTCATGAATAGTATCAAGTGTCCTGGGTTATAATATACTTGATAAGACAAGTACGAGAAGTATAGGGTCTCGGTATCCATGTCTATGTGACGTTACACAACTTCGCGTACGGTGTTGGCACCCGACTATTAATCGGACGCTAAGTAAAGTCACACGGTCCTAGGTCAAGCATGTACAACAATATATAAATAAGGCAAGAAAATATGTAACAAGAACTGCAATGTTGGCAAGGTACACTTGCCTGTGGTTCTGGCTCCAACTGTAGCTCTGGTCTCAGTGTGATTTGCAGGTACTACTCTGGTTGCTGAAATAAACATCACCATCAGTCTCAGAAAATATCAAATAGCTAGAAACGCCTGTCCTTAAGTCCAATTTGGACACATGGGCAAAAATAACAGTTCCGGGTCAAAGCGGGGTCCACATATGGGCTGCTTTGCACCGAAAAATATGTCAGGGTCAAAGGTCTCCAAATTCGTCCAACTTAGTGTCAACAAGTTAGGAACGATGATACAAACCCAACAGAACTTCCAGAACTGGATTCCGATGAGCCGATCACAAAATCGCCCGTCAAGTAGAGCCGCGGGGCCCACGATACGCGATTTTGTCAACGTTCTCCGAATCGAACCAAACTTGGGTCACAGGACCAGCGTATTGCTACGAGTCCGATGGCGTAAGTTTTGTTTTGATCCGACGTGTGTACACGAAGTTACAACGTATTCCAGAACAGGCAGATACGGGACATTGTCGGCAGATACGCGTTGATTCCGGTGTGCACGAACATCCGAATCAACTTCTGCGAAATCTCGCACGTCCGTATCAACGGCGCCTACGTTTTGGTGAAGACCGCGCGCGACCAAGTCGTCCCATTTGGCGGGACACACTCAGTTCCGGGGTAAAACAGGGCATTATTTTTCTTATTTTTGGATCACGGTTCGCGATCCCCACAGGACGTGACGCACCGAGCGTGTTGCACGGGCATCGAGGGGGTCACACAGCCTACGCGTCACAACTGACGGAACCGAAAATGGGTCAACGAGGAGAGAGAACGGGTTACCTGAATAGGGCTCCGCGGAACGGGTTTCTCGTGTCCGGGTTCTGTGTCCGGGTGCTGTGTCCACAGCCTAGGGTTAGGGTTTTGCTAGGGTTCCGGTGGCTGGGGTGGCCGGCGATGGCTATGGCTTCACCGGAGGAGAGCGGAGACGACTGGAGCTCGTCGGAAGCGGCTCAGGCGGAGGCTCGTCGGCTCGAGGCGGCCGGGGAGAACTCGCGGCTGCACTGGGCTTGGGGGAAGCTCGCCGGAGGCATGTGCGGGGTCGGGGAAAGGTGGAGTGGGGTTGGGATTCAGGGCGGAGGAAGATGACGGAGGGGGAAGGCGAGGGCGGAGAAAGGAGGAGGGAAGGCGGTTAGGGTAGCCGACTGTGGCTGTTGGGAGCAGTGGAGGGAGGCGGCTGGGGACGTTGGGTCGAGGCGAGGCTCCGGGAGAGGGACGGGCCTGAGGGTGAGGCACGGTGAGGTGGGGGTGTCTCTGGGAGGGTGACTGTCACGACCCGCACCCGAAAATCGGGCATGAGCCGTGGGTACGTCCAGCCTACGCCGCAGAATCGGCGGTAGAACGCTGTAAAGGTCCGTTCTAGGTCAACCATATCTATCTATATCTCACTGAAAAATCCGGTATGACCTCTCCAAAAGGAGGGCAAAACCACGCAATATATATATGTGAATAAAATCCTCTCCAACAGGAGGGCAACCACGCAATATATATATGACAATAATCTCAATCACAAAATCTAGGGGAAGAAATAAGCACGATATGATATAAACAAAGAAAACCAGAACCAAGAGAGCAAGACAATCCAAAATAATACAGTCCAAGTCTAAAAGCTACAACATCTCACAGAAGCACAAAAGAATAAGTACAGTCATCCAAAATACAAACCACTGGAAATAACCCAAGAAACCCACCTAGCTAACTAGGGTGCTATCGGCGTCTCCTCGGCGCACTCCTCCTCGAGATCACAACAGTCGTCAATACCAGGCCCGTAGAACGTAGGGCAATAGTCCTCAGGATCCTCTGGAAAAAATATGCCCAGTCAGGACTGGAGCGAAGTACATAACTCTGAAAGCAACTCCAAATACATGGTAAGGTGTATATGACGAGCAATAGAAAAGTAATCAAGATGCACAGGAAATAAATATATGCTGGAACACAATAAGTAGCTGCAATATAAACTGGAGAATAATACAAGTAGTGGAAAAGTAACTGCAGGTGAGAAACATGAATACTAGCTAAGTGCCTTGAGCACAAGTTCGTTATATGATCGGCTTAGGTTGCACATGAAAGTCACTACGATAACTCCGTTATGCGTGAGTTGCATAACCGACATACACATGAATACTGTTTGGCTTTGATCATATAACCAACTCACTACTCCCCTCCCCCACTAATACCATTGGATCCAACCACAACACGCTACGTACATGATAATAGCTCGCGCACACGAAGGCGAGAGCACAAGAAGCACATGATAGCACATGATAATCAATACCCGAAGCACATGATAAAATACACGTGATGAGTACCCGCTGAACACGGTAAGGGGGATAGCACCTCATGACGGGATCCACTAGTACCAGCTCGTGTAATAAAGTGTCAGAATCAAGTATTACAGTTCTAGAACAGGTGATATAAACGCTATCATGAAATGGAAACTATCAGAGGTAGGTACTCGCCTGATGTCCTGAGCAACTGATGAGGATCGAGGTCCGGACCGGTGTCGCAGGGACCTAATGCGAAAAACAAGGATTAAACAGGGTTCTAAGCATTTAAACTGATATAAAATAATTAAAAACAGGCTTCTAGGGCTATTCTAGGTCGAACGGGTCAAACCGGTAAAAATCGGGTCAAAAAGTCAACCCGGGGTCCAAAAAGTCAACTCTAGGTCAAAACTAGGTCAAACGTTGACTTTTACGGTCAACGGAGACAATTATGGTCAAAGCTAGGTCAAACTAGGGTGCCCCTGAAATTCTAGGTCAAACCGAGCTCATTAAGCTACTAAACTCACAAACTCGCCTAATCGAGATACCGGGATACCCTCGGTATCCGATACCTCGCCCTAGGCCACGCACCCCGCCTAAACCCGCTAAAACCTATGCTAGCACGCGTAATTATATATATATAAACATACAAAAATCACTCCCAAGCATTTCCTAGGCTAATGCTCAAATACCCCGCTCGAAACTCAATACCTTGAATATCCCAAGGTATCGAGATACCTCGGTATCTCAAGGTATTGAAGTTTCGCCCTAAGGCCCTCTAACTAGCTATCTAGCTACTAATTATATACCTAGTTATTAATCTAGGCTAGGTAATATAGATATCTACTATATTTATATATATCTAAGTATGTATATACCTATGTATATAGATATCCACACACATTACCCGATTACCCATCATCTTACCCTACGCATAAATATATATACTAACTATAATATATATCTAGCTCTAGGTATATATATATATATCTATGCATATAGATATAGGTATCTACCATATCTACCTATCTATCTAGTTATCAATATATCTAGCTATCTAGCTATTTACCTATCTATCTATTACCTATCTATTTATCTTATATAACTATCTATAAACTTATCTATCACTATCTCTATAACAATCTATCTATATAACTAACTATCTAACTATTAATCTATCCATATAGATATATAGATCTATATAACTCACTCTAAGCTACCTCCTACTACCCGCTGCTACTGCTGCATCTCATAAACTGCTGCTGCTGGCTGCTCCTACATGTGCTGCTGCTGCTGCTCCTTTTGGAGCTGCTGCTGCTCCTTTTGGAGCTGCTGCTGCTGCTCTCCTAGCAGCAGCTAGCTGCTGCTGTTGCAGCTGAACTGCTGCTGCTGCAGTTCAGTTTTACCCCCCCCCCCATCTCACACACACACACACACACACACACATCCATATATATATCACTATTTATATATATATATACATACATATATATCTATATATCTATAACTAGATATCTATATATATACACTCATCTACACACTCTAACACACACACTAACACACTCACACACTAATACACACACACACTCACAACACTAACAACACACACACACATAAATATATATACATATCTACATATATATATACACTCAAAATATATATATACACACACTCTAAACTATATATATATATCTACACACACTCTCAACTATATATATATACATACACCTATATATATATATATACACATACACACACATAAACACACTTACACATATACATATATATATATACATAGACATATACACACACAAGCACATAGATATAAATACACACATATATATATAAATATATATACATAAACACACATACATATATATAAATATATATATATATAGACTCATATCAATACAAACACAACCACGCACACAACACTCAAACCACACGCCCTACTCACGCCCAACGACCCCGACACTCACCAACACCCTAAAATATATAAAATATAGCCCGAAAACTCTAGCACACACTCCCCGATACTAACCCAACGCGCGAACAAAGCCGAAACGAGGAAACCAAGTCGAAATGGCCGTTCGGTCATTTCGACGAACACGTGGTGCGCGGCTCGGAAAACCTCCTGAAACGCACACCAAACGAACTCGGAATCGGCCCAAAATTTACCCATGCACTCTACACGATGTCTAGATCCTAGAAAATGTGCTCCCACGTCGATTCTAGGCCCGTGGCGGAAACGCACACGCTCTTAGAATCGGCGACGACGAAAAGCCCCAATTTCGCCCGAAACGCCCGTTTCTCCGCGACACGGCTTCCCGTGTCCGAACGGAGACACGCACTCACCCTCTAGACATCCGACAACGTCTACCTAGGTCCATCTAACCTAGGGCATCACCCAAAATTGGGCCAAATTCGGGTTCCACCCGAATTCGACACAAAACCTAATGTCAAAGTCTCTAAACTCACCCAAACTAGTTCCAACTTCCTCCTACGGGTAGGGTTAGGGTCTAGGAGGGTTCTACAACACTAATTACACTACACAAAAATAATTAGGAAGGGGAAAGTTAGGTTTTACCTCTTGGGAGTTGGAATCCCAAGGCCAAAGTCTCAAATTCCCTCCAAATCAACTCCCTCAAGCTCCAAGCTTCCAAATCTATCTCCCACACTAGATCTAGGCTCCTCACACCTAGGTTGGGGAAAATGCAAGGTGAGGGTTAGCTTAAAGAAGAAGAAATGGAAGAAAGAAAGAAGAAAGATGGAGAAAAGCTTACTTTGGAGGAAGAAGGAGAAGAAAGAAGAAGTGGAGAAGAAGAAGAAGTGAAGAGGAAGAAGTGGAAAATGAAGAGGAATGAAGAAAGAAGGGGGGGCTGCTGCTCACTGTCGGGTGTGGGGGTAGGTAGGGCCGGCCACTATGAAATAAATGGGGGTTTACATGAAGGAAAGTCCAAAATACCCTCCCGCAACTCGGTTTTGGGTTTCGGGGCTCCAAATGCGCTCAAACTAGTTCCAAATCTCTCCAACTAACCTCCTAAAAATAAAATAATAATTCTAAGTCCCAAAATAATTCTCACCAGGGTGTGGGCTGGGTCGGACATGGGTCCACTAGGGTCTGACATGGGTCCAGGCTAGCCAAAACCCTAAAACAATCAAAATAAAAATAAGACAAGCACTAATTAATTATAAATATAAATAATTAAATACAATACACTATTTATCAAATAAAAAAAAAAAAATATACCCTATTTTCTAGAATTGGGTAGTGACAGTGACGGAGGCGAGCGGCGGAGCGGGGCTGAGGGGAGGAGACGGTGGAGCTAGGCGATTAGGGTTCAGGCGGCCGGCAGAGGGGATTAGGGTTTCGGCCGCGGAGGGAAATACATATAGGGGCGGCCGGAACAGTAATCTGGGTCGAATTCCGACTAGGGTTTCGATCGGGTCGGGTCGGCGGGTCAGCGGGTCGGGTTCAATACGAATCCGGCCCGATCCGCTAATGTTTAAGTGTGGGTTCAGGTAGGCGGGTTTCGGGTCGAGTTTAGATCCGACCCGACCAGCTAAGGGCTGGGTTCGGTTCAGTTGAACCGGGTCTGGGTTGGTTTGGTTTATTTTGGAAATAAATCGGGTTTATTTCTATGGTTTAATTCGGTTTAAATATACATTGGTTTTTAGGGCTTTAAAAATGCTTTCGGGGTCCAATAAATTCTCGGAAAATTACCCTAGGTCTACTTTTCCATTTTACACCATAAAATATTATTTCCATAATATTTTAATATTAATTAACAATATTTAAAAATCATTTAATCACGAAATATCTTAGTTTTAATTCCAAAAAATTGTGAGAAAATGTTTTAAATATTCTGAAAAATTCGGGTTATGACAGTAAGCAATTTGGTAATGTATCTTGCCTAGCAAGAGAGCTGCAAAGTGTAACGTCTAGGAGTCAAATACATAGGATCAGAAACTACAGCCTCAGAATGAACGTCTCTTGATGCTGAAATAAATATCACAAATATTTCCAGAATAAGCGAGATAGCTAAAAAATACTACCCTTTCGTCCAATTTGGATACGGGGGCAAAATGATAACTTTGGTCAAAGCGGGGTCTACATGTGGCCCACTTTGCATCGAAAAGCGTGCCAGGGGTAAAGATCTCTAAAAGGGACAAATTATAGGTCAAACCAATTCTAAACGTCAATACGAACTCAACGGTACGTCCAATTTTGGATTCCGGTGAGCCGAACACAAATTCGCCCAAAAAGTCAACCATGAGGCCCGCAAATAGACGGCTTGGTCAACTATCTCAGAATTGCGTGAAAATTGGATCATAGGACCAGCGCGATACCACGAGTCCAATGGTATAAGTTTTGTTATATTCTGACGAGCGTACACTAAATGGTGTGGTGTTTTGCAAAAGTCACGATATAAAGACTTTTTGCGGATACGGGTTGATTCTGACGCGCACACGCGTCCGAATCAGTTTTCGCGAAAGCCCACACGTCTGGATATATCATACGCACCTTTTGGTACAATTGTTACATGACAGGATAGTCCCGTTTGGCGGGGGGCGCTCCGTATCACAAATTTTTGTGTTTCAAAAACAAGTTTTTATGGGGTTTTAACCCTATTTAATTCTGCATATAACACCAAATAAAATAATATAATTGACAGAAAATAAACTTGGTTATATGATCTTCACATAGCAAAAAGAATTTCTAGATTTCGATCTCTGTGGTGGGAGATACAAGTCCTTGAACATGGGTCATCGCAACAGATTTTAGTAATATAAAAACGTGGATTTTCCTAAAGTTGGCATCGATTTTTACCTAGTTTTTAACGCTGCACGATGGAAACTAATTTACGGAATTTAGAGAGGGATATGTCGTGAACATACCGGTAAAGATGAATCCGAATTTGGTTGAGCGAGGAGGCAGGAATCTAGGCGCAAACAATGGTTCGTTGCTGTGATCTGCTCCTGCCGCGTGCGCAGGTGACGCGCGAGCCTGCCGCCGGTCGGCGGGTCCAGGCGGTGCACAGTGGTTCGGCAGCGGCGGGTCGGCGGCGGCGGTCTGGGAAGGTGATTTAGGGTTAGGGTTTAGGAAATGATACCTATATATATATGGATCGAGGGAGAGGGAAGCGGGTGAGGGCGCGCGGGTCTAGGCCGCGGTCACAACGCGGGGGTGGGGGGGGGTTTACTGTTTAGGTTTTAGGCTTTTTTTTTCTATTTCTATTTCTTATTCTTATTCTTATTCTTTTCTTTTTCTTTTCTTTTCTATTTTGTTTTTATTGCTACTATTTATTAACACTATAATTAATACTATTATTATTAATATTACTAACACTTATTATTATTATTATTATACTATTTATTATTATTATTACTACTATATATTATTTACATATATATTTAAGGTATATATAAAAATATATTTGTACCCAAATAAATTCTAAAAAAAATTCTATCACCCTTCCACAAGATTCCTAAAATAAAAATAATAGATTTTGTGCAATAACTCTAAATGATTATTTATCTAGGTATTTATATCACTAAGTATATATTATCTAAATAACTACAAAATAATATAAATAATTAAATAAATAAATAATTAAATAATATTTAAAAAATATGGGGTTTTACAGGGGGGTTCTTAGAGTTTAGGATTAGGTTTTGGGTATTGGTTAATGGGTTTAGGTTTAGGGTTTAGTATTTTGGTTTATTTCTTTTAATTAATATATATATATATATATATATATATATATATATATATATATATATATATATATATATATATATATATATATATATATATATGGCCATAAAAATAGTTTTTAGACCTCAATAAATTTCAGAAAAATTATACAATACACTATTAATAGTTGTACACCCAAAATTATATTTTTTTTGCATAATATTAATAATTAAATAAATACACATAATTATAAATTCAATTATATTATATATTATAACTAGCTTAAAATAAAATAAAAAATTTCCTTAATCACAATAATTTCAGAATACCAATATTAATAAATTTCAAAAATTAGGGTGCTAACAGCCGATAAGAAAATTCAACAAAGTGCGCCAACTTTGCAATATCTGCAAAGTGCACTAACTTGTCTATTTAAATGGCGTACATTCTTAATGACTTGAAGACCCATTCAAAAGTGCGCCAAGTAGGATTGGCGTACTTTTAAAGGAATTGCCATAGTATAAAAATGTACGTAGGAGTAGAGAAGTGTGTCCAGAGTACTCAACATATCTTGGCGCACTTTCTAAGGAATTTGTGAAACACACACAAGTGCGCTCACTGGAACTTCGCTTATGTGACAAGGGTTCCCTGCGTACTTTTCAACTTTGTATTCTCCGACTTGCTGTTCTCAAGATCCATGAGCAATAATACAAAAAAATCAAAATTATCATGAAGACAAGTTCTAAGTATTAAGCAAATAAAACCTATCAAGTGATTAAACAAGTTATACTAAAAGTCAAACCAAGATCCATGGTTGTTCCTTCGGTTGGCAAGATATAATTGTCTACGGTCAAGTTCTAGCCTAATACAACCAAGATTATCCACGACCAAGGCCAAGCTCAACTGCTGCTCTCTGCAGGGGAAGAAACGAAGAAGGAAAGAGAAATAAAAGGGAAAGAAAAGTAAAAAAAAGAGAATGTGATTGATTATATAGCCAAAAGATTGATTGTAGACCATTGGATGATAATTCATGCCTCTTACCCGAGTTCATCACAGCCACCTACCAAGAAAACTAAGGGACCAAAGGTCCAAAGCATGCAACTAAGAGAAATTTACAAGAACAACATAATCAATGCATGAATGACATAAATCAAGATGTAAGCAATTAAACAATAGGCAAGCTATACATGTATAATATCCGTATATCAGGTACGTATACTAGAACAGTGAGATGAGTCTCACAACTCTCTCCTCCTTAGAAAATTTTGTCCTCAAAATTTTAATAAGGCACGGGGTCTAGCAAGAACTCTGGGGATATAAAGTCAAGGTAAACAAGGGCATACGAAAATCAAGCACAATCCTAGAACAAGACAAGCATGCACAAGACATGGTCAAGGTATGAGATATACGAACAAGTATATCTCACGAGTCAAACAAATACGGGTATCGGGCAAGGATATAATAATCTCGCTCCCAAGTTGACTCGTCCGGTGAGTGATGCCCCCAAGCAACTCGGACTACCTGAATAGTCATGTTCTTGAGAATCTTCTCCCTCCGGTCCAACATGGATACAGGCCTCTCCTCATACGAAAGTTTGGTACCAACGACCAATTTTTAATGATCCAGGATATGGCTTGAATCAGGTATATACCGTCGTAACTGGGATACATGAAAAATATTATGTATCTCACGAAGTGACGGTGGAAGAGCAAGATGATAGGAAATATCTCCTATTTTCTCGAGAATATCGAACGGACCAATATACCGTGGACTAAGCTTTCTTCTCACACCAAATCTGATGACTCCTCGGGTAGGCAAAATTCGAAGGAATACATGATCGTCGACAAAAAACTTAAGAGGTCGCCGATGCGAATCGGCCCAATAACGCTGACAATCTTGAGCCACCTTGATATGCTTCCAGACTTGCTTGACTACTTCAACTGTCTGAGCTATTATTTCGGGACCAAGCAATCGCCTCTCGCCAATGTCATCCCAAGCTACAGAGGATCTGCACTTCTTGATATACAGTGCCTCGAAGGGTACCATCTGAATACTTGCCTGAAAACTGTTATTGTAAGAGAATTCAACCAAGTGCAAGTGATCCTCCAACGAACCACCAAAGTCAAGGGTACATGATTGAAGCATATCTTTTAGAGTCTGGATGGTATGTTCCGACTGACCATATGTCTGGGGATGATAAGCGGTACTAAATTTTAGACGGGTAACCAGATTCTGTTATAGACTCTGCCAAAAGTGATATATGAATCTGGAATCTCTATCTGATATGATGCTGACTGGCACTCCATAAAGTCTGATAATCTGATTCATGTATATTCGAGCTTACTGCTCTGTAGACTATCCCACTCTGAAGGAAAGAAAGTTAGCAACCTTTGTGAGTTGATCCACTATCAACTAAATTATATCTCTGTCAACTAGGGATCTAGGAAGACCTGACCCGAAATCCATGGTGATATTCTTCCACTTTCATTCCAAAATTGGTAAATGTTGAAAAAGTTATGCTGGTCTCTGATGCTCAGCCTTGACTTGCTGACAAACCAAACATCGAAAAATAAATTGTGCTATCTCTCTCTTCATTCTATTCCACCAGAAATGCTGACTCATATATCTGTACATCTTCGTTCCTCTTGGATGAACGAAATACTGAGAACTGTGGGCTTCCGACATGATCTTTTGACGAAGGTCTCTGTTAGGTACATAAAGACCATTACCAAATCAGAGAGTTTCATCACTATGAATGCTTAGCTCGGATCTACTTCATGCCTCATATTCTGATCTAAGTCGCCGAAGCTTGACATCCGTTGACTGCGCTGCTATGATCATTTCCACTATACTGGATTGAACTTGCAACTAGCCATCAATATTGTATCGCCTGGTAATACTACTTCTATGTTCATCTCCTGAAGATCTTCTAGAATCTCTTACTGTACTGTAAGGAAATAAACTCCTACCCTCCAGCTCAAAGCATCGGCTACGACATCGCCTTCCCAGGATGATATTGAAGATCAAGATCATAGTTTGTCATCAACTCTAGCCATCTTCTCTGTCTCATGTTGATATTCTTTTGAGTAAAGACGCACTTGAAACTCTTATGATAAGTAAAAATCTTTACTCGATCTCCATATAGATAATGTCTCCAAAGTTTGAGCGCAAACACTACTGCTGCTAACTCCAAGTCGTGCGTCGGATAATTCTTCTCATTATCTTATAGCTGTCGAGATGTATAATCTATAACCATGTCATGTTGTATAAGAACACACCCTAGTCCTTTTCTTGATGCATCATAATATACGGTAAAATCACCTATCATATCTAGAAGAGTTGTAGAAGCATGAAAAATATGCTGGAGAATTATACGCGTAAAACCCCTAACATACACGAAGCACGCGTAAAACAGAAGCTTCAGAACTATACACGTAAAACAAGACTTTAGTGCTGCCCGCGTAAAGCAGTGCTCCAAGCCTGTTTTGGCATAAAAGGTTGCTATATCGCCCCTCCGACGTAAACTATGTCTGCTTTTAATGCAGCATGAAGTTATACGAGGAACTCTTCGTATTCCTCGAATGAACCTGTCAGACAGAACAATGAACCGAACTCCTGATAAAGAGTACTGCACGAAGATCGAGAGGACGGTTTTAATGATGATTCTGCACAGAGATCCAGACTGTCGTTTAGTGGCAAATCCTTGATATAAGTCATTTTTACGCGTTCAAGGAATACGCTGCCTATTTTTACACAGGCATAAATGAGCCTTTAAGCTCAAGATGAGATGAAACCAAACGCCACGTCAAAAGCTGTTCTTCGTACAGAACTCGAAGCACGTCTCTGCAGTTAATGCGCGAGATGGGGGCAGATCTCTACATTTAATGCACGAGATTTGGTTCTACTTTTAATGACTGGGAGAGCTAAAATTAGGGCTAATATGCTCACGTCACTATCCCTGCATATTACGCCAACCAGGCTATTTTCAACTATAGGAGCACGCCGTATGCTATCTCTTCAAAATACGCCAACCAGGCTATTTTCAACTATAGGAGTACGCCATATGCTATCTCCTCGAAATACGCCAACTCAGGCTATATTTGCAAGGTACGCGATAAGGCTATTTGGCCTAGAATACGCTCAAGACCCCAGTTAGGAAGGATAATTGGCTAGTTTATGCTGGTTACCTATTACCTATGCAGCATCAAGCTTTACGCAGAACTTGGCTTTTATGCCAACAAGACAGCTACTTGGCTTGTACGCCAAGAAGACAGCTATTTGGCTTTTACGCCAACAAGACAACTACTTGGCTTTTACGTCTACGAGACAGTTATTTGACTTTTATGCCAACCATCTTTACGCGAGGGGCAGTTACCTACGTGGCTTGCATGCTGTGATCTTCGAGAAGCAGTTATACGCGTCACCTCTTAATGGGACACGCGTCACACGCGGATTTAGGAGATCATTCAGATGTGGGTAGCAGTTGTTATAACCACCGCATAAAAGGTGCAACTCTCTCCACTAATCGGCTTTTACACCGACTGATCAGTTACTGTGACTGATCTCTATAAATAGAGACTTCCAGTTATAGGAGAAACGGGTCAAGGTGAAGTCAGCAGGCCAGGTCAGTGAGAGCAGAGGTCGGAATCAAGGGAGATAATCCAGAAGATCGAATCAAAAGAGAGAGCACATACAGAGAGTGTTGATTGATAACTTTGGCAACGAGAGTTCAATCCCTCCTGCAATCTTTGAAGCTTCTTCTTCTTCTTCTTCTTCTTCTTCTACAGCACTTCTTCGTCATCGTATGGTCCAAGGGACAAAGTGATCGACCGCAAATCAGACTCCTATAGCAATATTTTCCCAGAATCATTTTTTGTACTTAATATCCTCGTATAAGATTAATTGTACTTCTTTTTCTTGTTTGTAAACAAAAAAAGGGTTTCGTATAAACCTAGTTTCATTTCTTCTGTTTATCATCAAACACAAGAGTCAAAATAGGTACGGTAATCAACTTTTGTTTGAGCTTCTTGAAAGAAGTTTGACGTTCATCTGTCCAATCAAAGCGCACATCTTTCTTTGTTAACTGGGTCAAGGGTGCAAAATTTTTAGCAAATTCTGACATAAATCTTCGATGATATCTTGCTAATCCCAGAAAACTATGAACTTCTGCAACTATTTAAAAAACTGGCCATATCTCAATGGCTTCTATCTTCTGGGGATCCACTTCAACTCCACCTTTTGCAATAATATGCCCTAAGTATGAAACACGATCAAGCCAGAACTCGTATTTGCTGAACTTGGCATATAACTTATGTTCTCTAAGAATTTGAATAACTGTATGAAGATGTTGCTCGTGCTCTACTTCACTTCGACTGTACAGCAAAATGTCTTCAATGATCATTATCACGAATTTATCCAACTATGGCATAAAAATATGATTCATAAGATCCATAAACACTGCTGGCGTATTGGTTGCTCTAAAGGGCATCACTAGAAACTCTCATTGGCCATATATTGATCTGAACGTCGTCTTGGGTATATCCTGCTCTCTGACTATGATATGATGATATCCCAACCGTAATAATCTTGGAAAACATCACTGTTCCACTAAGCTGATCGAACAAGTCATCGATCCTTGGCAAGGGATACTTGTTCTTGATGGTTACCGCATTGAAGGTACGATAATCAATACACAACCGTGACGTTCCATCCTTCTTCTTTACCAGTAGCATTGTGGCTCCCCAAGGCGATCCACTAGCATGAATAAATCTCTTGGTTCTCAATTCTTCAATCATTCAGTACAAGACTTCCAACTCTGATAGTGCTATCATGTAGACCCTCTCTGATACTGGTGATGTTCCTGAAAGTAGATCAATGATAAACTCTCTCTCTCTTTCTGGTAGTATGCCTGAAAGTTCTTCTGGAAACACATCTAGAAATTCATCGACCACTCTGGGGAATTATACTCCTTCTGCTACTGTCATTCTCATGATTGCTGACGAAGACTCCGTCTACCTCTAAAAATGAGAATTCTTCTTCTCGGGGAATACAAAATATAATCTCGCCAGCACGGCAATATATTATTGTGCATCGGACACTCAACCAATCCATTCCTAGGTGTCACACCCCAGTCCTAAAATACGTAGGACTAGGAACACGTAAGCATGCCAGTCGTATGTATATGGCAACTCCAATATATGGATACCATAATACACACGTACGCTGTAATATAGATATAAACTCACATGTGGTATAAATATTATCATAAGTCACCGATATACTAATCTCATCCACACAACAGTCACAGAAAGGAATATAACTAAACTAGAATAAAGAGTCTGAATAATCCATAACTAATAGTCGGGTGGAGACAAATCTACTACCAATGACTATATCAATACTAAAATGAGGGAGAAGGGTAAATCTATAATATAAATAAGATGATGATAGAAGTGTATCAGTGAAGCGATCCATCGCTAGAGATAATCACTAATGCTCAGAAGGTATGACCTCCTTGGAAAAGATAAGTAGTAAGTCATGATCCGTGCTCCTACGAATAGTCATGAACATCTACACCTGAAAAGGGACCAGGTCCTCAGAGGGACTTAACAAGATACATAGAAGCATGCCAATTTGAATACAGTAAACATGCATAATATTTGAAAATAAATAAGTACGCTGTACAAGACAATATTTATGAATGCAAATGAGGACAACTTTTTGATGTATGGGCAAGGGTAGGCTACTCGATCTAAATCTCACACTCACACACCTGCCAGTTGATATCAAAAATTGTCATACATCGGGGGTAGCGACCAGCGCGACTCTACAGAAATCGACATACCTCGGGGGTAGCGACCAGCGCGACACACGCCCGTAGTGCGAGCTACATACTACGGTTTACCAGAGTGGTTAAAAGCCCATACGTCTAATGATTGTCCTCTCATGATACTAAGTGTCATGTGTGTGTCAACATATCTAATATATAGTAATGACTGAAAGAAACTACACATGCAATGAATAAACAAAAATGCAATAAATATACAGAAATATACTAAGCATGCAAAATACTGTAAGCAATTTGGCAAGGTATCTTGCCTGGTCTGAAAAAGAATGAAGTCCCAACTCAAGGCGTCGTCCGATCTACCCGTCACATAAATTAAACAAGTTAGGTTACAAAAGTGGGTGAATAGGTTCCTCCATTTTAATCTATTTTAATTCTGAATAAAATAACTTAAAATAGTATTTTAATCTTATTATAATCTAATTTTATGGCTAAATCCTAATTTTGGTCCAAAAAAGTCAACTTTACCGATTTGTGATCTGTGGCACGCAAATCGAGGCAATCCGTTGACCAAAAAGTCAACCGACTAAAATCCTGAATTTGTAGATTTCAATGCTATATGAACACCGAAATCGACGGTTTCATAAAATCATAAGTCGGTAAAGAGTTATGGCCACAAGGTTACACAGATAAAAGTTTTCGGTGGTTTCCTACTTATGTCTACGTTGCACAAATTTTACAGTAGAATAAACTTATATATTAAATTCTGAAAAAATACTTTTCTAGAATTTTATCATGTCAACTTTCCGAAACTTCAAACGGTTCATAATTCCGAGTTCGGGATCTCCCGAAATCTCGAAAATACCAAAACGCGTCTGATTTTGGACAGCTGACATTTTTAGAATTTTCTGGAAAAATAGGTTCATAAATTATTAAAATAATTTATATAATCAGAAAACTAACCTTGATATAGTTCTAACAAAAAAAATTATAGCGCGTATGGAGTCCGGAGCTAGGAGATATCGTCTTTTTAATTCGTCATAACTAGTAGAAAATGAGACTGAATTTATGACAAATTTTGACTATTTTTGGACTAAAAAGAGAGAAATTTGGGGAAGAAAAATATGAAGGATGAGGTATTTATAATGATGGACACTACTTAATTAAATACGACTAGGATTGGCTAATTTGGATATGATTATGATTAGTTTAAATAATGATAGGATATGCATGAAGTTTCTTTCCTAGTAGGCTCAGGATTTGAATTAATTTAAAATAGAGTTTGAGTTTATCTCAATAATTTATAATCTTAAATAAAGTTAAGGATAATTTAAATAATTTATATATAATCTTATTAATATCTATTAACACTAAATTAGCATATATCTAATATTAAGACTATATATATCCAAATAAATTCTAAATAATTTCAAAAATCTAAATAAATTTTTTAAAATTCTAAATAAATTACAGGAAAATATAATTAAATATTTTAAACTAAAATAAATATTTGGTAGGAACAACATGCAAGTATGATCTTAAAGTAAATCATGGAAGTCCTAAAAATTTAGGTTCCCTATGTTTTAATTACCTAAAAATTCTAAAAAAATCTCTAAAAATCTAAAATAGCCTAAAAATGATTCTAAATAAATATTTACATAAGTAAATATACTAAGAAATTTATTTTCTAATTAACTAATAGAATACTCTAAAGTAATTAAATATCTATAATAAGTATAATAATATAAAATATATACAAAATATCTATTTTTGGTGAGGGGGTTTACAATCTACCCAACTTAAAAAAATTTTATCCTCGAAATTAACACTAACCAATATTCGTAATAAATCACAATAGCTATTAACACTTCGTTGCTAGCTTGCAGTGCTTCCTAAAAGGTTATGGTCAGCCACCCTAACACTTTTCTCCCTTATTGTCCATATACTATTATTTTATCCTCTAACTCATCTACACTACCCAACTTAAAAGAATTTTACTAGTAGTCAAAGTCTTTTGTGGCTATTGTCTAGGTTGTTAGACGAATTTATTTATTGGGTCGAGAATCTTGGGATACCTGTCTGGAATCTCATAACCATAATTTTTCTTTGTAACCGTCAAGTATCGTAGTCTAATACTGTCATGCCACCTGACCAGTATGTCTGCAATTACTTCGACTATTCTACTATAACGGTCTAGCTGCAGCTGTCACTACTTCTCCAGCGATTTGTCATAGTCGTCAGTTCATAACAAGTGCCTTCAATTCTTTCCTAAGCTTAGTCTAAGTTTTTGGGCAACAGTTAAGGTCTTGACTAACTTATAAAACTATTAGAAGTGTAAACTAATTCAACAATCCAACTAATTAACATTTAGACTAAGGGATGCTATTCATGGTTTAAAATAATAAGAGGATACAGATATTGCTATAGTACATATAAGGGTTATCATTATGAACTTATCTTTTTGTTATTAATCATTTACTAAACCATTTATGTTTTTAACTAACAAAATAAGGGTGAGGTTGAAGTAATTCAAACAATTCATAATGGCACGAAAGGATACGACTATGATAGGAAGAGTTAAGCACGAGATAAGGAATGGATATAGAAGAGAAGATGAGCCTTCCCAAGGGCGAGATGGTGATAGAAAAAGAATACTACTGCTGCTACTCGTGTCATCTATTAGCATCGCGTGTATGCCATCTGGGTAGAATATCAATATATCCTATAACTGCTAAACCACCATATATATAATTCTACGTCTACTATGCATCTAAGATCTCGTATCACAATGGGGTCATGAGTATGCGATGGCAAATATAACTAAGGTCGTACTTGTATCTACGACTTCCTGTGCCTGCGCTATCTTGTTTGTTATCATGAGTGCTTGGCCTATGGAGTATATCTAGTAGTATCCGTGTATCAACTTATACTAAGCACGAACGTTCGTCTTTCCGAAATAGGGGAAGACGGAAAACAATAATAAAGAGTTCAAGAAAGAGGTGATAGAATACAAGTACGGAATCAAAAGGGATTAGAGAATTTGAAAGGGAGTTGCAAAGGCAGTTGTGGATTAAAATCTTATTTTGGGTAAATTTTTATTCATATGTTCACATCAGAACAGTTATATACCTGACATGATATGCTCTGACCAGTCTAGAGGGCAAGTATATCCGTCTAACAAGTTGAGTCAACTATATCTCAATCCACATAAAGTAGTGATACAAAGAGCGAACCAAGCGCACTACGGTTGATCAGACCATAATACACCGATTCTGATTTAGACAATGTATTAATGTGGGCCCCCAATAATACATATGTCATGAACAAGCTCAATAAAAGAATAAGCTTACAAAACTAGGCTATAATAGCAGCATAAGTCGAGGTAGTAAAAATATAAGTACGCTTGATTATGATGGAGGAAGGTACAGAATAATCTAAGTTCACCAAGAAGATCGGTGTTGTGCCTCTACAGTTTTTATAATAACTCTTTGCCAAGGTCTCTAGTCGACCAAATGGGTGTATGGGCCTCTAAGTTCTACAGTCTGGGTAAACACTATTTTTTTTTTGTAAGTCTATAGTTGGTGTCATTCATTTATACTTCATTAATGAGTCAACATGACTATGTGTTACTAGGTTATGAGGCATACTATCAAACTTACAATAATTTAACTCATAGTATTATTGGATACTAGAGTGTATATACCTGGTACAAGGCACCTTCCTAATCCCTATTAAGCATGAAGGAAAGATAAGATTGACGTGGTGAAAGGATCAAGCAAGATGCAATGCAAGTAATCAAATGAGAATACGAAATAAAATCAAGGACAGTGATTAAATAAGTGGATAAGATCCTATATTCTAATCCTATGCGCAGGCTTGCTCGGTACAGTGACGTAACCGAGACAATATGCTCTCGACCTGCATGGGCCACCACAAAAATATGTCACGCCCCAGTCCCAAAATACGTAGGACTAGGAACACGTAAGCATGCCAGCCATATGTATATGGCAACTCCAATATATGGATACCATAATACACACGTACGCTGTAATATGGATATAAACTCACATGTGGTATAAATATTATCACAAGTCACCGATATACTAATCTCATCCACACAACAGTCACAGAAAGGAATATAACTAAACTAGAATAAAGAGTCTGAATAATCCATAACTAATAGTCGGGTGGAGACAAATCCACTACCAATGACTATATCAATACTAAAATGAGGGAGAAGGGTAAATCTACAATATAAATAAGATGATGATAGAAGTGTATCAGCGAAGCGATCCATCGCTAGAGATAATCACTAATGCTCAGAAGGTATGACCTCTTCGAAAAAGATAAGTAGTAAGTCCTGATCCGTGCTCCTACGAATAGTTATGAACATCTACACCTGAAAAAGGACCAGGTCCTCAGAGGGACGTAACAAGATACATAGAAGCATGCCAATTTGAATACAGTAAACATGCATAATGTTTGAAAATAAATAAGTACGCTGTACAAGACAATCTATATGAATGCAAATGAGGACAACTTTTCGACGTATGGGCAAGGATAGGCTACTCGATCTAAATCTCACACTCACACACCCGCCAGTGGACATCAGAAATTGTCATACATCGGGGGTAGCGACCAGCGCGACTCTACAGAAATCGACATACCTCGGGGGTAGCGACCAGTAAGACACACGCTCGTAGTGCGAGCTACATACTATGGTTTACCAGAGTGGTTAAAAGCCCATACGTCTAATGATTGTCCTCTCATGATACTAAGTGTCATGTGTGTGTCAACATATCTAATATATAGTAATGACTGAAAGAAACTACACATGCAATGAATAAACAAAAATACAATAAATATACAAAAATATACTAAGCATGCAAAATACTGTAAGCAATTTGGCAAGGTATCTTGTCTAGTCTGAAAAAGAATGAAGTCCCAACTCAAGGCGTCGTCCGATCTATCCGTCACATAAATTAAACAAGTTAGGTTACAAAAGTGGGTGAATAGGTTCCTCCATTTTAATCTATTTTAATTATAAATAAAATAACTTAAAATATTATTTTAATCTTATTATAATCTAATTTTATTGCTAAACCCTAATTTTGGTCCAAAGAAAGTCAACTTTACGGATTTATGATTTGTGGCACGCAAATCGAGGCAATCAGTTGACCAAAAAGTCAACCAACTCAAATCCTGGATTTATGTGTAGAATCCTATAGATTTCAATGCTATATGAATACCAAAATTGATGGTTTCATAAAATCACAAGTCGGTAAAGAGTTATGGCCACAAGGTTACATAGATGAAAGTTTTCGGTGGTTTCCTACTTACGTCTACGTTGCACGAATTTTACAGTAGAATAAACTTATATCTTAAATTCTGTAAAAATACTTTTCTAGAATTTTATCATGTCAACTTTTCGAAACTTCAAACGGTTTATAATTCCGAGTTCGTGATCTCCTGAAATCTCAAAAATACCAAAACGCGTCTGATTTTGGACAGCTGACATTTTTAGAATTTTCTGGAAAAATATGTTCATAAATTATTAAAATAATTTATATAATCAGAAAAGTAACCTTGATATAGTTCTAATAAAAAAAATTAGAGCGCGTATGGAGTCCGGAGCTAGGAGATATCGTCTTTTTAATTCGTCATAACTAGTAGAAAATGAGACTGAATTTATGACGAATTTTGACTATTTTTGGACTAAAAAGAGAGAAATTTGGGGAAGAAAAATATGAAGGATGAGGTATTTATAATGGTGGACACTACTTAATTAAATACGACTAGGATTGGCTAATTTGGATATGATTAGGATCAGTTTAAATAATGATAGGATATGCATGAAGTTTCTTTCCTAGTAGGCTCAGGATTTGAATTAATTTAAAATAGAGTTTGAGTTTATCTCAATAATTTATAATCTTAAATAAAATTAAGGATAATTTAAATAATTTATATATAATCTTATTAATATCTATTAACACTAAATTAGCATATATCTAATATTAAGACTATATATATCCAAATAAATCCTAAATAATTTCAAAAATCTAAATAAATTTCTTAAAATTCTAAATAAATTACAGAAAAATATAATTAAATATTTTAAACTAAAATAAATATTTGGTAGGAACAACATGCAAGTATGGTCTCAAAGTAAATCATGGAAGTCCTAAAAATTTAGGTTCCCTATGTTTTAATTACCTAAAAATTCTAGAAAAATCTCCAAAAATCTAAAATAGCCTAAAAATAATTCTAAATAAATATTTACATAAGTAAATATACTAAGAAATTTATTTTCTAATTAACTAAGAGAATACTCTAAAGTAATTTAATATCTATAATAAGTATAATAATATAAAATATACACAAAATATCTATTTTTGGTGAGGGGGTTTATACTAGGACGATGTCATAATCTCCCATAGAAAATTCTATCAGTCTAGCGGGAAATTATCGCTCGCACACTACGACCCGATACAAGGTATATACTCTATCAACTGCCATAATACCGTTACCAGTAAGTATATTGAGTCTTACTGATAAGGATTCAGATTCTAATCTAACTAATGTCGTAAATCGTGCAGACATAAAGGAATATGATACACCAGAATCAAACAATACTAAAGCGAATGAGAGTTGAGAGAATGGTACATGTCACCACCTCACCTGAAGCTAGCTGCCCCTCCACGGTGAGTGCTATAGCCTGGCCTCATCCTCTCGATGCTGGTCCTTGCTGTTGCGGACCTCCTTGCGTGGCCTGTACTTGATCTTGGGCATGCGCATATTGTTGTGGCCTCTATTGTTGGAATACTTGGGATTGGGTCGGCAAAGGCCTCTAACCATGGTTCTGCTGAACCGACACTTGAGCCCTATATTATGGTCCTGCCGGGATGGATAATGATGAACTAGCTCTCTGTGGGAAAGATTCTACTCTGTAGCCTACTGCCCCACAGGCTAAACACAATCCTTGCGCTCGACGGCACTCCGAAAATACGTGTCCAAGTTTTCCACCATGAGAACACCTTGTTGAAGAAGATGTCCTCTATTACTGAGGTCGGGTCGGTACTGTTTGCTGGACTGAGACTGTTGAAACTGGCCTCCTCGGAGATCCAATGGTTAAATCCCTAACTGCTGGGGCTGGTGCTGAAAACCGGGAGTAAGAACATCCTGATGTGTGGGTCCTTTTTTGCCCTCCAGTTCTATCCACGATTCTCTAGGAGGTATACTCATGCCTCATTGCAGCCCGTAATACTGCATCAAAAGTCTGAAACTCATGCTGTTCCACCTTTAATATGATCTCTAGATTAAGTCCCTGCTGGAACCTCCTAGCTCTGTCCAATTTAGTTGCTACCAAGGTAGGAGCAAACCGACTAAGTCTGCAAAAATCTGCCACATAGCAGTCGACAGACCTGTCCATCTGCTTCAAGTTATTAAATCTCTGTTGCAGATCATAACGTGACAATGCGTCAAAGTATTTGACCTGAAACATTTCACTGATGACAGTCCAAGGGACGGTTACTATTAGTAAAATTATTTGTGTTGCCCACCAGTCTCGGACCAAGTCTAGCAACTGTAGTCGAACTACTAATACTTGCTCTCTTGCAGGCACTCTTGATGCCTCTATGATAGCTTCAGTGTCCTGAAGCCAAGCGTCTGATGCAATAGCATCCTCGGTGTTATAGAAATATGAGGGTTGGAGGCGATTGAAGTTGCTTGCCGAGTTATTGGCACGAGATCTGACTCTTTCCAAAGCCCCTTGTGCTGACTGAATGAGTACGTCCTCTCGACGTCCTTGAGATGCCAATAATTTTTGAAGGATACCAATAAGCACACTGTTGTCCCCTCCTGCATCAGGTACTGGTTACATAAGAGGTACTGGCTGGATATGAGGTTCCTAATCTTGAGCTGTTCTGGACCCGGCCCCGGAATGCTAAGGCTGAACCTCAAAGGTTTGTTGGGCATCGGTATTTTGTCCTGCTACTGGAGGAACTCGGGCTGGATGATTAGACGGACCATGAACAACATTCCTGAAAGATAAAGGACACAAGGATCATCAAGGGATGGACATGATTGATCAAGGGTCAAAGCAGATGTTGAATCAAGATTTCAGGGATATAAATTCTGTATTAGAGAAGATCAAGGAGTAGTATGATTGAGATATATAAACATCGATAAAACCCCCACAATTCTAAAATTTTAGACCTACAAGGGCCACCACTTAAACTCTGTCACGCCCCAGAACCAGAATACTGGAGAGCGGGGACAGACAAACCCAACTATGTATACCAGAGTACTCTATACCCCGAGATACGATCACGACTGTCTAGACAAGTAACGGTTTACTCTACAATCCATCAGACAATCCTGGGTCAAGAATCCTAGGTATTTCAACCTCAAGCAAGCAATAAGTTACAATATGCATGTTTACCAAACATATAATAGTAAGGCGTCCCAAACTATACATACATAGATGATCATGAAGCTAGTTACAAAATGAAGAACTAGCAAGAGTACCATGTTACATAATCAGCTCTAGCTATAGTCTAGAATATGCTTTACATATAGGCCGCAGGCTAGAATGTCAAGTCCCAAAATACGAGCTAAACACGTACTCGGTGGGTAAACGTCTCAAAAGAATAATGTACAAGATCAGGTGGGTGATGAAGAAGAAACCCACTCATATCCTCGGGTGCTCCTCGTGTTTACCATTTTGAGAAGGAAAGTATGGAAGATCCCACGGTCCTGCTCCAAAATCCGGCCATACAAAACCAATGGGGTCATATCCCAAAACAACAAGTACCACAAGCGAGCCAAACTTAGGAATTAAAATCAGCATGTAGACAAATCAATAAGAAATAGTACAAGAAATATTTAAATGTTTGCAACAGGTAAAAATAACAATTAAACATGCTATGGAATATTAAACAGGGATATCTGGAGTCAGGCTTCAATTACTGTTCTCAGGATCAATTATTAAAAATAAATCAGGACAAGACTAGACTGGAAATCAAGCAAATCACGGCCAATCACGTCTTACGGCTTGCTATCATTAACTAACTAGGGTTATCAAATTCTTAGTTATTAACACATGCAGTTTGAGATTCCTTACAACCACATGCCCTGTAGACTATTCGGGGTTATCTAGACGAACATGTACATAGTATTGATTTATCATGTATAATCAGTTCTTATCTTTTCTGGTAGTATAACACTCGACGTTGTGCTGGAAGTGCGCCCCTCACGACGGAGAGCTCCAAATCCATCAGGTGTTGCTGGGATACCAGAATTGCATGTAACCAGAAAATCTCTCTAGATATTTTCTAGATTATTATTCTAGTTATTATCCTAGACAATTATCAAGGATTCCCGACCGTGGTGCTCAGAAATCTGCCTTAGACATGATGCAAGACATGATAATAACTTGACGAGTTCAATCAAAATCAACCAAGGGGATACAGGTCATGCAATACAGGTGCTACTAATAGCCTTGATCAGGACAATTACATAAATTCTCAAGTCATGAGTGCGCTACGTCGAGCCACTATCAGAAGTATCAGGATTAGGAGTAATTATCAATACATGATCAGGATTATCAGTACATGATCAATTCTATGTCAAGATTCAGGAGTTTATTTATAATGTACAATGACTAAATCATGTCAGAAAATCAAGTTCAATATCAAGAATGTCATGTTCAGGAAATAACCACGATTAACTAAAATAACCGGATTAAAGAGAACTAGAGAATCATTAAGAGTTAAACATATTAAAGAGAATACTGGCATACAAGAGCATAAATTAACAATTCAGGGTTAGCACATAAAATTGAGCAAGAAAATAGCATCCGCGCACGATGGGTCAAAAATTACTATTAGCGCACAAATGGCCAAAACGGATTTTGGAGCACAAATCACTAATTCGGGCAGTTCTGACGCACTTTAATACAAAAGTGCTCTGAGCAAAGATGGCACATAATCATACTAAAGCGCACTTCTAGGATCTCGACGCATAATGATAGAAGTGCATGAGCCAGGAGCTTGGCGCATAAATCTATCATTGGCGCACAAATAAAAATACTCAAGCCATGAACTTGGCGCACTTTCATCAAGTATGTCAATAGTGAGGTTTGGCGCACAAACGAGTATTGGCGCATAAATAAGTGCAGAAAGGTCTACTAAAAGACAAAACACAAGTTCTAAGATATGGCACAATAGTCGAGATGACTCTGCAGTCGAGAACACAATGCTCTAGAATGGTCAAAATTCTTTGCTTAGTCATAAGTAATACAAAAGACTACAAAGTGTGCCATCTTTGGAGAATGCCACATAGTGTCACGCCCCAGTCCCAAAGTACGTAGGACTAAGATTACGTAACATGCCAGCTACGCATTCGACCAGACTCTGGTCCGATTCGAATATGTATGAGCTGTACTAAAAGGGGTCACTATCTATATAATCAAATGAAAATAAATACCTATGCCTCAATCCACAATGAACAGAATATACAAGAATAAGCTACATGTGCTAAAGTCGGCCGCCAGTAACCCATAAGCTCGAATAGACTCGTAAATGAATGTGAGTCTATAAAACTAGGCTATATCAGCAGATGAGTAAACAATATAAATAATAACCAATATTCCGAAAGAAAAGATGTAAGTACCTGGCACCAAATCCCTGCATGACAAAGCAACACACATCAGCAACTCCAAACCGGCTCCACAGCGGTCTATGCTGCAAAACTGGCAAGGGACCAGGTCCTCAGAGGGACGTAACAAGGTACAAAAGTTATAAGCCAAAATGCAGTATAATAGTAAATAAAATAAATAGGGTAAACTATATAACCAGCTATGTGATATGCAAGTTGAGAGCATCACTAGAACTCAGGCTGAGACCACTACAAGCTCTGTGTCGGGGAGCCGGTAGCAGTTATACTATGTAGTTTACTATGTAGCGGGCCTATGGCACCATATATATAAAATCAGCCTGTAGCCTGTGTGTCTCTCCCCACCCAATGTAATCACACGTCTCATGAATCACGATATCTCATGTCCATGTCACGCAAGATCATTACTAATGCAGCAAGTCTTATGATAGCTATGAATATAATGTCTATGTCTCAAATCCTGTAACCTATGCAGAATTACCATGAATATCTCAGAAAGATTCTGTCTCATAAATAGTGTCAAGTGTCCTGGGTTATGATGTACTTGATAAGACAAGTACGAGAATGTAAAGGGTCGCGAATGTCCATCTCTAGGTGATGTTACACAACTTCGCGTACGGTGTTGGCACCCGACTATTAATCAGACGCTAAGTAAGTCACACGGTCCTAGGTCAAGCATGTACAACAATATATATATATATATAAGTCAAGGAAATAAGTAACAAGAACTGCAATGTTGGCAAGGTACACTTGCCTGGTGTTTGGTTTCCAACTATGGCTCTAGTATTCGTAAAATCTCCAGAAACATCTCCGGATGCTGAGACATTACCATCATGCTCAAAAGATATCAAATAGCTAGAAATGCCCGTCCTTGAGTCCAATTTGGAGTCAAGGGCAAAAATAATAATTTTGGGTCAAAGTGGGGTCCACATGTGTCCCGCTTCGCACCGAAAAATGTGTCAGGGATAAAGTTCTCCAAATTCGTCAAACTTAGTGTCAACAAGTCTAGAACGATGATACGAACCCAATGGAACTTCCAGAATTGGATTCCGATACGCCGATCACAAAATCGCCCGTCAAGTGGAGCCTATGGGGCCCACGTGTAAAACCCCCTTCCTAGAAAATCATATATACATTTTTATTTATTAATTATTAATTAAATTGTAGTAATTAGGTCTAAATAGGATAAATAGATTTTTAATAATTTTTATGTTAGGTGTTCGGACACTTAAATGATTTATAGGACCATCAGGAATTTTTCGGAATTTATTCCATGTAGGAGACCCCGTGAGCTGTTGCTAGCCTAACGATGTGCAATACCCTAATCTATAAATTTTCTTATAAGTATATATATATATATATAGGTATATACAAATATATATATATGTATATATATATATTTAAAGAAAAAAAAGAAAAAGAAAGAAGTAAAAAAGTATAATAATAATAATTAAACTAACTAATATAATAATAATAATAATAATAAAAGAATTACTCAACTACTTACTTACTATACTTCAAATAGCATGCATGCAGCCAATTGCATTAACTCGTTAGCAAACCCCCTTCAGCATTCCATTGACCGCCACTTAAGACCCGCTAGCATCTCCAGACCTTCTTTAAGTCTTCAGCGTCCAAACCCATCCAACCGCTCTCTCTCTCTCTTCCTATATAATATATATATATTTATATATATATAGTTTGCTCTCATAAAACCCTAACCTATTTCCAGACCTCCTCTTCCCATCTAGAGCCGTCACCGCAGCCAGAGAAGCCTCCCCAAGCCATCCAATCATCCCGTCGACGCCGACATCGCGAACTGCAGTCTCCCACTCGAGGCACCTTCGCTCCGACGTATTTTCCCGTTGACTCGCTCATCCAAACGCTGTTCCGTTTTCATAGGTATGATCTTCCCTCAACCCTCTCCAGTATTTGTTTTATAGTCAACCCCGGAAAACGTGTGCCCCTAGGTGAAAAACAGCGTCCAAAGTTGGACGAACAGACAGAATTCTGCAATCGCAGAATTCCACATTGACCACCAATGTTGCCGAGTTCGTATCTCCCACCACAGAGATCCGAATTCGGTGATTCTTTTTGATACCTGTAGATTAGATGACCTAGTTTATTTTCTGTATTATAACTTTGTGCTATTAGTCGCTGTGGACAGAAATATATTCGTCACAAAACTGCGCGCACCCACTTTTTCCGGTTTTCCAAAAGTTGGAGATCGGAGCGCGCCCCGCCAAACGGGACCGCCCCGCCGTGTGCCAAGTGTACCAAATGGTGCACACAGCATAACGGGACACGTGAAAATTCGTGGGGACTGATTCGGACGCGTGTGCGCGCCGGAATCAGACCATATCCGCGGACACATTTCGTGTCGCCACTTTTGTGGAACTCGCGAGTATTTTGTGCACGATTGTCAGATTGTGACGAAACTTGCGCCACTGGACTCGTGGTAACGCGCTGGTCCTGTGACCCAAATTTCACGCATTTCTGAGACGGTTGACCAGATCGCCAATTGGCGGGTCCCACAGTTGACTTTTTGGACCAAATTTTGTTCGGCTCATCGGAATCCAAATTTGGACATACCGTTGGGTTCGTATTGACATTTAGAGTTGTTTGACCCATAGTTTGTCCCATTTAGAGACTGTTACCCTCGGCACGCTTTTCGGTGCAAAGTGGGCCACACGTGGACCCCACTTTTGCCCGAAATTACCGTTTTGCCCCTGTGTCCAAATTGGACGAAAGGGATATGCTTTTTAGCTATTTTGCTCATTCCGGAAACGTTGGTGATGTTTATTTCAGCATCCGGAGACGTTTGTTCGGAGTCCTTAGTTCCAGGTTCAGTGTCCTTGACATTTGGGCGCGTACACTTTACAGATTTCTTGTCAGGCAAGTATACCTTGCCATTGTACTGTTATTTATATTCCATATGTTGCATGCATCTTTATTTTCTGTCTTTAGTTCATATATTTTAATTGTTATTTAAAATGTGCGCGACGGTGACGTCGCAATATGTTTTTATTTATGTATTGCATTGACCCTGTTCATGAGACTACCCCATTATCATATAGTATCATTAGGTTCATTTGGCCGTGACACATATTTTTACACGAGTTGTGAGTCTCATATAGATCACGGACGCGCGTATTGACTGATCATCGGTACGTGTGGGACGTGCGTTAGGGATAACTGCTGTTAGAAACTTTGCATGCTAGTAGACTTGGCAGTTATTAGAGGTCCATGGACATAGCTTATTATAGTACGGTGGTCCCATCCTTGTCCTTGTTTGGTTGCAGGATTGGGCTAGGGTACTAAGAATAGGCTATGGACCGAATCGTGTCATTGATGTGACATGCTTAGAGCATGGGGTGGAGAGAACAACAAGTACCGCATTTGAGCTCCTTTACACTTTTTCTCCTGTACGCCCGGATTCTCCGCTGGAGATACGGGCCATGATGACCACTATATATTATGTACTATTAGGCGGGCCACCGGCGTTCAAAAGACGACGTGCCTTGTAGGCCCCTGGATCTTCAAAAGAGAACTATGCCAAATCCCAGTTTTCAGCCAGATAGCTCACTTGTGGGGAAAGTTGTTCTTAACTGCATTCACTTTAGATGGTTAGGCGACCCATTGGATATTTATTTCAGTACTTTATTGGCATGTGTTTAAGTATACTTGTTATGTCCCTCTGAGGACCTGGTCCGCTGCCAGGTGTACCTGTTCTTGAGTGTTTGCAGGAGCACAGATGTGGAAGGATATAGATGCTTCGTGGATGTCTTCTCTTCGAGCCGTGATTGGTAGCTGGTACTTATTGTTTGAGTGAGTTGTACTTATATTGTATTTACTTTTCCCATTTGAGTTGGTAGTGGATTTGTTTCCACCCAACTATCATCTTTAGATACTTCTTGTTGAGATCTAGTTTCATAGATACTGGTTGTTTATTTCTATATGATTTTGGTGGATGAGATTTAGATTTACCCTGTGACTTGTATTACATTTTTACCACTTGTGAATTTGATATTCATAATACAGCGTACGTATGGATTTGGTTTCCATATATTGGAGTTGCCATATCCATGCGGCTGGCATGCTTACGTGTCCTAGTCCTACGTATTTTTTGGGACTGGGGCGTGACACCACGATACGCGATTTTGTCAACGTTCTCAGAATCGAACCAAACTTGGGTCACAGGACCAGCGTATCGCTACGAGTCCGATGGCACAAGTTTCGTTTCGATCCGACGTGTGTGCACAAAGTTACGATACGTTCCAGAACAGACGGATACGGGATGTTGTCGGCAGATACGCGTTGATTCCGGTGTGCACGCACATCCAAATTAACTTCTGCAAAATTTCGCATGTCCGTATCAACGGCGCGCACGTATCGGTGAAGACCGCACGCGACCAAGTCGTCCCGTTTGGCGGGACGCACTCAGTTCCGGGGTGAAACATGGCGTTGTTTTTTCTGTTTTTGAATCACTGTTCGCGATCGCCACAGGACGCGATGCACCGAGCGGGTTGCACGGGCATCGAGAGGGTCACGCAGGGTTCGTGTTGCAACAGACAGAACAGAAAATGGGGCAGCGAGGAGAGAGAAATGGGTACCTAAACAGGGCTCCAAAAACCAAAATTTCTGTGTCCATGTCGACACGACGTGTCCGAGTTCTAGGGTTAGGGTTAGGGGCTTCGCCGGAGCTGCGGTAGCTGCTGGCGGCCGGAGGGAGGCAGGGGTACGGCGGAGGCGGCGGCGCGGGGGGAGGCGGCGCAGGAGCTCGGGCAACCGGAGGCGGGCCGGGGGCAGCTGCGGTTTGCTGGAGAAGAGGAGTCGGGCAGCCGGTGAGGCGGGAGGCAGTTCTGGACGGGGACGGGCGGAGGAGAGAGGAGGCAGTGAGGTGGGAGGCAGCGAGGCGGAGCTGGCAGAGGACGGCCGGGCTGCGCTGCGAGGGAGGTGGCGGGGGGAGGATGTTGGCCGGAGAAGAGAGGGGTTTAGGGTTTAAATAGGCGGAGGCGGGCTAGGGCCGAGCGGGGGAAGCGGAGGCGAGGGGATCGTGGCCGAGAGGAGCGGAGCGGGGCGGGCGGAGCGCCGGAGGACGTGGGCGGCCGCAGGAGAACGCGGGGGGTGCGGGTCGTGGGGGAGAGAGGGAAGCGGGTGAGGGGCCGGGTCGGGTCGGGTTCGGTCGGGTCGGTTCGGCCGGATCCGACCCGTTAGGGTCAGGCGGTTCGGTCCGGTTTGGTTGGACCGGGTTCAGGCCGGTTCAGCCCGGTTTGAAGCCGGTTCAACCCGGTTTATTTTGATTTTAAAATAAAAATAGGTTTTGGGCTTTTTAAAATGTTTTTGGGATCCAATAAATTCCAGAAAATTTTTCCTAAGTCCAATATTTTATTTTACACACAAAAATATTATTTTCATAATATTTGAATATATTTTTAAAAATATTTAATCTTATTTAATGCCGAAAATATCTTGTTTTTAATTAGTAAAAATTCCCAAAAAATCTCAGAAAATTCTGAAAAATCCTGTTTTAAAAAATCCTGAAAAATCAGGGGGGGTTACACATAGTGTGCCACATAGCAAAGTATAACATTTTTTAGAAGGGACAAAGTGCGCCAGTAAGGAAATTCACCAAAGTGTGCCAACTCTGTAATATCTGTAAAGTACGTCAACTTGTCTATTTAAATGGTATACATTCTTGATGGCTTACAGACCCATTCAAAAGTGCGCCAAGTAGGATTAGCATACTTTTGAAAAAATTATCATAGTACAAAACGTACATAGGAGTAGAGAAGTGTGCCTAGAGTACTCAACATATCTTGGTGCACTTTCTAAGAAATTTGTGAAAAATCACAAGTGTGTTTACTAAAACTTCGCTTATGCGACAAGGGTTCCCTGCGTACTTTTTGTATACATTCTCAGGCCAACTTTGCATTCTATGACTTGCTGTTTCTCGGACTCCATGAGCAACAATACAAAAAAATCAAAATTATCATGAAGATAAGTTCTAAGTATTAAGCAAATAAAACATATCAAGTAATTAAACAAGTTATACTAAGAATCAAAATAAGATTCATGGTTGTTCCTTCGGTTGGCAAGATGTACTTGCCTACGGTCATGTTCTAGCCTAATACTACCAAGGTTACCCACGACCAAGGCCAAGCTCGACTGTTGCTCTCTGCTGGAAAAGAAACTAAGAAGGAAAGAAAAATAAAAGGAAAATAAAAGTGAAGGAAAGAGAATGGGATTGATTATATATCCAAGGGATTAATTGTAGACTATTGGATCATAATCCATGCCTCTCACCCGGGTTCATCACAGCCACCTACCAAGGATACCAAGGGACCAACGGTCCAAAGCATACAACAAAGGAAAATTTATAAAAATAAGATAATCAATGCATGAATGACATAAAACAAGATGTAAGCAATTAAATAATAGGCAAGTCATACATATATAATACGCGTATATCAGGTACGTATACTAGAATAGTGAGACGCGTCTCACAGTCATAAGACACTATTTTTTTCTAGGTGGCAATATTATATTCATAAAAGGCAATAAAGTAGAAAACTTTTCTCGAATTTAAATTATTGATATGCTTACTTTTTTTTTCAACTTTCAAGATAAAGAATTGAGATGCTTAATTTTTTTCCAACTCCCATGACATTTTTTTAAAATATTTTTTTATTCATAATTGATTACATAGAAGTGAAGACATTGCCAAGTACATTGTCTAGAACTAGACAACCAATTTCATAATATCTTTTATAACTTTTGCCACATAAGCTTCATAATTTACATGAAAATCGCATTAGAGAATAATTTTTAAATAAAATTTTGTTATTCCTACATGGCAACAACTTTTTTCCAAAGTCATAATACGATAGGAGATGCTCTAATAAATTAACTTTGCTTCAGAATCAAAATTGGAAAAATCGATGAAAACCTTCCAATTCAAATTTGACCATAGGTCTAGATTGTCCAATTTTAATCCATTTTGACTCTTCTCTGAATCATTGAGCCGGAAGACCTCCACAGTCCCAGACTATGCATGGTAACTCATACCGCACTGCTTCTTGGACTGCGCCCGCGACCCGCGGATTGGCCCGCATGCCACACGTCGGCCCCCCATTGGAGGGGGGGCTAAATTTTTTGTGCGGTGGAGCCCGCGAAGGGTGCAGGGGGTATAAACGAATGGGGGTGGGACACGTCTACCATGGGCCAATCCGTGGTCACCCTCTATCATGACCCACACCCAAAATGAGGGTACGAGTACGTCGGTACGTCCATCTTACGCCACAGAATCGGCGGTAGAACATTGTCTAGGTCAATAATACTATCTAAATATCTCATATAATGTGTATAATGTACCTATCCATGATATCTCAACTCCATACGGAGGACAAGATGACAATATAATGATAATCAATACTCAATCACAATATAAAACTAGAGGTAGATAATGACACGATATAGAATAGAAGGAAAATCAGATAGTCACAAATACAACCATATATAATTCTAATAATCTAGCCATAACACAATAGTCTCAAATATAATACATGACAAAAATATCTAACTGTGACATATACAATATAATAAAGAAACTAGCTACATCTTCTCAACAGCTGGCTCTAACTCAACATGCTCTACAGGTGCTATCTCAACTGGCTCGCCATCATATGGCTCATAATAGGTGGGACACATCTCCTCTAACCAATCTTCTGAAAAATATATTTAGTCAGGATTAGAGTGAAGTATAAAACTCTGAAAGTAGTTCCAAATACATGGTAGAGAATATATGATAAGTAATAGAAAAGAATACAAGATATACAAGTAACTAGAAAATAAAAATATAACTGAGATAAGCAGGTAAAATACTAAAAAATAAATACAGGCAATATGGAATGAACTACAAAAGGGAGAAACAAGAATACTAACTAAGTGCCTTAGAGTACAAGTTCGTTATGTGATCGGTTTTGGTTGTACACGAATACACTATGGTAACTCGATTGTATGTGTGGTATATAATTAACATGAACACGAATACACTATAGGCCATACTGGTCAAGTTAGGTCAATACCATATCACTTGGGTGTAATAGAGTGATGAGCATGCTTAAAAGAGTTAAAAATGTGTTTTTTAGGTCATATCTAGGCCATACTGGTCAAGTTAGGTCAATACCTTAATTTTAGGTCCATACCTAGTTCTGGGTTGATAACTAGTCTAAACTAGTAATTACCAAATAATACTAGGTTGTGGTTAGGCTTCTAGGTCCATAACCAGAAGGTATTGGCTAGACTAGCTAATATCACTAATTATCTATATAACTGGTTATTATACTATTCGATGAATCTTATACATTAGGTGAACTTCTATACTTATACCAATATATGTATAATACCTTAGTATCTAACTTAAGTAACATTTACCTTAGCTAAATATCTTAATACCTTGCATATCTATATTTGCATCTATTAGACATTGATAACTCATATTTATACACTAGCACTCTATACTATATAATACTAGAATCCTAACCTCTTCTCTAGAGCACACACTACTTCACTTCCCTAATGCACCACATAAACACAAGTGCTAAATGCCAACTGTGCAATATCTTTTGCTCAACATCAACCTGGATCCTCTTACTGATACAACACATCACCCCCTATTCAGTAACACCACACCCTTCACTCCCTTGCCTGCAGCACATCTGATACTCAAGTATCAGTATTAAACTTGATTTGCCCACCCCCTTTACCTGCTGCATGTGCATCCAGGCTTCACCAACTGCTGCTACTGCTGTGATTTTATTCTCCAATTTGTTGCTGTTGTTATCTCTTCATATTGAACTGTTGCAACCTACTGATGCTTGTACTACCTAGTGCACAGCTTGAACACCCTACCTACTCACTTGTAATTGATTTCCCCTAAGCCCCCAATTCACGACAGGCACTTCAGCTCTCAAGCTAACACTCAGAGCTCTCTACTACCCAAGATGTTAGTCACTTACATACTTGACCAATATCAAGTGATTACCTAATACTAAGGCAATGACTGATATTGGGTGACACTCACTGATACACCCTGGAATGATACTCCATAATTCAGACTTAACACCCCTTGTTGTGTACTACATGCACTCACAAACTTACCCCTCACACTTAATACTCTTATCACCAACACCACTACCACAATACCCAAACACCTTATCCTCTTATAACAGCTAACAATTGCTGCTGTTACTGACTTGTTGTGGTCATACTGACCCGAGCATCAACTTCTGTGCACAAATGTGCACAACACACCCCAAAGTCCCTCCTTAGCTGCTCTTGAATGCATGCACATCAGTGCACTCCCCCACTAATGCACAAATTTTTGAACACACCTGATACTAATAACTGATATCACCTATCCTCATAAACACACTTTCACACCTACATATATACACTTAGTCATATATATATATATATATATAAAATTGTTTGAGTGTGTACACTAATAGCCATTTCACCAAACACCTTGAGTGCATCACTAGGATACTCATGATACGCACCCAAACCAAGTACCAAAATCCACAATTCTCAACAATTACCAATTATACCTATCAATATCATCTATATATAATTAAGACAACTAATTATAATAAAAATTTAAGAGTAATTATACCAATATGCACAAAATACCCAAAATGAGTTCCCGTATCATAACGTATCATAAAATACCATGATGCGCTCTACTCATGTCCAATTGTGCACACGTAGCTAGTCTCACCTACTCAATCTAAATCTAATTAGATCTAATTGACCAAATGATAAATACTTGATGCACCCATCTCGGAATTCCCCCAAATTGGGCACAAATTTTTATGTAAAAGTCATAATACAAGTCATATGAATATAGTTCTTCTTCCTATGGGTATTCCTAAGCCATTGAAGGGTTCCTAATGGTCAAATATATGAATTAGAGTCTAATTGAAGGAAAAATTCAGAATTATACCTATTGGAGATGAATTTTCAATAAAATGCTCAAATGGACACAATTAGGACACAAGCTCCTAGCCAATTCCTTCTTCTCTAAGTGCTCCTTGTAATCCAAGCTCCAATTCTCCTTAGATGATGAAAATGAAAGAGAATACGAGTAATTTATGAAAAATTGATGGAGGGATGGGTCAATTTGGGAAAGAACACAATTGGGGATCTATTTGGAATGAGGAATGAAGAGGAGAGAGAAAAAAAAAATTCTCCCTCTATAGTGGCCGGCCCTAACCCCTCTCCCAAGCAATATGAATTATCCTATTTGCCCCCACTAATTATTCATTAAGGATATTTAATTAGAAGAGTTAATGATGGAAGCTTCTAATTCTAATGAAGGTTCATTGTGTTGTATAAATAAGGCCTTTGCCTCCCATTATGTGATTACACTAATAAGAGATCTTCTCTTCTATTTTTCTTCTTCTACGTTTATTCTAACACGTTATCGGCACAAAGCTCTAACGGGAGAAAATAAGTGAGAGCATCTCAATGAAGCCGCCATTTGCGAATTCTTTACTTCGGTAATAAGTATGATTATTTATGTTTATTTTTTTGCATATGATGCCCTAGGCGCAGCCTGATGTTGATGTTTGTACATCTCTTGGCATACCGCTAGGGCAAAAAGAATAAATTTTATCCATTCATCTCACTTCTTTTAGTTAACTTTGATAACACTCCGATGTTAATCGCATATAGATCTCTCAAAGAGAATGCTAAAGTTATTCTTTATTTATTTATTTATTTCTTTTATATATGTTAATACATTCAGATCAAAACCATCAGAGATCTGATGACCATGAACATGAATTGTTTGGTCTATATATAAGCCTTCTGGAACATTATTGTTCGAAGCATACCATATGTGGTATTTTTGAAAGACTTATTGAACATAATCATTATTCGAAGCATATAATGAACATCTAGTATTTGGTATTTATGACTTCTGGAACACCATTGTTCGAAGCATACCATGAACAAGATTTGTTTGGTATAAATGACTTCTAAAATATTATTATTTGAAGCATACATCATAAACATGAATTATTTGATAATTTATATTGATCTTATACAATAATATGTTGAGTCTCATAAAGCATAATTTTAAGCCTCTAAACTTAGAAGACCAGAACTTTCTCAACTGGAGATTGGATGCGGAATTGCACCTTCAAGCCAAAAGCTTAGGTGACACAATTGTGGCTGATAAGCCAATATCTGCACAAGATAAAGCGAAGGCTTTAATTTTTCTAAGACATCATATTCATGATGATCTCAAGGCTGAGTACTTAATAGTCAAGAACCCCTTGGTGCTATAGAATTCTCTAGCTGAGAGATATGATCACCAAAAAATGGTCATATTATCAGGTGCACTCAATGAATGGCTCAATCTACGTTTCCAAGATTATAAGACAGTTGCAACCTATAATTTAGCTATGTTCAGAATTACTTCACAATTGAAGTTATATGGTGAAGAAGTGACCGAGCATCCATGTTAGAGAAAATATTTATCATATTTTATGCGACTAATATGACCCTACAAAAGACGTATAGGGAGATAAATTTTAAGAAGTATTCCGAACTCATTATTGTCTTACTCGTGGACGAGAAAAATAATGAGTTATTAATCAAAAACTACACTAGTAGACCAACTGGGTCTGTACCAATTCCAGCTAAAGTGAATGCGACTAGTGCTCGAAAAAATATGACCAATACTAGGGGTCGAGAAAATCACAGAGGTAGAGGGCATTGGCGCCGTGAAGCCAAATAAATAGGTATAATTCGGGTTCAAGGAATGATACACAGTTCAAAAATAAGAGATTTAATCCTAGAAGAAATAATGCCCAAAATTTTAATCCAGTTACTCCAACTGATATTTGCAAACGTTATGGAAGAGCTGGTCATTAAATGCGAAACTGTCGTACCTCACAAAAGAAAGTGGACAAGTATAAAACCTCAAAGGGTGTGGAGACTAATCTCATGGAGGATATAACACACATAGATTTTAATGATTTCTTCCAAGATAAGAGTGGAAACACAATTTCGGAAGACCAGTTCAACGCCATGATAGGGAAAGTTAATGAATGGTTATTGTATGCTTATCTAAGTTTATTTACTTTCCACTTTGAATAAATTGGTCTTATATGATCAATAGTCTAGGTGGTTTACTTTCTTTGAAGTAGTTTTATTTAGATTTAGATCAAGTTACAATAATTGACAATATGCCAAGTTTAACCATTTAGTAGCATATTAATATATAATTAATTTTTATTTTTGAAAGGTATGGACAATGATGATGGCATATTTGATATATATAGTGCAATAACTCACACTATATTGAAAACTAGGACATTTTTTATAACATATGCATCAAACACTGTCAAGGTGACCACCATTGCTGGACCCGTGCAGATTATAGAAGGTTATGGTTAGGTTGATGTTGTGTTGCCAAATGGAACATACTTAGTCATTTAAAATACATTATTCTCTAGTAGATCTAATATAAATTTACTCAGCTTTAGAGATATTCGAATGAACAGATTTCATGTTGAAATCATGAACGATGATAGCAAAGAGTATATTTATATCACCTCTAATATTGGAAGCAATAAGCTCACATTAAAAGAGTGCAAGTTAATCTCCTCGGGGCTTTATCAAACTACTTTGAAGGTAGTAGAATCTTATCCCATCACTAGCAAATGGCTAAAGGATCCAAGGAATCTAATCATTTGGCATGACAGATTGGGTCATCCATGATCGACTATGTTGAGAAAGGTCATCAATAATACTAATGGGCATAATTTATCATACCAAAAGTATTTTCTTTTCTACTGAACATTTGTGTGTAGATTGTTCACAGGATAAACTCATTACAAGATCTTCACTTCTTAAAATAGCTTCTGAATCACCAACATTTCTTCAGAGAATATAAGGTGATATTTGCGGACCAATTGATCCTGCTAGCGGACCTTTCAGGTATTTTATGGTTCTAATAGATGCTTCTAGTCGATGGTCAAATGTTTTCTTACTCTCATCTAGAAATTTTGCCTTCTCCAAGCTACTTTCTCAGTTGATTAAGCTTAAGACTCATTTTTCTAACCAATATGTTAGAACGATTCGACTTGATAATGCAGCTGAGTTCACTTTCCATACTTTTGATGATTACTGTGATTTCGTAGGAATAGAAGTTAAATATTCTGTCCCTCATGTTCATACCAAAAATGGTTTAGTGGAGTCCTTGATTAAGCATTTTCAGCACATATCAAGGCCTTTACTCATGCAATCAAACTTACCAGTTCAGCTTGGGGACGTGCCATATTACAAGCAGCTAAATTGATCATTGTTAGGCCAACTGCATATCATAAATTTTTACCATCACAACTTATGACAGGCCATCAACCTAACATCTCTCATTTGCGTAAATTTGGTTGTGCTGTTTATGTTCCTATTCCCCCTCCTTGGCGCTCTAAAATGGAACCTCACCGTCGTTTAGGAATTTATATTGGTTTTGATTCGCCCTTAATCATTAGATATTTAGAACCTTTAACTGGTGATATTTTTACTGCTAGATTCCCAGACTGCCATTTTGATGAGACTAAATTCTCGTCGTTAGGGGGAGATAAGAAAGAAAAGAATGTTCTTACAAAATCATTCGCCACAAATAAATAAAATGAATTATTGTGGGATAATCCCAGTCTTTCTCATCTAGCTCCTCGTACTAATCAATGTCAAACTGAGGTACGAAGGATATTGTATCTACATAAGATTGCAAATCAAATGCCAGATGCATTTACTGATGTAGCTAAAGTGATTAAATTATATGTGCCCGCTTTAAATGCGCCAGCTCGAATTAATATCCTCGTATGAAAAAAATAGCAAAGTGGCTAATGAATCTACTACACGCCAAAAGCGTCGTAGACCTATAGGTTCGAAGGACTTAGTCCCTAGAAAGAGAAAATTCCCAAGTAACGCTCTTAAGGAGGTTACACATAACGCTCATGAAGAGGTTATGAATGACATATCCATACTCTCTGGAAACCCATAAGAGGTTATTGTCTTAGAAAAGATACAAGCCCAAGAGGAGGCTCAGGTACCTGAAAGCAAAGAGATCTCTATGTTTTATACATATACAAGAGAGGTATGGGATCGCAAAGATATAACAATAGATAAGATATTCTCATTCTCAGTAGCTACTGAAATATCTAAGGGCATTGATGACACTAAACCACGTAACATCAATGAATGCCGACAAAGAAAAGATTGGCGAAAATGGAAGGATGCTATTCAAGCAGAATTAGATTCCCTTAATAAACATGGAGTGTTCAGACCTATAATACAAACACCAAAAGACGTCAGATCGGTAGGTTACAAGTAGGTATTTGTAAGAAAGCGAAATGAAAATAATAAAATTGCTCAATTTAAGGCACGATTAGTGGCACAAGAATTTTCTCAGAGACCCGAGATTGATTACGAAGAGACGTATTCTCCCGTAATGGATGCAACAACGTTATGTTATTTGATAAGTATGACAATTGAGAAAAAGCTGGATATGAGACTTATGAACGTTGTAACAGCCTATCTATATGGTGATTTAGACAGCGATATCTATATGAAAATTCCAGATGGATTTAATCTACCCAGCTCAAAATCTATGAACATGCATTCCATAAAGCTAAGACGTTCATTGTATGGTTTGAAATAATCTGAAAGGATATGGTACAACCGTCTTAGTGAATATATAAAAATGGAGGGATATGAGAATAATCACATATGCCCATGTGTCTTCATAAAGAAATCTAAGGAGGGTTTCGCTATAGTTGCAGTATATATCGATGACATAAACTTGATTGGGACAAGACACGAAATCAATGAAACTGCAAACTATCTAAAAAAGGAGTTCGAGATGAAAGATCTCAGAGACACAAAATATTGTCTCAGATTACAAATTGAGCATTGCACTAATAAAATTTTAGTGCATCAATCCAAATACACAAAAAATATATTAAAACAGTTCCATATGGATAAAGCTCATCCCCTTAATACTCCAATGGTTGTTCGATCTTTAGATATCAATAAAGATCTATATCGTCCTAAGTACGACAATGAAAGATGTTATGATCTGAAAACCATACCTTAGTGCCATTGGGACATTAATGTATCTATCATAATGTACAAGGCCAGACATATCATTCTTTGTCAATTTGTTGGCTAGATATAGCTCGGCGCCCACTCGCAGACATTGGAATGACATTAAACATGTGATAAGATATCTATGTGGAACTACTGACATGGAATTATTTTATACTTGTGGTTTATCTGACATTGAGAATCTAGCTGGCTTTGCAGATTCAGGTTATTTATCTGATTCCTATAAATGTCGTTCACAAACTGGATATGTGTTTCTTAATAGCAATGCAGCTATTTTTTGGCGTTCAACAAAATAGACAATGGTTGCTACCTCCTCAAATCACTCAGAAATATTGTCTCTTCATGAAGCAAATAGAGAATGTATTTGGCTGAGATCGTTGATTCAACACATTCGTAGCTCCTGTCACTTTTTCCCTAGCACATATACTCCAACTGTTATTCATGAGAATAATGTAGCATGTATTGCACAAATTCAAGGTAAATTCATTAAAGGAGACAGGACCAAGCACATCTTACCAAAAAAATTTCTATACTCATGAGCTTCAGAAGAACTTTGATATTGACGTCCAATAAGTTCCTTCAAGTGATAATCTTGCAGACTTGTTCACCAAATCGTTACCAAAGTCAACTTTTCAGAAACTAGTTCATGGAATTAGAATGCGACGTCTTCATCAGCTGACTGTTCATGATCAACATCATCAGGGGGAGTGATTGTTTTCAGGGGGAGATACATTTTTTATGGACTATAATGCGTTGTACTCTTTTTTCTTAGTCATGTATTTTTTTGCATTTGATTTTTTCTGACAAGATTTTAATGAGGCAACATTAAGCGTGTCCAACACCTACCTAAGTCATCCTAAATATTGTACTCTTTTCTTTCGCACATGTTTTGTCCTAATGAGTTTTTTTTGGCAAAGTTTGAGGCAATATGCTTAAAGATTATGGTTATCCAAAGGGGGAGTGTTATAACGTGGGTTACTAAAGGGTTGAATTTTTACTTTGTTTTTAGTCCCACATTGGTTAGAGATTAGTATTACATCTTCATTGAGTTGTATAAATAAACCATTTGCCTCCCACTATGTGATTACACTAATAAGAGATATTCTTTCATATTTTTCTTTCTTCTTCTATCTTTATTCTAATAACTAGTGAGTAAGTATTATATTGGGTTTAAATGGGACACTCACAAGTCACAAGCAACAAAGGAACAATTGAAAGAAGAATGACAAGTGACATTTAAATTAATGGAGAGAATACAGCCAGAGTCCTTGATGGCATAACCTCTATGGATAAATATCACTCTGTAAGCATTAAAGCGAATAAATATTAAACCATACTAATAGGAATTTGATTAGAATGCTAATTAACCACTTAATATATATATATATATATATATATATATATATATATATATATATATATATATATATATATATATATATATATATATATATATATATAGCGTGTGTGGTTCTATTTACCTTCAGCCAGTGGCCACTTAATATATATATATATATATATATATATATATATATATATATATATATATATATATATATATATATATATATATATATATATATAATTTGTTTATCTTTTGTCTACTTGTGGGCCACGTGTGGAACCCAAAATTTTAATCTTCGGTGAATCTCAAATATTGACAAAAATATTAAAGGAGACTATTAATTGGGACGATTCTAGAATTTCTGGCAATGTTATTTTCAACAATTAAAATTCTATCTGAATATTAGTATTTAGACCTAATTTCTATCGGCAAAATTGTGACTGTTACATCAACTTCAAATCATTTCAAGACAAATACCCTGTACTTCAAATTTATTCTTTATAATATGATATTTAGTTCACTACTCCACTAGTAATCCGTTTGCATGATTACACTTAGTGTTAGTTTCCGAATTTCGTGTCTTGATTTTCGTGTCGGGAGGGAGAATACTATGAAGTATTTGGTTTACCTTTCCATTATGTCATGACTGTTAGCTGTTGAGTACGCGACTGTACTAACGTGCTTTGTACTTGATTATTTTCTGACTGTTAGCTGTTTATGACGTTCCTTATTAGTCTTATAATCCGTACATGCCAACTATGTATTCTAAATACATATACACACACATAGTTTCTTTATTGTCTTGTAATAGTTCTATTTTTTCTGTCTTATGATATTCTTGTTTTACTTATATTTATGATTTACTGTACTTGTTACTTAGTTAGCTTTCACTATTTTTCATAATTATTTAGTATACGTTTTGTCGTGTATTGGTACTTTTTCTAATCATGATTGGATCCGTTGATATATTAGGCTATGATGAGAAGGCTCATCTGTCTTTATGATAGGTAAAGAGTTTTGTAACTTCATGTCAATTGTCCATAATCTCTTAATAGACATATCGCAGTTGATTATTGAGCTCATGATAGTTAGTGGTAACATTCTAGGGCTATGTTATTATCTGATCAGCTTTTGTTTCTAATAAATATTGGTCTATATTTTATTTTTCTTCATCTCTACTATTATAATGCGATTTAGAACCGATTTCAAATTAAGCCATCTAAGTCATATGTATATCATCAACCAATTAATTTTAAAAATTTAAAATCTTTTCATGTAACGTAACCGTAGTTATTTTCTCACGTAGTTGAAAAAAATTAAAACATAAAATTCTCCTAACTACTTGACATATGTAATTCCTAAAATATTTTAGAATTTAAAGTATATTTAAAGTAAAAAAATGATATTATCTAACTAAACACATATCCAAAATTATAAAAATATATTTATAACTAAAATTAATTCAAAAATAGTGAGAAGTTGCTCCAAGAATTCCAAATCCTGATGGATTCCCACTTCTTGAATGGTTAGGCCGGGGGTGGGGGGAGACGAATATTGGGACCAAAATAAAAATTATATTTAAAATATTCTAACATAATTTAAAATTTTATATTTCAATAATATCGTATATTTTTTCTTTTCCATATTTCAATAACATTTAAAATATTTAACATAATTTAATTTTCAATATTTTAATATTTCTATATTTCAGTAATATCGTAATTTTTTATATGTAAATTTATTTTACATGCAACGCACATGCATTTACTAGTCTGAATAAAGGGCTATCTTGTGCTGGAGGATTTCTGTGGAATAATCTATAGGAGAAAGAGAAACCATTTCCTTGTGTTAAAAAGAGCTCACAAAGACTGAGTATTAGGGGTGTGCAAATTTGGGCCGATCCTAACTGGCAAAAATAGAATCGATCAGTTTTTAACTAAACCGATAGACTGCTTGGGTTGGGTCAGTTGAGTATTCTTAATAATTGAACAGTTTAGTTTGGTCCATGGATGATATAAAAAACCGATAAAATTGAACCAAATCGATCAACTGATGGACCTTACGTATTTTATTATTTTTCTTTGTTGTTTGTTATTTTTAGACTATATTCTTTTATAGGAGATTAAATGATGGAAATGAACTATTGTGTTTTTGGAGATGGAATGATGAATGATAAAAATGAGTTATTAACAAACATGTGGCAAATGATTGCTTCAAAATATTTTTTTTTTTTATTTTAACTATGTTGTGTTCAAATACAAAACGATCAGCCAAGCCAAGACAAGCTGAGCCAAACCGAACGAAGTCAATCAGTTATTATTTCACAATCGAATAATTTTGGTTTGGCTACGGTTGTGACCAAATATGTCGACCACCGACTGATGCACAACCCTACTAAGTATGAATCGTGTATTCTTCGTTGATAATTATGGTTGTACTAGACCTTCCTCCGAATTGATTTGTATCTCTACTAATATAATACGGTTTAAAAACGACTCAAAAATGAGTCAAGCTGTATGTAAATCCACCAATATTTAACTAAAAAAATATTACGAAAATAATAGCTTTAAAACTGACTCTTCTTTCTTTTGCATGACCGACAACCCTCTCTTTCATTCACATATATTCATAGCATATTATAATTAAAATATAAATAAATTTATAACAAATTATAATTAAAATATAAACATAAATATAATTTTAAATATATTTAAATATTTAAACTATTTTTAACAATATAAAAAGAAAAATTTATGTGCAACACACGTCAATTTACTAGTGGTTGATATTTCTTGATAGGAATTGTTTTACATGATTGTGATATTTGGATGGTTACGGGTGTGATTGTTAGATACTACATGATCTAGTTTCAGGTTACATATAGTTCGATATTGTTTTATTTGATGATTAAGTTTTGTCGAGGATAACCATGAGTAGTTGGGGTAAATTAATCTTGATATAATAATATATTAAGTAAAATCTTTTTAGGACAATAATTCTTTATAATTGCATTAAATTAAGGATAAGAGATGTTTACGTGAATTTGACAATCAAATATTTGTTCTTAAATCTTTAGCGATCTATAATTGTTATCATTGAGTATTGGTGGAATTACACATAACTTGGATTTGAAACATCTTCAAAGAACCAATACTATAGATTTTGTTGAATGTATTCACTAGTTATTACTGAAATATGATTTTAAATTTTGTTTGATTTCTAATTTCAAGGACAATTTTTAAGGGATTTAATTTCGCTTGTCAGAAAACCATAATTAATACACTAACATATGAAATAAAAAATTGTGTGGTTTTTGTTTTGATTGGAGATACCGAAACGATGTCTCTAGGCCTTCGTAGCTAAACACAAACATGGTATAGTTTGGAAATGTTACAAAATAGTTCAAAACAGTATTAAATACATCCATAGGTTTTATTTTTTTTCTAAGGATTTTTTAGATATTTGTTTAGGATTTATTTGATAATTTAAAGTAGGAAAAATACTAAGGAAATTGCATCATTGATGGTGTTAGAGCTCTACTCATTAGAATCATCTGAAACTTCAAATTTAGGATTTTAATAGCCTAAAATATTTCTAGAATTTTTAGAGATTTCTAAGAAGTTATTTAGTATTTTCTAGGCCCTAAGACAAAATTTAAAATTCCTCCTCGCTTTTTCTTTTTAACTATGAAAAATCTTAAATCTTAATTATTCCAGGTTGAACTCCGGTGGTGTTCAAATGACTGTTTTTCACTTGCAACATGATATTTCATGAACTCACAACTTCTTCTTTTTTTAATTATATTTGGTTTTAGCACACCCGGTCCACTCGGGCTCATGGAACTAAACCGAAAACCAAACTTACTGAAGTTGGTCCGGTCCGATTTGATTTTTTTAGTACGGTTCGGTCTTCAGTTTTGTAAAATTCGGTTGTCATTTCAGTTGGTTTTCATATAAACTATTTGGTTTGAATCGAACCGAACCGGCGCTCACTCCTATTATATAGACCAACTGGTTAATCGGTTACATAGCAGGTTGGGATCTACTTGGACATGAAATTTGATTGTTAGATTTAATTTGATTAAGTATTATTTTCTAGGGTTGTTTTTGTCCTTTTCATGGTAATCCTACAGGTTATATATGTGAATTCCTAATAGGGAATAAGTTACTTTCCTCAAAATTATTGCTTCCATATTATTTTAGGATTTCAACCCTTACTTCTTTACCAAGAATCCGGACAGATGTCAAGTGCCTATATAGGGTAAGGCGGTTTTGGACCAACAATCGAACTAATAACATATTCGGTTCGGTTTAAAAAAAAAGAAGAAGAAGCTAATTCCAGTTTGAAAATACTAAATTTTTTATTCGGTTTCAGTTTTGAATTTCGATTTTGATCAAATATAAAAACTAAATAAGACTTGTACAATTATGTAAAATGTGTATATTTAAATTTTTTTTTATATGTATGTGTTTTAAAATCCAACTTTGATAATTTAACAACTAATCCAACTTTGTATCCAACTTTGAAATACCACAAGCGTGTGTATAAAAATTATATTTTTTCAATATAGTTTAACCACAATTTCAACTTTGGACCCGACCCATTAAACAATAAAAACAGTCAAACCGAACAAACGAAATCGATTATTGGTTCGGTTCGGTTTCGGTTATGGCTAGATTTGGCTCGGTTTTGGTTTTGAATTTTTAGAAGTTTGGTTTATTCGATTTTAACAATTTCGGTTCGGTTGATACCGAATTAATCGAACGATCACCCCTAATATAGAGTGCTAGAGAGTTGAGCATACTCATATAACATTCATCTAGGGGAAATTTTGCATGTTTTACTAGTCTATTCATGATGCCTAGTTACTTTTTCTAGCTCTAGTGGCCAGCAGGTGGAGACATAACGTATGGTGGTTAGGTGAATTCGATTCCACGGAAAAAAGCGATTATTCCTTCCAATTAATGGTGGAAGTTAAAAAAGAAAAAGAAAAAAGAGAGGATAGCTAGCAGTTAGCCCTCGTTTGGTTCACGGATTCAATGAATATGAAAAGAAAACTTATTTTTTTCCTTTGTTTGCTACCCACAGACTTTGGAAGTATTTTTCTGACATGGAGAAAAATAAAAGGGAAAAAATGGTTTCTCTCAAAATCTATGGGATTGATTCCCCCCCCCTATGACAAAATTAACCATGTGTTATTGTCTATTTTATAAATCAACTCCTCGTATTCTGGGTCTCTTTCTTTAGAATATTATTGGAACATTGAAATATTTTTTTCTTTCCTTTCCTGTACTAACCAAACACTAGAAGAGAAATCAGATAGTTTTTCCTACATGATTTTCTTGTTTTACCGAACACATAAAAAAAAATCTAACCGGAATTCTACTTTTCCATTTCCATGGAGAAAAAAAAAAAAACTGACAGTAATTCAACTTTTCCATTCCCATAAAGAATACAAGAGAATTAATTCATTTCCTTTCCTTTCCTTAGCTCTTTTTCATTGTAGAAAGTAGCTACACGTATCATCAACACTCTGATATTGATGTAAGTTCCTTAGAGTAACCTTAGAGCATATTTCAATCGAAATATAGTTTTATAACGACAGCTTCGACGCTTGTAACGTTACATTGGTTGAACTTGGCAGTTGGCATCAATGCAGTCTGCACTGCATTCTCTTTGGCTGTGTTGTTCCACTTATAGCGACAGTTTCGTCGTCGCTTATACTCCAAATATAGTTTTAGAAATTCTGGGGGCACTCTATATTATTATCATCCGGCCAGCTTTGTTTCTGATGAATATTAGCCTATATTTGACTGAATAAAGGGTTATATTATATATCTTGTGTTCGAGAAAACAATTTCCTTGTGTTAAAAAGAGCTGAGCTGAGCTGAGCTGAGGTTGATAACTAAGCGCAATTGTTGAATTAATTATTGAAGTTTTTGACCTTGAAATTGATGGGGTTATCGGCATGTGTGTTTGGCTAAACCTTCAGTAGAAGGAAAATGGGTAAAATTTTGTTTATACAAAATTTCTTTCTTATGAATATTGTGGGGGAGCCAACATGGGGAATCTTTGCTTCTTAAATATTCTTGTTATTTTTAATTGTTTTTCAGCGATTTTATGTTTTGATTCCCCTGAAATTTGTAATTTTTAATTTGTGTATATATATTTACATCAGATTTTATTTTTGTTTCTTTCATAATTTTAATTTTTAATAGACTTTTGATATAGTGAACTTTATTTAATAAAATTTTAGACTTTTTTTTTTTTACATTTGAAATTAATCTTCCTTTTTTTTTTATTCCTGTCTGCCATTGATTTGTGTAGTGGGTCTTTGTTGGAATGGCTATTTGATATTACCCCCCTCTTAGATCAGGTATATTGATATTATCTCCTGTTAGATTAAAAATTGAGAATATCCTTCCGAAAGTGTCGTTAAAAATCTGAAAGTGTCGTTAAAGAGTTTTTAACGACACTTTCAGGAGAATATTTTAATCTAACATGGAGGTAATATCAATATACCTAATCTAAGAGAAAAGTAATATCAAATAGTCCTGGTTGGAATACACATGACATGCATGCCTACCTGCCTGCCTTCATTCCTGCTTTGCCGGTTCGAAGCGACCAGTGCACATGAATGACTGCACCGGTTATGGACTCCTAGGTCCTAAGAAGTTGTAGGTATTTTATTTCTTGAAAATAAGTTCAATATATTAAAAATTATGTAAGAATTAAGCCCAATTTGTCCAATCATTGATTACAAAGGGAGTAGCAATTTGAAGTTGTAGCTTTACATATTAGTTTTAGGGACACTTTGGAGGCAGCAGCCCATTTTGTACCCATTCCATTCTTCTCATGTCATGGCTGCTTCATGCTCGCTTGATTGATTGGTTCTGCCAAAACGTGTAAAAAGAGAGAGAGAGAGAGAGAGAGAGAGAGAGAGAGAGAGTAGAATAGAATGTTTGAACCATGGAACGGAATTAATCTTGGTCCAAATCATACAAGAATGAATCCAATTTCGTTGCTTCCTACCCGGATTTCATGACAAGAAGCAGCCTATAGATTCTGCACGTAAATCATAGGAGATTATATCATTATCATCAACATAGGTAGGGATTTCAAATGCTAACCCTTGGAGTTTAGTAATAAATTATTTTCTTAATGTTATATGATTTTAGTTATCGATTTTTCTTCTTCTAAATATCTAAAAATTCTAGAAAATTATACGGAGTCATTTAAGGCTGTTCTAAGGTTAAACAAAATATTTCTAAGATGTATAATCTGCTACCAAAAAGTCCCAAATCGGTAGATTAGAATATTGGAAGTGTCACAATAGGTAGCATAAGCTAATAATGGATTATAAGTCATAAAAATATATTAGAAGTGCATTTAAAGTGGTTTGGTAAGTTTTAGAATTTTTTAGATTTTATTATGAATATTTAAAGGCCAAAAAATATTTATTAATATTTAATTACAGGCTTTAGTAATTTTAGAAAAATATTGGGTGGAAATTAGACCCCAAAATTTTATAGTAGGTCTAGAAGATCATTTTAGAATTTCTTCTATTTTTTCATAATTTATTTTATAATTATTTATATTTAATTAAGCTAAAATTAGTTATTAAATATGTTTTCTAATTAAATAAAAGAAAAGGAAAGAAACTAAAGAGAAAAAAAAAAAATCCAAAATCCACCAAAATCCACACCAACATAGGGGGCCCAAATGTCCTCACCGACGGGTCAAATCCAAGTTTGACCTGGATTCCCCTTTATGTATATATAGGCAGTAGTTTTTTTTTTTTTTAGTCTTTTTTTTTTGAAAGAATCTGACACCCGTTTTCAGATTTGGTATTTCTTAAATTTCTGATATTTAAATTTATTTTCTGATAATGCATTTCTGTTGTATTCGCATGATACTTTCTGTCATTTGTATTTATTCCCGTTGTCTAGAGAGATTACCTGAGACCCGTAGAATACCCATTGGCATTGCCATAGACTCGGTTTAGGACCTGCATGTAGACTGGACACCTGGTTTGGTTCATCTTGGTTGAATCCATAGCTAAACCACCTCCTCTCCCTTTATATATATGAGTGTTTTCTCTCTCCTCCCTTTCATTCTTCATTTCACTCATTCTGCTTCATTTTCTTTCTCCTTCCTCTCTCCCTAGACCGAACCCTAACCCTAACCCTAACCCTAACCCTAGAAGAGGTTGTGATCACTTGGACCGTGAGAGGTAGAGGCTAAGAAGCCACTCCAGGCAAGTACATCTTGCACAAGAGAAGAACCATGAATTTATACATGCTTTTAGTTCTTAATATTTTATGTTTATTTTTAGCTCATATTGTTGGGACCGAGCACCTCTTCATCTTTAATACTTGTTGTTCTTGATTTTATTGGTTGAAATTGCATGGACTTGAGTTTGGGTCTATGGGTTTACTTTTGTTTTCGTGGGGTTTGATCTCCCCAAAACTTTGTGTTTTACAAAACTAATTATCTCATAGTGTAGAGCACCATATTTTATGTAACTTTGCTTTTGGCCATACTTGATTTCAAGTCCAGCTAAGTTCAATGCTGAAACTTGATACGATTCGTATACCAAAATGGATGACTGGAGAAGAAAAACAGTGCTCTGTGAAGAGTATGCAAGAGAACTCCTTTGGCGTAGAAATACATATATTATACTTTGGGCGCATTGGTGTGTTGTCCCAACTCTTCGTGCGTACTAATCATACTGCACTCAGTCTCCTAACAAAAGTGCACTAGTCACACTCCTTGAGTCAGTTGCGCACTTTCGAGCGAAAACCCAGTTGGCGCACTTTGGTGCGTATTCAATCAAAGTTCTCTCTGAAAAACCAAGAGAAAGTGTGCCACAGTCAGTCAACGCACTTTCTTCGCGTTTGGCAATCTGGCGCACTTTTTTTATGTTTCGTCAGTCGACGCACTTTTCTTACGTTTGGTATGCTCGCGCACTTTCTTCCCTCTTCGTTTCCTTAGGGATGAAGCTTTGGTTTGTTTCTTGATTTCTATGTTATTGATTTGTGTGATCCTCGATTGACGAGTTTCTCGATTGTCGAGCTTTGACCTCGGATTATGTGCTTTGTCTTTTAGCTAGCTTGCTCGCACACTTTCTTTGAAAGCACGCCTTATTCATGCCCCCATACTTTTGTCAAGTGTGCCGTGTTGGTTAACTTGACAAAGTGCGCCACCCCTTTGTAGCTCGTGCACTTTCTTGCGAAAGTGCGCCAACCTAATTTATGCGAGTTTGTGCGCCAACCTGACTTCTGTGTGTTTGTGCTCCAACTTGCTTTGTGCTCCTACTGTTTCCTACGCACGTTGGACCCTTTGCTTGGTTTAACATTTACGTTGGTGTGGTTGGTTGAGTCATTCCCCCGCTCTCCAGTATTCTGGATCTGGGGCATGAAAATAACCTATTGCATTTGGCATCAGGCAATCGAGTTTGAGTATTGCCCAATGTATCGCGTGTCGCGGATACGATAAGTTCGCCAGTGATAACTCGTGAATAGATTGTACTCGTAACTCGTCATTCTAGGAAGTTCTCGAGTGTTCACGACTCAAGAACTTGAAATAATGATTAAACGAGATAAAATTTGACTAGATCATTGGGAGGGAATAATATTGTGCTACCGGCTACCCCGATCTCCAAGGGCGCCATGAGGCATGGACCAACCCTGCTAGGCAAGGGCCCCATGACCTACCAAGTTTACGCATGCCACGGTACATATAAGACTTTGTGATGTACAGTAGTAGTCATATGATTTGTTGCATAATATGGTTACAAGATCTGTGATGTGCTGCGGCACTACAAGTTGTTGTTATTGAGCCGCGGTTCATAACATTATGTATTTCAGTATATGCATTCCAGTATATGTTTCAGTTATGTTTCAGTTTCAGTTTATGTTACAAGACAATTTTCAGATAAGTTATGTTTACAAAATCAGTTTATGTTTACAAAACCAGTTTATATTTACAAAACCTCTTTATGTTTACAAAAGCCAGTTTATGTTTACAAAACCAGTTTCATCTATAAAACCTCTTCATGTTTTCAAAACCAATCATATTCAAAAAATTCATTTATATTTCAAAAACCAGTTTATACCTACGTCGTGTTGTGTTATGCTATCAGTTATCTGCTTTAGTTCTTTATCCATCATTGTTTGTGATGTGCACTATAAGTACTAGACTAGCGTACCCTTGGCCATCCGGGTTGACTGCAGTGTCGGCGGTAGATATATTCTTCAAAACATACATTTGTTAGTAAATAAGTTTGCGATAACCCTATTTAGTTAATTATAGCAAGCTGTAGGCATCTTTGGCTTGTCATATGTTATTTTCCTTGTCTGTTTAGTTCGCCATGTTATATTCTAATTTTTTTTGACGCGTGGTTAGAGTGCAGAGTTCTGCTCAGGTGAAGGTTTGTAATCCCAGTCCTTGTTTGGTTTAAGGGTTGTGATCATGATCCAGAGTAGTTACTATGCTCTCTTGCCGCTCGTCGTCTTGTCTTTTTTTATAGTTAGTTTGTTATCAGTGCACCAGTCCTTATAGTTATTTTATCGAGACAAGTACATTGGTACCGTACAAAGTTTGACCCACATTTATTTAGTTATTTGTGTCTCTTATTTCTGTTGATTGTGGTTTTGGTTAACACCTTGAGCTCCTTTGTAGTACTTGTTGCTTGGGGTTCTGACCCCACTAGTTTTGTTTGGCCAGATTATCCTGAGGAGACACATGATCTACCGTACTTCCAGCAAGATGGCTCGCACTCGTAGGACTGCAACCAAATCTTGTGAGTGGGTTTCCTTCTTCCACCCCTCGTAGTGTTATCTCGTTCTGTGGTGTTTAGCAAGGGCCAGTATTAGCCCTTTTGTTCTGAGATTACTCTTCTGACTTCAGTCAACATGAAGTATATATTAGACCATGGCTGGTATATTTGATCATAAATAATTATATTATGCTAGTGCATCATTTTGTATTCACTAGCTTGTCACTACCATATTTCAGAATAGGGATATTTTTGTTATTTATTATTATTATAAATATTGTGTATATATTTTATTTTATAATGTGCATGTTATATATATTGTTACTATTATTATTATTGTTAGTTGATTAGTCTATTTTATTTAGACTTGACATTAGTGGACCACACTAGACTTGACTTGACCCATTGACTCAATTAAATAGTTAGTCATGACTAGATTAATTCCATTAAACCTATTTAGACTCAAGAATAGAATATTCCTCCTATGGTTTAGTAGATCATATTCATGAAGGAATGAGAGGGGCACTTGAGTCAATTCAAACATTCCTCAACCTAACCCTAACCCTAGAGGAAGTTTATATAAACCTCTTCATTCATGAGTAGCCTCCATTTATTTTTATTTTGTTCATCCCCAAATTAGAGAGCAAACCCTAATTTCTCTATTCCTAAATTTCATCCCTCTCATTCTCATTCCAAGAAGGCTAAGGAGTTTGGCATTGCTAGAGGAGCATTTGAGGAGGGGAGCATTGGCTTGGGGGTTGTGTCCAACTTTTATTTGTGTCCATTTGGTAGAAGACATTGGAATCCATCTTCCAATAGGTAAGAACCCCATTTTCCTTTGTCATTTTAGTTTTTAATGGTGAAATAAAATCCTAAAAACCTACCCATGTCTAAGGACTACCCATAGGAAGAAGAACTAGGTTCTTTGGAGACCTGTTGTGAAAGTTACATTAAGTTTTGTACTAATTTGGGAAAAATACCGAATTTGGACCACTAGGTATTTGTAGAAATATTTTATAGGGGGTTTTGGAGTGGAAAGCATGCTTTGAGAAGGTTGGTGTATCCTAAATAGGATACGTAGTTTCGTGTCATGGTATCTCATGATACGCACGGTTAGATTTGGGTATGCATATGTATTTGTGTGATAGTTGATTTTGTATTGTGTTATGTGTGTATAACTATATGTACAACTCCAATGGGCAAACCCAATTTAATGGACCCGTTAGAGTGCACTTAAGCTGTAATAAATAATAATACAAGTCTACACCATCTATCTCGGTATAATTCTAATCTCATCCACAAAAAGAAACATAACTAAATATGATAGACTAATTAAGATAATAGATAAAAAAATATAGTCCATCAACAAGTCCAAATAAATAGTGTTTTGGGGAATAACCCGATAAAATAAGTCAATACATAAGTCCATTGTGTTTGATAATAAACGGAAGAAATAAAACTAGGTTTATACAAAACCCTTTCTTAGGTTTACAAACAAGAAGTACTATTAATCCTATACGAGGATGTTAAGTACAAAATTTAATCTGGGTAAATATTGCTATAGGAGTCTGATCTGTGGTTGATCACTTTGTCCCTTGGACCACACGATGATGAAGAAGTGCCGTAGAAGAAGAAGAAGCTTCAAAGATTGCAAAGGGGAGTGGATGCTTGATGCCAAAATTGTCGATCACTACTCTTTGTCTATGCTCTTCTATCTCAAGAATGACCTTTCGACCTTCTGACTTCTTCCCCCTTCAAAGTCCTCGACCCTTTCAAAATTCTGACCTCTTTTCCATTCAAAGTCTTTGACCCTTTTTAAATTCCGACCTTGACATCTGTGGACGAAGGTCTCCATTTATAGAGTTTTAGTGACAGTAACCGTCCAATCGGCGTAGAAGCCAGATAGTGGAGAGTGTGGCACTTTTTACGCGGCGGTTATAATAACTGCCACCCACGTATAAATGATCTTCTGAATAAGCGTGTGACGCGTGTCCCATTGAGAGATAATGCGTATAACTGCTATGAAGACCACAATATGCAAGCTACGTAGGTAACTGCTCCTCGCGTAGAAAAGGTTGGCGTAGAAGCCAATAACTGTCACCATGGCGTAGAAGCCAAATAGTTTGTCAAATTGGCGTAGAAGCCAAGTGGTTGTCGAGTCGGCATAGAAGCCAAGTAGGCGTAGAAGCCGTCAGGTTGGCATAGAAGCCAAGTAGGCGTAGAAGTCGAGTAGGCATAGAAGACGTCAGGTTGGCATAGAAGACGTCAGGTTGGCATAGAAGCCAAGTAGGCGTAGAAGCCGTCAGGTTGGCATATAAGCCAACTAGGGCGTAGAAGCCGAGTAGACGTAGAAGCCGTCAGGTTGGCATAGAAGCCAAGTAGGCGTAGAAGCCGTCAAGTTGGCATAGAAGCCAAGTAGGCGTAGAAGCCGAGTAGGCGTAGAAGACAGTCGATATTCCTTCTTTGAATGAGGTCTTGAGCGTATTCTGGACCGAATAGTCTTGTCACTCACCAATGCAAAATATATAGCCTGAGTTGGCGTATTTCGAGGAGATAGCATACGTCGTACTCCTATAGCTGAAAATAGCCAGGTCGGCATATTTCAAGGAGATAATATACAGCGTGCTTCTATGGTTGAAAATAGCCTAATGGCGTAATATGCAAAGGTGATGATGTGGACGTATTAGCCGTAATCATGGCTCACCCAGTCTTTGGAAGTTGAACCAAATCTCGTGCATTAAATGCAGAGATCTGCTCCCAATTTGAGCATTAAATGCAGAGACGTGCCTCGAGCTCTGTACGAAGAGCAGCTTTTGATGTGGCAGTTTATTTTGTCTTCTGCTGAGCGTAAAAGCTCACCTCTGCCTGTGTAAAACTAGGCAGCGTATTCCCTTATATGCGTAAAAGCACTTTGTATCAGGGAAATGGCACTAAACGACGGTTTGGGTCTCTGTGCCGCACCATCATTACAGCCGTCGTCTGGATAGTCGTGCAGTACTCTTTGTCAGGAGTCAGATTCACTGCATGATCTGACAGGTTCTTTCGAGGAATACGAAGCGTTCCTTGTACACTTCTATGCTGCATTAAAAGCAGATGAGTTTTACGCCATAAAGGCAATGTAACAACCTTTTTACGCCGAAGCAGCCTGGAGATACTGCATTACACGGGTTGTTCTGGAGCTTATATTTTACGCTGTACTAGCGATGAAGCTCTGTTGTACGCCGATGACTCTGAAGTCATATTTTACGCCGCCCAGCACTGCAATACTGCGTATAACTCTTCAGCATATTTTTTATGCTTCTACAAGACCCCCTTCAAAGTTTTTAAATTTCTCGTAATTTGAAACACTTTGAATGAAGCATGAAACGGTCAAGTCTGGCTCGTTACTCGAGGCTGATTTCTTGACGGATTTTTGGAGATTTATTGGGATTCGGTGTGTTCTCTTTTGCCTATATAAAGGCTGATGAGTTAACCTGTTCTTCCCATATTTTCTTCACCACACAGAGATGATTACCGGAGTTCGTAGGGTCGACTTGAGGAAGAAGAAGATCATGTTCTTCCAGCATGTAAGGAGCCAAAAAAGAAGGCGTCTTCGAGCAAATATCCTCTGCAACGATGGATCATGGAAGGATATCATAGCTTCCTTTGCTCGGGATAATCAGCAACTTCATATGGTGATTCGTCCAGGGAGAGGAAGGGTCTCATTCGACCACACAGCTTGCAAGCTGTATTTTCTTCCGTCAGGACGGTGGACGAGGGCAGACAAACTGACCCTGTCTTCCAATATTGAGTTGGGTCGGAATCCCAACTCAATCTGTTAATGGCGTATGGAGGATGGGCTCGCGAGATTGATACATGCCCAATTTTGTATCCTCCCGCCATTAATCATTTTTTTGTTAATCGGACGCGGAAACCGACTAACTGCTGAAGAAGACGAAAGATCTCCACCAATACGAGAACCTGACAGAACAGATTCTGGGCGTAGATCTTTAAATGAGGATGAGAAACCCTTTGTAGACGAGATTTTCCTCATATGTAATCATGAAGATAAAAAACCCTTTGTAGATTGGATTTCCATCATATGTAATCATGATTAATAAGATTATCTTCTTTTACGCATCTGATGATTATTTTGCCATATTTGCTGTGATGAAGTCTGAATAATGTGCAGCTTCGACACGTCTGAATAACTTTACGCTGACTCTGATAAAAAGAGTATCTGGTCTCGTCCTGTCTTCTACGCCTAACCGAAGATGCGTAGAAAGCTGCTTAGCATTTAAGTCGCATATTCAAACTGTCATGCTGTTTTGAATGAGGAATTGCTTAGAATTCTGAACTGTCACTTCTATGATAAGAAGAATTCTTATTCAGATCATCATCTCCAAGAATGATTTCTCGAAAATCCCTTGAACTAGGGCAAGAAATGGCTGTCGAAACTGAGTCGCCATCATGAACTGTAGAGAAAAGATTTTGATTGGATTTCAGATGAGTTTCCAATCGACCCAAGAAGAAGAGTCATCTTCAATGTTGAACGCTATGTATTCTGGGCACTTGGAATATTTTGTAGCCAAGAAGGAGCATTGCTGCGTAAATCCTTGTAACTGGCCATCTTGAAAATTGTTCAGATATACGCGTACTCTGGTCTGCGTATTTTAAGATATACGGAAAGTCATAGATCCGTAGCATCTGTATTTTCTGAGCGTAGAACCGTAGGTTTGTAGCCTCTCGAGCGTAAAAGCTGCTGAGCATAAAAGCATCCGGGCGTGAAACTGTAGATTCATAGCTTCTAAGCGAAAAATTGTAGACTTGTAGCCTCTCGAGCATAAAAGCTCCCGAGCGTGAAATTATAGATTTGTAGCCTCTCAACGTAAAGTCGTAGGTTTGTAGCCTCTCGAGCGTAAAAGCTACCGAGCATAAAAGCATCCGGGCGTAAAACCATAGACTTATAGTCTCTGAGCATAAAATCATAGACTTGTAGCTTCTTGAGCGTAGAACTCCTGAGCGTAAAATCATAGATCTGCTCTGTACGTGAATTTTGAATCAGCTGACTGTCCGTCTTCTCCTTTCAAATGATAGGCTGACGTGTCCCCGAATCATAATCGAATATTAAATATCGAATTTGGTTAGGGATTCGAAGAGTCTATCTGAACTCTATAAATACCCCAAGGCCTTCAGAGAAGAAACTCTTCACCTGTCTTATTTCAAGAAATCCTAGCTTTCCAAGAGCTTTTTTTCTTCGTCTCTTTCTCAAGAATCCTGAGTTTTAGCAATGGCACCGAAACAATCTTTCACCACCAAAGGAAAGAAGGTGGCCTCCTCTTCTCGTTCCTCTGCTCAAGCACGAGCGACTCTCGTCGGGCAGAGCGAACCTCGATCGGAGCGAAGTGTCCCACCGTCAAGCTGTGCACCGGGTGTTATAGGTAAAGCTTTTGGGACGGCAAAAAAACTGAAGAAAAACCCTTCGCACACGTTGTACGTGAACGCGCTAGGTCATCTTCTGTGTTGAGAGTCTCTTCGGAGAGGATGATGCACATAGATGTTTTATCTTTTACACCCACATTCCTAATGTGTCAGCGTAAAAACTCCATATTTTCGCAGTCTGGCGTAAAAGCTTTGACTGTCAAAATTTGGCGTATACTACAAACTTTGAGTGTTACGCTCTGGATGAAAATTCCGGCGTCATAACTCAATCTTTGGCAATCTGGCGTAAAAACACAGACTGTATACTGCCAACCTTGGATTTTACGCCTAGAAAATAGGTTTCAGCGTAAAAAGCTCAAGTTTTTACAGTCTTGGCGTAAAAGCACAGACTGTTAATCTTTGGCATAAGCTGCAAGACTGTAATGTCTAGTATAGAAACTGACATGTTCTTCTTGCATTTTGTAGTTAACTTGCAGATCCCTCCGTTGGCTGAGATAATGGGTTCTGCTGCTGGGATAATGAACTCCAATTACCTGGAGGATTTGTCCCACGTGATGTTCCCTATTTCTGGTCCCCAGTATCCTAAAGGAAAGGGAATTCTGATATTGTCTCAAGGAGAACGATGCTGTTGAGCATGATCAGCGGGGAGCCACTGACGTATATAGACGGGGACAAGTATATAAAACCAGCCTTCTTGTTCGGGGATATGATTGATAAACAATCCCAGACGAAGCCTAAGAAGGAAGACTGGGTTTTTTCTGCTGGGGGCTTGGTCATGTACCTGCCCAAGATGCTGAGAGATTACCCTATCTCGACGTTCTTCTACGCTACACATCCGAGGAGAATGGGGTGGACCCTGACTCCTGATCTTCACGGCCAGCCGGGGAAGATATTTTATCAGAAGGGATCAAACCAAGGATCCTTTGTGAGCCGCCCTTCAGGACTTGTGATACCTTTCAGGGGATTATTTTCGGGCAGTGTCCCGAGTGAAGATACTTCACTGCTCCAACCAGTCCAATTACCGACTTTCTGTAATGACTTCATAGGACATAGAGGAGTGTACCCCAAGGTTAATCCTCGGACCAATGGGTGGCTTACTCCTACCAATCTTCGATGGATTCGTTTAGCTGCCTGGGCCCTGAAGAACTTTCAGACGGAGCTGGAGAGCATCGGTCTGTTTGCGGCTGTGGAGGCTACCAGTGTTGGGTTGCCTCTCAATCCCAACCTATTTCTGGCTTTGATGGAGCGATATATTTCGCTCACTGGGACTTTCGCTACTCCACTGGGGGAGTTAGGATTGGCCCTTCATGAAATGGCAGAGATTTCAAGACTGCCAGTGGGAGATACTCCTTATGAAGAGTATGTACCCAGAAACCGGGAGCTAGGGGATACAAACCCTCTGGTAGTGGCAGTGTTCCAGGAGTTGATGAGCCATTACCTTGCGTGCATCACCTTCTATCATGAACCCTCTGATTTGGCTCATACCAACAAGTGGGCATCCTACCTCTTCTTCCACCAGGCTAGAGATGCTAAGCCTGACAAAGTCATGGATAGTAGGGATAGGCCTTTGAGCCTTCTGAGCGTGCTTAATGCTCAAGTAGTCGATGACCTTATTGAAGACGCTGGGGCTTCAGATCGAATTCTCGACGAAGGGATAGGGAAATATCCTGTAGGCACTAAAGCCTACAGTTATATGAGGCATTGCCGCAGGCCTCTGTCAAAGGAAGCTCAACTGGCTGGCTTCCTCTCTGTCTGGCTGCGCAGATTGGTAGTACCAGGCATTGCGCCTTCGGATCGCATTCACCGTAACACCTTATGGCCTGCAGTGCGTCTGGTGTTTGGAGCAAGACTGGGCTTGCTCCCTGCCATGGTGTGCAGGATATAAGCTGGCCTGAGGGCCATTACTGATGGGCTGCTTGTCGATGAAACACGGCATGACAGCTTTCCCAGGGTAGAATTACCGTTCCTGTATTTGATGGGATGGCTAATTCTTCATAACCCCAGAGTGATGTCTCTCGGCTCTGGCATTAGTTCGGGGAATAATTTTTTGTTGAATTACAAGAATTCTACCTAGAACGTGACGATTGTAGTAGACTATCGGCGAGCATTGAACTTTGCTCATAGCTGGAAGCTCTTCTGCACCATCCCCACTGTACATATCAATCAATAGGGGATGAGACTTCAGGATGAAGGTCAAGGGACAACCGTTCTTTCTCTTGAAGCTTTTTATTGGTTGGTCTGCATTAGACCTTCCCATCTGTTGTATAGAAGTGAAGATCATTGCTTCTTGGATCCCTACCTGCCTAGTCGGTTTGTCAGGCAGTTTGGGTATGACCAATTGCACGTGGGCAATGCCATCACCAGCTTCAGGTCCAGAGGTGGACTTATTAATGGAGCGAGAGGATGGCGATACTTCATAATGGGTTGTAGTGGAGCAACCTATACCGTGCCCGCGACTTCACTTTCCATGGAGTTGCACATCCTCCATTCGTATGCCCAGTTTTATGTGGCCACCAATACTTTCCATCATGATTTTAATATACGTGAAAGTTTTAGGATGCCTTCTTCTAAGTCCGCGGGACGAGAGGAAGTCCCATCAGTTTCATCTGACGAAGAAGAAGACTCTGTCGCTCCAAATGAGTTTTTGCTGACAGTACCGAGAGGTGAAATACCTCCGCCTGCAGGGCCTATGGTTATCCCTGGTAAGCGAAGGGCTCATGTTCTGAAGGAGACTTTCCCTTACAAGAAAAACAAGACTGTTATTGGTCCTGTCAGGATCTCCAGTCATGAGGCTCCTAGGAGTGAACCTGCAGTTTCCTCTGTTGGAGACAATCCTTTGATTAGAGGTCCTTCGCCTATTGGAGAGGGAACCTCCACAATTCCTGTTGGCAGTATCGAAGAATCTTTGCTTGAGGCTGCTATCGCTGCTACTGCTTCAGGTAGTGGTACGAAATCGCCTTCGGGGCCAAGCAAAATAAGAATATCTTTATCCAGACCAGCAACGAGAGAAACCTCTGCCGCGTCTGTAAGTATACCCAGCGAGATTCCACCCAATGAGCCTCGAGTGGATCTCGGTGAAGACTTGGAAGAATACTTGCCAGTGTCGGTTGGCACACCTCCTTCTCCATGTATGACAGCTCGCTTAGCATCATTAAGAAATAATTTAGCTGTACTGGCTGCAGACGTGCCATATATACCATCAGCCATGGGTAAATGTCGTCTTTATGCCTCTTTTAGAAAAATTAACATCATGTTGATATTAACTTTCTCTTATTTTCTTTTCAGGGGAAGACATCTACGGGGAGGGCAGCGTCGACGCAACTTTTGGTTTTGTTTCAGCTCCTGTCGATGACACAGAGGTGCCTAAAGAGGAAATATTTTTGGGTGCCGGTTCGCCTGAAATAGTTTCGACATCTCGAGAGGAGGATGAGCCTGTAATTATGACTATGCCTCCTTTGAGTACGCCAGCCACTTCGACCGTTGTTGGCGCTTCTTCTTTTGTCGCGCCATCTGTTGAGGCGATGACTGTGACAACATCGTCTCTAGTCGATCCTGGAGGGGGATTCTCCGATATTGCAGCCACTCCCGGCGTCCAATCTGATTTCGCCATGCTGATTGAGCAATATACTAGTATTTTCTACACCACCTTAAAAATGCTGATATCAATGGTGCTGGAGAAGAATCTAGGTTTTGAGGCTCTGAGGAGGTTCTCCCAGTTTGTGATAGCGTCGATCAGAGATTTCAACGACGCAGGGAGAGCTGATACGTTGGAGCAGATAGTTAATGGTTTGGAGCAACCCATTAACGATTATTTACAGCTATCTCGACGCAGCATCGATGGTCTCGTTCAAGCTAGGTATGATTCCTTAACTGCAGAGCTTGCTGGGCAAATGGACTCTCTGGACAAATCCGTCCAGGAATAGCAGCAGAAGATGGATCAAGAACGTGCCATATTGGGCTATGTCATTCCCCAGCTAGCTCAGTGCGAGGCCGAATATGAGGAAGAGGTAGCGAGGATCCACAAATTGGAAGATGACCTCGCTAAGTCCAAGGAGAAGGCTCACTCTTTATCAACAGCTCACGACGTGTTAAAGGATCGAAGGGAGGCGGCTCAGCAGAACCTGACGCATGTGAGTGTCATCCATGCAGGTTTTGTACATGCTCGGTCCGAGCTATCTGCTTTGAACAATGAGGCGGCAAGATTGGAGAGGGCTCGCACCGATGTTTTGAACTCCAGGGATGAGAGAATGATGACTCTGGCACAACAACTTCGCGACTTAGCTGCTCCTCCCAAATGATGTACCTTTTGCTTTTCTATGTAACTTGCTCTTTCTAGAGATAATAAAGAGACTTTATCTGACTTTGGTGGTCCCATCATTTTCGAATATAAATGACAGGATAGGGTAAAAGTGATATCAAAGGTAATATGGACGTGATATACTTTCGGTAAGCTTCAGTTGGACATATCTATTCAGAGGTTATATGGACATGATAGAATATGATCCAACTAGAATTTGTACACAAAACACTATCAGAGATAATATGGACGTGATAGGTTTTGATGTTCCAAATTAGTTCAGACATATCTATTCAGAGGTTATATGGACATGATAGAATATGATCCAACTAGTTCTTTGGAATCAGTATTGTCAGAATGAGATCTTCACCATACTCCATTTGAACAAAGAAGATTAAGCATAGTACCTCTTCAGGAATTTGCCGTTGATAGGAGCCATTAACAAGTCTCCATTAGGCTTGGCTAATCTGTAAGCGCCATTTGAGAACGTCGTCTCGATCACATAAGGGCCTTCCCATTTGGGCTGGAATTTACCCTTACTCTTGTGAGTGATAATCATTGGCCTTTTTACAGCTAAAACTAGCTCGCCAACTTTGAACACTCTTTCCTTCACTTTTTGATTAAAAGCTCTAGAAATACGAGCCTGGTAAAACATGATGCATTATTGGGCTAGAAGGCGTTTCTCATCTAATCCTTCCAGCTTTTGAAGCCGTAGTAGGTCATTATTTTCCTGAGTCAACTCATTAGCCACTGCTATTCTGAGTGACGGAATTTGGATTACAATGGGGAGAACTGCTTCACTCTCGTAGACCAATAAGAATGGGGTACAACCCGTCGGTGCTTGTACCGTTGTACGGTATGCCCAAAGACATTCTCCTAGCTTCTCATTCCAATCTCTTTTATTCGAAGAGACGAATTTCTTCAGGAGTTTGATAATGGTTTTGTTGAAAGCTTCCGCCAAACCATTAGCAGCAGGATTATATGCCGTAGAGGCCATATTTTATATCCGATTCTTATCGCAAAACCGGTAAAACGCTTGGCTGATGAATTGAGGCCCATTGTCATGAATTATCCTTCGAGGTATCCCAAAGCGATAAATGACATGATGCTTGATGAAGTTGATCACGTTGGATGTCTTCACTTCAGCAAGGGGGACCGCCTCTGCCCATTTGGAGAAGTAATCCGTGATGGCCAATATGAACCGATGACCTCTGGAAGAAGACGGATGAATAGGGCCATGATGCAATGGTAGGATACAGATACTCAGGAGGCTAATGTATAAAGTCTGCATAAACCTGACAAGGCTTGTATTGTCTTGCATATTTTATTGCATCCGCAATCATAGTAGGCCAATAATATCCCATCCTCCTGATACGATCCTGTAGCTTAGGACCGGGTTGATGTGCTCCGCATACGCCATCATGAGCTTCACGGATAATCTGCTGCATTTCATCACCGGAGAGACATCGTAATAGCAATCCATCATAAGTCCGACGATATAGAGAAGCGTAATGATCGTCTTTTAACTGATACTGCTTCTTTGGGATCCTCCGGTAAGATTCCGTATACTACGAAATCTATAAAAGGACTTCTCCAGTCTCTCTTGGGAGGATCTGTTTTCACAGCGTAGCTGCGTTCTATGTAAAATTTATTTTTTACACAGAATAGATCTCTGTTAAGAAGGATCACTGAATTCTGCCTTCTTATAGAAATAACTAAATCTGCAGCTAGACTGGCCAGGGCATCAGCTTCCAAATTCTGAGATCGAGGTACATGTTCTAGGTAAAACCCTTTAAAAGATATGGCTATATCGACCGTTGCTTGGTGATAAGGAATGAGGTCTGGATTGCGGACTTCATATACTCCTCTGACCTGATTGACGATCAGCTGAGAATCACCAAAATCTTTCAGGTACTCAACCTCCAATTCTTTAGTGACTTGAAGTCCGATTAGTAGAGCATTATACTCTGCCACATTATTAGAGCAGGACTCGCTGAGAGAATATGCTCGATAGATGACCAGTTTGTCAGGAGTTACCAGAACAATTTCTACTCCTGAAACCATATTTCCCCTGGGATTAGTCCTGGAGGCGCCATCGAAGAATAACTGCCAGGTGTCACCTTCCATCACAGAATTACATTCTGCAACTTCGTCGGGAATATCCTCGTATAGTTTGGAGGTTTCCGGAATCGGATGGGAAGCTAAGAAATTAGCCAAGGCTTGACCCTTTATGGACTTTTGAGGGATATACACCATATCATACGGTGTTAGTAACATCGCCCAAGTTGCCAATCGGGAATTAAGAACACTCGGCTTACTCATCAATAACCGAAGAGGATTGATCCTGGAGATGATATGAATAGTTTGGCCTGTGACTTAATGTCGCATCTTCTGAATGGCGAACATTAGGGCCAAATATTCTTTTTCTACTGGATTGTACCGGTGTTCAGCTTCGACCATCATCCTGCTTAAGTAGTAGATAGCTTGTTCATGACCCTCATCATTCTTCTGTGCGAGGAGAGCTCCCAGAGAATAATCCATTGCTCGAACATATAGCAAAAATGGTCTTCCTATGTCGGGAGGCACCAGCACTGGAGGATTAGTGAGGTAGCGTTTGATATCATTAAATGCTTGCTGACAGGCCTCGTCCCATACGAAGGATACACCTTTCTTTATGAGACGAGAAAAAGGTTGATATCTCCCAGAGAGGTTGGATATGAATCTCCTGATATAAGCCAGACGACCTTGAAACCCCCTGAGCTCTCTCAGATTACGGGATGGTCGCATTTCTAAGATGGCCTTGACTTTATCAGGGTCCACTTGAATGTCTTTAACGGTAATGACAAACCCCAGGAATTTGCCACTGGATACATCGAGGAAGGACTTTGTAGGATTCATTTTGAGTTGATGTTGGCGCATCAACTCGAATACTATCTTTAAATCTTGGATATGAGAACCCTTGAGACAGCTTTTGACAGCGATGTTATCTACGTAACACTCCACTATTTTGCGTATATGCTCGTAGAATATGTTACTCATGGCTCGCTGATATGTGGCCCCGGCATTTTTTAACCCGAAGGGCATGACTGTGTAGCAATATACCCCCAGTGGTGTCCGGAAGGCAGTATGCTTCTTGTCTTCAGGATGCATTTTGATTTGATTATACCCTGAAAATCCGTCCATGAAAGACATGCGTTCAAAACCGTATGTATTGTCAATCATGACGTCTGTGATGGGAAGAGGGAACTCATCCTTGGGGCAGGCTGCATTCAGATCTCGAAAATCGATGCAAACACGCACTTTCCCTATCTTCTTTATGACTGGAATAATATTGGTGACCCAATCAGGATGTTGCTCTTCACGGATGAACCCGCAGGCTATCAACTTCTTGATTTCAGCTTCAATAGCATCCATCATATCCGGACGAAACCGGCGTTGATGTTGCTTCACAGGCTTCGAATTGGGTAATATATTGAGTTTATGAGTAGCCACTGTAGGATCAAGACCTGGCATATCCTCATAATTCTACGCAAAGACGTCGATATATTCTTTTATCAGCTGGATTATTTCTTCCCTTTCTTCTTCGGAAAGATTGTTACTGATAAATATCGGCTTTGGCGAAAGTTCATCCCCAACGTCGATTTGGATAACTTTATCTTCAGTGGGAGGTTCTTTCTGCTCGAACCGTAGTTCCCATTGTGTATCCATTTGCTGAGCCCAAGAGTCATTCTCAAATGGTTCAGATTCTTGTTCATCTGCTTCGAGGGAATCTGTCAATACCATATTTACTGATAATGCTCGTTCGAGATCGTCAGATGAGCCGGAGGACGACGATGCATCTTGAGAAGAGGAAGAGATATCCTCATTTGACTCAGAAGTTGCGAGGGAGATGGTATACCCTAACCCAAAATGAGTTCGTTGACAGTAGGGATCACCGTACAACGACATTCGCCTGCCTTTCCCGTAGTTGAGGCCTGGTTCCAGCTTCAAGTCATAACCCATACTTTGTATAATCTTCAAAGCCTGTGGGCTATATCCGTGAACCTGCATTTTACCAGTATCGTCATTGGGAGAATCTTCTAGTACAGTCGGTTCATTGCACATGCGACCGAAGACTATTGGATGCTGACTGCTGCGAGTAGGCAGAACAATAAAGATAGACTCCTCTTGTGGCCCATATGCCGTGATGACATTAGATGGTGACGCTACTTCCCACACATACGGATGATAGGAATCTATAGCTTTCAAGAATCTTTGTGCTATAGGTTCTATATCGTTATGGGGAGAGGATTCCTGATTCGGAATTTGAGCATCAATGTACTGGGAAAGAGGATCCTTATTATCGTCAGAAACCACATTTCTGGTTGTATTTACATCGATCGGCTGTTTGTTGCGCCGAAGGTTGATGACCAGAGGTGGAGGCTTCTGGTTCAAAGTGATCACTAGAGGATCACCTTCTTTTCCTGACTTGGTTTTGTTCAGGTGGATAGCCAGAGGTTCCATGACTTTTGGACGAGTAGTTCGCCCTTTCACCTTGATCTACAGAGGTTGCTTGGCAGAGGATTCTTCTGGCTCCCGGTGGGATTCCTCCTCTGTTTTGCCTGACACCTCCTCCATGTAGTCTTGGGTGTACAATATGGCATCGGAGTAGTAAGATTCTACTCCTTTGAACGGATTAAGATCAGCAAACTCCGTTTGAACTGTTCCTTGGGCATCTACATATTTGAAGCATTGATGTAGAGTCGAAGGAACGATGTTGTGGTCATGGATCCACGGTCTGCCCAGCAGAATATTGTAGGACACCTCTGAATCAATAACATAGCATGTAGCCACTGATCTGAGGTCACCAATCTGGATCCTCAGACGAATTTTCCCCAACGGCTTACTTTTCCTGGAGTTGAAGCCCATGATTGTAGTAGTGGTGTAAGCCAATTCGCTGGTAGGAATCCTCAGCGGTCTGAGCAGACTATAAGGAATGATGCTGATTGATGATCCCGGATCTATGTGAATCCGATCAACCTCCATGGAACCGACATATCCGGTGTAATAGAGGGGTCTGTCATGCTTGTTGTGTTTCAACAACATGTCATCTTGAGTGAAAGTAATATTCGGGACCACCTCCATCACACTATGACATTGAGGACATGCCACAGATTCTTCATCAGGGGACTTGAGCTAGGTCAAGTATGCATCCGCCTGCATCAAAGCTTCGCTCAAGGCTTGATGAGTGTCTTTGGATAGCCTAAGTAGCTCAAAAATAGACAGCCTGGCTGGAGTATGGGCCAGTTAGGCCAGGATGTCGAAGTTATATGGTTTCTCCAAATCTTTGTTTTGAATATTCTTTAAAGGTTTATCAAAGCGCACTTCTTTTTGCTTGTCCTTGACGTCGAAGTTGGTCTCGAAGGACCGGCCTCTGGTACGATGGATTCAGGTTCTGAAGGCTTGGCAGCTGAAGCGTCTGCCGTTGTTTCCTCCTGGTTACCTTCATAATCCTTGAGATAGGCTTTCCTTGAACGGGTTCCAGTAGCCAAAATATCTTCTTCTAATTTCGAGGATATTGCAACCATATGACATGGTTTGCGCTTTGAGTTCTTCTTAGACTTAGCCTTGGCAGCTTGAGTCTCTTCCTCGATCTTTGACACCAGATCTGGATGAACCCACATAATCTCGCCGTGCTGGGTAGTCAGGGCTATCAGGTCATGATTTTGACCTCTGGCTGGTGGGAGATTAACGATGTTCATCGTTGTCCGGGAAATAGGTACAACACTATCCGGAACTTCTTGAGGAGGCAGATTGCCAAATTAAAGAGAGATCATGTTGGCTGTGACCGTCTTCTCGTTGTTGTGCAGAGTGATAGCCTTAGCATCGATCAGCTCCTGGATTTTCCTTTTTAGCATATAATACGCCTTTGTGGGGTGATGTATGTACCTATAGAAAATGCAGTACTTGGGGTTATTGGTACTACCGACTTCATTAGGCCGTTTTACCTCAGGAAGGGTAATCTTACCACTTTTGATGAGACACTCGAATATACTCGAAATATCATCGTCGTCAAACGAGTACACTTCAATAGGCCTGGAAGTCTCAGATTTTGTCTGTGTGGTTGCTGCAGTCTTTTGCCTGGACGTATTGATCGCCAGAGCTTCTTTTCCTTTGGAACCACGAGGATGGTCGCTGTTGGAGGATGACTTCTTGCCTCTATCAGAGGTAGATATCATAATTCCATTATCACGCGCCTTCCGACTGTTGTCTTCAGCAGCCACCGCTGAGATGATGAACGAGGGCCAATCATGGAACTGATATGGTCCTGTGAACACCGAGATCACTGGAAGAAGATTCTTCCTACAAATATCCACCAATGCCGAGTCTGAAACTCCTGGAGGCATTTGCAAAGTGGCTTGACGAAAACGTTCGATGAAAGTGCGAACGTTTTCTTTCTTCTTCTGCTTTACTTCGATGAGAGAGGACATGGACATATCCATCCCTCCTTCGTAGAACCGCACGAAGAACAAAGTCTTGAAATCTTTAAAGGAAGCAATGTAGTTGTTCGCCAGACTACGGTACCACTGATAAGCCACTCCCGAAAGACAGCCTTTGAACACTCGAGTGAGAAGGGCGTCATTCCCTTATAACAACACCGTCATCATACTGAAGTAGTTCATGTATTGGCTCGGTGATGTCTTTCCCTCAAACAAAGCCATAGTCTGTGGTTTGTATTTAGGAGGGAAAGGAACTTCATCCCAGATAGCTGGGTAAGGCTGGTTGATTCCCAATTTCTTTAACTGATCCTTATGTTTTAAGGCATCAAATTGGGCTTTCAGTTCCCGCACCGCCTGCATCGGATCTTCAGCCGAAAGAGGGACCGCGAAGTGGTGAGAGATCGGTTGTATCATGACTCCAACAGGAGGCAATACATTCTCCGAGTTAGGAAGTGGAGGAGCTGCTGACTCCTGATCTAGAGCAGGCTCCTGATTCGCATTGGATGGTGGTAAGTCCACCCCCACACGTATCTGATTCGGAGGGACCGAGGCTTGAGCTATAGCAGCTGTATATTGAGTCAGCATCATCTGGTGCATATTCTCTATCATGGATTGTATCTCTTTCAGATATGTCTCCAACACAGCGATGCGTTGCTCAGTATTTCCTGACAAGGAAGCCTTTTCGCGTTCATCTTCAATGGAATAGACCCCCATTTCTTTGGATGTCATTGAAGGGCTAGTATAGGTCTCTGTAGAGAATGACTCTATACTTTCAGTATCTGATTCGGGAAACTGGCGACCCCAGTGTCGGAATCAGAAGAATACGAAGCCGGTTATCGTGACCTCGAACGAGTGTTTTGGAACACCCCAGCTTCAATGTTCTCAAGGAGTTTATTGAATCTCCTTTGGCTTGGAGTTATAGAAGGATGACGTCTTGAATTTGACCTTCTACTAGGAACGTGTGAAGCCATGTTCACTGATGCGTATGTAGGTTCCTCTTCCTGTAAAGGCACAGAGTAGTTCAACCGGTCAAAAACCGACCGTTTTGCTTCAGAACAGCAATAATTAACTACAATCCTATGACTATTACAATAGTGCTCCCTAGGAGGCGTAATAGGCATGTTGGAAAATCCCCTATCCTTGCATTTCTGTATCAGATGTTCAAGCAAGTCGGGAGGATTAACAGAAGAAGAAGAAGGCTTGTTCTTTCTGTTTACATCAGTTGGAATACGGATATTGGGAATCCCAAGTCTTTTCCCGCCATACGTATATAGCAGTTCAGCCATGTGAGTTGCAGCTGATCCATAAGGTGCGAATCTATCCACCAAATAGGCCTTCTTTATGTCGAGGGGCTTGACTTGGCGTAATTTAGAAATATGCTCAGGTTGGAATAAAACTGAGGAAGTCTTCAATCGGCCATTAGCTTCTCGCGTAATCTGGAGAACGGACAGATTCTTGCCTTGCCAGCGTAAAGGCTAAGAAGTTGAGAGATCCGCCACTTGTTTTCTCTTGCGTAGATTGTAGGGCCCATATGCTTTTCAACGGAGGAGAGAGGTATTTTTACGCATGGAGCGCATTGGGAATCTCTGATTTGGCGCTGAGACATTATCATAAATTTTGTCTGCCACGTCAGCGACGAGAGACAAGTTTTTACGCGCAAAGCGCGTTGTATACTTCTGGGTGGGCACTGAGGCATTGCCAGAAGTTTTGTCTGTTCCGCCAGCGACGGAAGACTGAGTTTTACGCGCAAGGCACGGAGTGGACTTCTGGATTGGCATTGAGGTATTGCCAGAAGTTTTGTCTGTTCCTCCAGCGACGGGAGACTGAGTTTTATGCGCAAGGTGCGGAGTGGACTTTTGGATTGGCACTGAGGCATTGCCAGAAGTTTTGTCTGCCATGTCACAGGTGGGAGACAGAGTTTTACGCGTAAGGCGCGGAGTAGACTTCTGGATTGGCACTGAGGCATTGCCAGAAGCTTTGTCTGCCACGTCACAGACGGGAGACAGAGTTTTACGCGCAAGGCGCGGAGGTTGCAAAGCTACAACCTTGCTGGTCGGAGAAGTCAGAGAGTCGGCAGGATTGGTAAGGGATGTCTGGGGCATCCAGACCTTATGCAATTTTCTGTGGTCTTGGACAGTGAGAGAGTGAGAGCTACCCTCTGCTCGAAGCATATCTTCGTAGGCGGACTGGTCAAACTGGACAACCAAAGTCTTCTTTATGGATCCTACTGATACTTCATCGTGTTGAGCAATTGCTTTCTCGTCAGATGAGAAATACATTTCCAGCAGAGTCGCCAGCTTGTGTTTGATAATAAACGAAATAAATAAAACTAGGTTTATACAAAACCCTTTCTTAGGTTTACAAACAAGAAGTACTATTAATCCTATACGAGGATGTTAAGTACAAAATTTAATCTGGGTAAATATTGCTATAGGAGTCTGATTTGCGGTCGATCACTTTGTCCCTTGGACCACACGATGATGAAGAAGTGCCGTAGAAGAAGAAGAAGCTTCAAAGATGGCAAAGGAGAGTGGATGCTTGATGCCAAAATCATCGATCACTACTCTCTGTCTATGCTCTTCTCTCTCAAGAATGACCTTTCGACCTTCTGACTTCTTTCCCCTTCAAAGTCCTCGACCCTTTCAAAATTCCGACCTCTTTTCCCTTCAAAGTCTTCAACCCTTTTTAAATTTTGACCTTGACCTCTGTGGACGAAGGTCTCCATTTATAGAGTTTTAGTGACAGTAACCGTCCAGTCGGCGTAGAAGCCGGACAGTGGAGAGTGTGGCACTTTTTACGCGGCGGTTATAATAACTGCCACCCATGTATAAATGATCTTCTGAATAAGCGTGTGACGCGTGTCCCATTGAGAGATAATGCGTATAACTGCTGCGAAGACCACAACATGCAAGCTACGTAGGTAACTGCTCCTCGAGTAGAAAAGGTTGGCGTAGAAGCCAATAACTGTCACCATGGCGTAGAAGCCAAATAGTTTGTCAAATTGGCGTAGAAGCCAAGTGGTTGTCGAGTCGGCATAGAAGCCAAGTAGGCGTAGAAGCCGTCAGGTTGGCATAGAAGCCAAGTAGGCATAGAAGCCGTCAGGTTGGCATAAAAGCCAAGTAGGCGTAGAAGCCGAGTAGGCGTAGAAGACGTCAGGTTGGCATAGAAGCCAAGTAGGCGTAGAAGCCGTCAGGTTGGCATAGAAGCCAAGTAGGGCGTAGAAGCCGAGTAGGCGTAGAAGCCGTCAGATTGGCATAGAAGCCAAGTAGGCGTAGAAGCCGTCAGGTTGGCATAGAAGCCAAGTAGGCGTAGAAGCCGAGTAGGCATAGAAGACAGCCGATATTCCTTCTTTGAATGAGGTCTTGAGCGTATTCTGGACCGAATAGTCTTGTCACTCACCAATACAAAATATATAGCCTGAGTTGGCGTATTTCGAGGAGATAGCATACAGCATACTCCTATAGCTGAAAATAGCCAGGTCGGCGTATTTCAAGGAGATAACGTACATCGTGCTTCTATGGTTGAAAATAGCCTGATGGCGTAATATGCAAAGGTGATGATGTGGACGTATTAGCCGTAATCATGGCTCACCCAGTCTTTGGAAGTAGAACCAAATCTCGTGCATTAAATGCAGAGATCTGCCCCCATTCTGAGCATTAAATGCAGAGACGTGCCTCGAGCTCTGTCGAAGAGCAGCTTTTGACGTGGCAGTTCGTTTTGTCTTCTGCTGAGCGTAAATGCTCACCTCTGCCTGTGTAAAACTAGGCAGCGTATTCCCTTATATACGTAAAAGCACTTTGTATCAGGGAAATGGTACTAAACGACGGTTTGGGTCTCTGTGCCGCACCATCATTACAGCCGTCGTCTGGATAGTCGTGCAGTACTCTTTGTCAAGAGTCAGGTTCACTGCATGATCTGACAGGTTCGTTCGAGGAATACGAAGCATTCCTCGTACACTTCTATGCTGCATTAAAAGCAGATGAGTTTTATGCCATAAAGGCGATGTAACAACCTTTTTACGCCGAAGTAGCCTGGAGATACTATATTATGCGGGTTGTTCTGGAGCTTATATTTTACGCTGTACTAGTGATTATGCTCTGTTGTACGCCGATGACTCTGAAGTCATGATTTATACCACCCAGTACTGCAATACTGCGTATAACTCCTTAGCGTATTTTTCATGCTTCTACATCCATCAAGATATGAAATAACTGGAAGCATAAATAGATGAGTATGTAACAAAATACTCAGGATAAATCCTCTGGCACAACCTCATCCTCTGGTGCCAGTACTGCTCCAGCGTCAGCTCATGTCCCGTATATCTCGGGGTAATTCCTCCTCTACTGTACTTGGGGACATAATCCAGATCCAGGTCCTCAAGGGACATAGCAAGGTACAAGAATAACTCAAGCCAAACGAAATACAATATATAAAAATAGATCCTCAGGGCAAGCTATGTAATCAGTTATGTGAAATGCAAATCCTTCTCATAATGGGGTTGTATCTGTGCTCCGCACCGGCCACCATTCTGCTAAGATAGTAGATGGAATGTTCATAACCCACATTACTTTTTTGAGCTAGTAGATCTCCGAGGGAGTGATCAGTTTTTCGTACATATAGCAAGAAGGGTCTTCCTACAACGGGGGCTACCAATACTGGGGGGTTCATAAGATACTCCTTGATATTGTCGAAGGTGCGCTGACATTCTTCGTTCCAGACAAATGAGAATCCCTTCTTCATGAGATGAATGAAAGACTGACAACTCTCACGCCCCGATCCCGCAGGGGGGCGTTCGTCCTTGCTTGGGTCATTGTGGGACCAATTCGTCCTCGCATGGGCGTGATGTCGTTCAAGCCTAAGCTGCGCTTACACAAGGCCAAAGCTTAAACAATCGCAAGTAAGATATTCAAGACAAGAGCAGCGATACAATATTGCAGAAAAGTAAAGAACACTATGGCATATAAAAATAAGCTCTTTATTGATAATCAAGATGTGTTACAAGCGGCGCTTGGCCGAGATTATAGTTCGCGCAAGCTTTTTTTCTCTTGATTACAATAACATCGTTCCATACATTACATTAATTTATATAAAAGCAGCTCAAAGGAAATCTCGATACGGCTCAAGGCATCGACTCTAGATTTTTGGTTCCTTGGGATGAGGCACGGCTATCGCTTCCTCGGACGATCCAGCACCTGAGAACAAGCAAACTGTAGGTGGGTCAGCACTTTGGAGAAAGTATTGGTGAGTATAAAATCAACGAACAGAAGCAACACTCCCTGAAACCCACACTAAGTAAGCATGTGGAAAAATATTACATTACTAGTGATCTTTCTAGTTTTACCTAGATTCGTTTCATGCTGTACAAGATTAGAGTCAGTTTACATCTTTTCGAAAATATACCTTTGAAACTAGTTTGCATATTTGATACACACAAGCAAGCTATAGGGACAATGTTCTATCGTGCAGTGCAAAACATGTATCGTGAGCCATATTCGATCTCTTAGTAACAAAAGTTATCTCTAGTGGACTGTTTATCTCAAATCAAGACAAGTGCATCAAGTAAAATATACAATTCGATTCAAAGGGGCCAGCAACATATTCAAGTAGAACAGAATATATCTCATTTAACATTTAGGACTAGGAACATAAGAAAATACAAGTGATTACTTATTCAGTGATCCTTACCCATGGCCAAACGGTTATCCCTACAGCAGACATACAAGTTAGCAACATATGCATATATATAAATGAGGTTCTCTTTTCCTGTCTGTCTCTGCATCAAACAGTTAGGTATGAAAGAAGGCTAGCCTAGCATGCGCCCTAACTACATGATGGTCCCTTCCACGGGATTAGCAAGTGGGACGTACAAGCCCATCACACTAATGACAGATCGGCTAATAGCTGCTGAGACACATGGTTGCTATACACTAAAATATGCTCAAAATAGCAGCCGGGACACATGGTTCAATACTACACTAAAATCTACACCCTCCCATAAATAAAGACTTCTAGTCTTAGGGTATTCTAGATCGCTTCCAGGCCGAACGATTCCAGTACCTCAGGAACCGCTCGAGAGATAAACCTTGTGCATAAGTTGTCAGACCGATACATGCATGCACTTCTATCAGATAAATACTATATGATGCACATGTTCCAGAACAAGCAAGCAAGCATATCAATCAAGCTATAGAGCCGGAGCTCTCAATCAATCAAGCATATCAATTAAGGACTTCAAGCCTCAGGACAGACTATTAGTCTAGATGCACATGTTCAAGCTATTCATACAGTTATATCTCTTTACTATGCGATCAATGAAACATGTTGAAGAAATCTAGCTTTTTTAACAAGTAACAGGCAAGAACAGTTCTATAAATCTAGCATGAAATTCTATCTCTTTAGTGCGATAACGATCAAGTAAGCAATCTAGTATTTAAGCAAGTATAGTAGTCATTCCAATATCTCTCAAGATAAGCATGTAGTTCTATTCTTGTTTAGCATACGGTGAAAACATATGAACATTCTTTTTACTCTTATCTATTAGCAGGACAACAGTTCGTTCGTTAGCGGTATCCGTATAACTAAGCATGCAATGTTTCTATCTGTAAACTCTCTCGACTAGATTGCAGCTTAGATAGTGAAATTAGGATTATTTTTAGAAAATTAGGAATTTATTACAGCATTTTAAATTATTAAGTAATATCCTATATTTCTTAGTGCACCTGACCATCACATCAATAATTAGAGCATTACACTGACTGTTACCCCCAAGCAAAGTTCACATACCTCTTCTAGACATGTCAGTCTACTATTCTGAACTTTGTGCAACTCACAAATACCCTGGCATGAGTCTCGTTTTAGTCGCACAAATATCGTTACAAACGTCCGTATAAATTTTCAATTAATTTCCAAGCCTGTACCCTTGTCCGTTCCAATCGAAATTAGAGGCCCAACAGGAACCTATTTTGTCCAAAATAAATTACGTTATTATTCTATTTTGAGTATACTACATCTAGTATACTCACACTTCACTAAATTTTGGCCCTGCATATTTTTAAATAATTAGAAAATACTGTGCGCATTAATTTCTAAATAAATTAATACGGTGACCAGCATCGCCCAAAACTAGGCCCAGCCCCTACCCAGACTCACCCCCATACCCTCAAGACCCTTACTGAACACCCCCCCTCATTTCTGTTCATTACGTCGCCCTCAAAAATGATGTATTTTTCTCAAACAAATTCACAATTACGCAAATTCCCAATTAATAGGGCTCTTGTGCAATTTGTGAAACTGCAGGGTTTTATCTGCAAAATTGTATGTGTGAGGTGTCCACCTCCCATTGGAGGGTGAATCTCCACCCTCCATTCCAAATTAGGCCTAGATGCAATGCATTTACATGCATTTATGTAACCTAAAAATATCTAGATATTTTACACAAGAAATGACATAAATGCCCCTAACCCTAACCCCTTCACAAATCCTATAAAACCCCCCCTCTCAACCGAACCCTCACTCACTCTCACCTCAGCCTCCCCCCACCTCCGGCCACTTCACCACTGCCTCGACCCTCCCTCGGCCTCCCCCCCGGCCACCGCACTACCGCCCTAGCCGCCGCCACCCACTGCCAGCAGCATCCACACCACCATCACCCACAGCCCGCACCACCACTCCCCTACCACCCGACCTCCCCTAAACCACCACCACCGCCACCACAGGCCACCACACCCGCCACTACCACCTTAGCCATCACCTCCGCCACCGGACCACCACCGCCACCCCCCCACGGCCGCCGCAACCACCGCCACCACTGCCCACAGCCCCCGACCTTCCCCTCCCGACCACAGTACCACACCCCCGACCTCCCTCACTCTCCCCACCGCCACCACAGGCCACCACCACCACCACTACCACCACCGCCATCACCTCCGCCGCCGCCCTGCCACCCTGAGCCGCCGCCACCGCCACCGCAGCCGCCGCCGCAGCTGCTACTAACTGCCACTGCTATTGCTGCTGCTGCTGCGGCCGGCCACCGCCGGAGCTCCGCCCCTCCGCCCGCGACGACGACCCGGACGCGACCCCCCCCCTGACACGTCAGGTACCCCCCCTCCCTATACGTATATGTATACGTATATATATATGTATATTAATAATAATATAATAATATATAATATATATATATTATATTTATATATAACAATATATATATATATACATAAAATAGTATATATATATATATATATATATATATATATATATATATATATATATATATATTTAATAGTATATATAATATTAAATATATATATATATATATATATATACTGTTATATATTAAATATATATATATATAATATATATATATATTATATATATATATATATATTATATTATATTACTATTATTATACTATTAAATATATATATATATATATATATATATACACTATATATATACTGATATATATTAAATATATATATAATATATATATTATTACTATACTATTATATATATATATATATATATATATATATATATATATATATATATATATATATATATATATATATATATATATATATATATATAATTAAAATATATATATACTATGTATATATAAAATATATGTATTATATTTTTGTATACTATTACTACATAATTATATACTTATATTATGTATATGTATATATATACCCTATATATATATATATATATATATATATATATATATATATATATATATATATATATATATATATATATATATATATATATATATATATATATATATACCCTTTATATATTTAAATATATATAAATACATATGTTTTATATATATATATTTATTATTATGTATTATATAATATATATATATATATATATATATATATATATATATATATATATTTATACTATACTATATTTATATGTATATATTTATATTATGTATATATATACTTAATATATATTTAAGTATGTATAATATGTATGTATATACTTAAATTATTATATATTATATATATATAAATATATATATATTATGTATATAAGTATGAATATATGTATTTTAATATATATATATTATTATTATACTATATATATATATCCTATACTATAAGTACGTATGCTTACTGCGTAATTATTAAAATTATAAATTCACGAACTCATGTACGTCTTAAACAGAGTGCACCTACGACGCAGTTAGTGATCCCAGGTCACAGAACCCTTCAGACACAACTGCGGGAACAGGTTTTTGGCACGCCCAGCTTAAGGACATAGGCAAGTATACCTTGCCAAAGTTTTACTGTTTAAATATTAAACTGTTGTATGTTATTTTTATTGAACTTACATATAACTGTGCGCGTCCGAGACTGACTCGGGTGCCGTCGACGAATACGTCGACATGTAGTATAACTGACTTAGACTTTAGCAGACTCACCTACAGTTGTGAGGGTATTCTAATATCCTCCTAGACCCTGACACTTGTATACGCAACACGTTTACAATTCATATTGGGATACGAGTTTGCGCATTCGATTAGCTACCGGTGCGTGTGACGTGCATCACGGCTTAGCACAAAATCAGGACTATTTAGAAAAGTTATGACTTGGCATATAGCTACTTGGTATACACGTTATGGATTCGACTTCTATAACCGCATTGGGCGGGGAAGACAACTAGTAGGCGTATGGGACACCCACCTTCTTTATTGCAGATACCGTACTCTTCGGAGTGATACAGACGTATATATTCTTTGCAGATACCATGTCCCTTAGAGTGTTGGACGATATATATATATATACAGATACCTCATTCTTCGGAATGATGGACGTTGTGGATACCACACTCTAGAGGACGATGGACGTTATGCCTACGCCTACCCATACGTACCAAGGTTGTCTTTACATTGCATTCACTTAGATGGTTAGCTTACCCTTTATTTATTCAATATTTATATATATGGCATATTTTTATGTATTTTGTTACGTCCCACTGAGGACCTGGTTCCCTTTTAGATCTAGACGAGGCGTACTATCCCACGGTGTATGAACCCGGACAGGAGACGAGGTACGCAACTGAGGAGAAACTAGAGGTGATGCCATCAGAGTCTCCCTGATCTTTAGTAGTATCATCATCTGGAGCTGGAGCCTCTTACCTAGATAGACGATGCTCTAGTTTTATTTCAGCACTTTTATCCTTATCTTTTGTAGTGGGTTTGTTCCCACCAGACATATCTGATTTGTACTATGACATTTCAGACTCAGCACTTATATATTCTAGCACTTATTTATTTCAGTACTCCTTGATATTTTGTGGATGAGATTAGACTTTACCTGTTATCTTCTAGTATTAAACTTGTTAGTATTTTAGGACAGCGTAGCACGTCTCTTTGGGTCCATTAAATTGGGTAATCCCTTAGTGACGTGTCAGCTGGCCAATGCCACGTGGCCTGGTCCAACATATTTTGGGACTGGGGCATGACACTATCTTTAACTAGCATGACAATTGTTCTCTCTCTTTAGACAAGCATACAAGTTCTCTAGTTAGGAAAGCAGATTCGTTTCAATGACAAGCAATACGAGTTCTCTTATTAAGCATGCAGAGTCAGGTTCTATCATTCTTCTTATGAAACTATATTCTTAGAACAAGCATTCAAAAACTCAGATTCTTTATTAAGGCATACAAGAATCAGAGAATAAAGTTTTGCCCACTCACTTAGATCAATCGTCTAGTGGTTCGATCGAGAACTCTCCGAGAAGGCTTTTGCCCGAGCAAGCAAAGCGACATCACTTGTACATAGTGCCTACGCGGAACGGGGCACTACATACTTACCCACCAAGAAAGAGTTTTGTCCTCGAAACTCAAGGAGAAACTTTCGATATCCAGAGAAGCGATAGTCCTTATCCCTCACCATCCTCAATCGAAAACTCTAGCAGTCAGAACTCAATAAAACTTTAGACATCAAAAATCATAAATCACATCTCAAACAATAAATTAAATACAAAAAACTTTTGTCGGCATCTTTAAGAATATCTATGGACTTATTGTACGGAACGCTCATTGAGGTAACGATATCAAGTGGCAAAGAACATCTTGAGTTGAATTTAAGCAGTGAAATGGCCATAGGGTCGACTCGCTCTGATACTATTATGTCATGCCCCGATCCTGCAGGGGGCTGTTCATCCTCGCTTGGGTCCTTGCGGGACCGATTCATCCTCGCGTGGGCGTGATGCCGTGTAAGACTAAGCTACGCTTGCACAAGGCTAAATCTTGAACAAGGACAAGTAAGCTATTTAAGACAGGATCAGCGGCACAATATTGCAGAAAAGTAAAGAATACTATGTCATATAAAAACAAGCTCTCTATTGATAATCAAGATATCTTACAAGCGGCGCTTGACCGAGAGTACAGTTTTCTCAAGCTCTCTTTGTCTCGATTACAATAATATCATTCCATACATTATATCCCTTTATACAAAAGCAACTCAAAGCAAACCTCAATACAGTTCAAGGCATCGACTCTAGATTTTTGGTTCCATGGGATGAGGCACGGGTATCGCTTCCTCGAACGATCCAGCACCTGAGAACAAGCAAACTATTGGTGGGTCAGTACTTTGAAAAAAGTACTGGTGAGTATAAAATCAACGAACAGAAGCAACACTCCCTGAAACCCACACTAAGTAAGCATGTGGCAAAATATTATATTACTAGTGATCTTTCTAGTTTTACCTAGATTTGTTTCATGCAGTACAAGATTATAGTCAGTTTACATCTTTTCAAAATATGTCTTTGAAACCAGTTTGCATATTTGATACATACAAGCAAGCTATAGGGATAGCGTTCTATCGTGCAGTGCGCAACATGTATCGTGAGCCATATTCGATCTCTTAGTAACAAAAGTTATCTCTAGTGGACTGTTCATCTCAAATTAAGACAAGTGCATCAAGTAAAATATATAATTCGATTCAAAAGGGCCAGCAGCATATTCAAATAGAACAGAATATATTTCATTTAGCATTTATGACTAGAAACATAAGAAAATACAAGTGATCACTTATTCAATGATCCTTACCCATGGCCGAATGATTATCCCTGCAGCAGACATGCAAGTTAGCAACATATGCATATATATAAACGAGGTTCTCTTTTCCTGTCCGTCTCTGCATCAAACAGTTAGGTATGCAAGAAGGCTAGCCTAGCATGCGCCCTAACTACATGATGGTCCCCTCCACAGGATTAGCAAGTGGGACGTACAAGCCCATCTCACTAATGACAGATCGGCTAATAGTTGCTGAGACGCATGATTGCTATACACTAAAATATACTAAAATATACGAAATAGCAGTCGGGACACATGGTTCAATACTACACTAAAATCTACGCCCTCCCGTAAATAAGGACTTCTAGCCTCAGGGTATTCCATATCTCTCACATGCCGAACGATCCCCAGTGCCCTAGGAACCGCTCGAGAGATAAACCATGTGCACAAGTTGTCAGACTGATGCATGAATGCACTTCTATCAGATAAATACTATATGATGCACATGTTCCAGAGCAAGCAAGCAAGCATATCAATCAAGCTATAGAGCTGGAGCTCTCAATACTCTTGCCTAATAGCCACACCCTCCCGTAAATAAGGACTTAAATCCTCAGGGCAGACTATTAGTCTAGATGCACATGTTCAAGCTATTCATACAGTTCTATTTCTTTACTATGCGATCAATAAAACATGTTCAAGCAATCTAGCTCTTTTAACAAGTAACATGTAAGAACAATTCTATAAATCTAGCATGCAATTCTATCTCTTTAGTGCGATAACGATCAGGGAAGCAATCTAGTATTTAAGCAAGCATAGTAGTCATTCCACTATCTCTCAAGACAAGCATGTAGTTCTATTTTTGTTTAGCATACAGTAAAAATATATGAACATTCTTTTACTCTTATCCATTAGCAGGGCAGCGGTTCATTCGATAGCGGTATCCGTGTAACTAAGCATACAATATTTATATCTTTAACTAGCATGACAATGGTTCTATCTCTTTAGAAAAGCATTCAAAAACTCAGATTCATTATTAAGGCATAAAAGAATCAGAGAATGAAGTTCTGCCCTGTTACGTCCCAGTCCTAAAATACCGAAGGACTAGCCACGTGGCAATGGCTAGCAGTACAATCCAATGGGCAAACCCAAATTAATGGACCCATTAGGGTGTACTTAAGCTATAAAACAATAATAAAGTGGTCTACGATACAAGTCACAATCTAATTCTAATCTTATCCACAGAAGATAATCATAGTTCAAATATCAGAATAATCAAGATGAAATATAAATCAACAAGTCTTATCAATAAAATGTCTCGGGGAACAACCCGATAATAAGTTTAATACAGAAATCCACGAGACATGAATAGAGTATCAAGAACAGAAATAACTGAGTAATAAAATACTCAGGAGAAGTCTTCTGGTATCACCTTATCCTCTGGTACTAGTACTGTTCCAGTGTCTACTCCTGTCCCATATATCTCGGGGTAGATCTCCTCTGCTAAACCTGGGAACATAATCCGGATCCAGGTCCTTAGGGGATATAACAAGGTACAAGAATAACTCAAGCCAAATAAATACAGTATATAAAATATATCAATATGGCAAACTATGTAACCAGCTATGTGATATGTAAATGAGAGCATTAATCATACTCAGGCTGAAACTACTATAGGCTCTGTGTCGAGGAAACCCATAGCAGCATTTATATCTCGAAGGGACAGTACTTGTGCCAAAGCTCTGGTCAGAGTCTAAGGTACCTCCAGAATAACTATATATATATATATATATATATATATATATATATATATATATATATATATATATATATATAATCAACCTTTTGTATGGTAAGACTCTCCTCACCCAAAGTAACCTCACGTCTCATGTCCATGACACGCAAGATCAAGACCTCTAGCTAATGCAACGAGTCATAATGATAGATCTTCATATAGAAAATCTATGTCACGAATCCTGTAACCTATACATAATTACCATGAATGACTCAGGAAGATTCTGTCTCATGAACTGTGTCAAGTATCCTATGGTATGATGTACTTGATAAAGCAAGCACGAAAATGTATAGGGTCGCGATATCAATCTCTAGATGGCGTTACACAACTCCTCGTACGGTATTGACACCCGAATATTATTCGGACGCTAAGAAATGTCACACGGTCTTAGGTTGAACATATATAACATATAAATAAATCAAGATAATAATATAAAGCAGGTACTGCAAGATTAGCAAGGTACACTTGCCTGGGTTTGGATTCCTCCGATTGCTCCGATCTCTGCGGAATCTTCAAGTACTTCTCCGGATGCTAAAATAAATATTACCATCATGCTCAGAAGATATGAAATAGCTAGGATTGCCTATCCATAAGTCCAATTTGGACACATGGGCAAAATTGATAGTTTCTGGTCAAAGCGGGATCCACCTGTGGCCCACTTCGCACCGAAAAATATGCCAGAGACAAGGTTCTCCAAATTCATAAAACTTAGTGTCTATAAGTCCATAACGACGATACGAACCCAACAAAATATCCAGAACTGGATTCTGATGAGCCACTCACAAAATCGCCCATCAAGTGGAGCCGTGGGGCCCACGATACGGGATTTTATTTACGTCCTCAGAATCGAACCAAACTTGGGTCATATGACCAACGTATCGCTATGAGTCCGATGACGTAAGTTTTATTGCGAAACGACGAGCACACACAAAGTTACAACTAGTTTCAGAACAAGCCCGATACGGGGCAATTTCGATGGATACGAATTAATTCCGGTGTGCAAGCACATCCAAATCAACTTTTGCAAAATCTTACACGTCCGTATTAATGATGCGCACCTTTCTATAAAATTCACACACGGCGAAGTCATCTCGTTTAGCCGAACGCACCCAGTTTCGAGAGAATTCAGGTTTTAAATGACCAAAATTTTGGTCAATTTTACCCTCGAATAAAATATAATCTATAGCACAATAAAATAAACTAATTACAGGGTTTAAAACTCAGTTATATTATCTAATTAACTATTTAAGTAAATTTTAGAATTATTAAACAGGTTACATGCAAAACGGTCGTGAACTTGTGAGTTCGGAATAATTTTTGAATTATTGAAATTAGGATAAATTTTTCTGTTTTTGCATCACGGTTTGCGATCGACATAGGACACGATACCCTAGTATAATTGCACGGGGTTCGAGAGGGTTATACAACGAACGCGTCGCAACAGACTGTTCGAAAAATGATGCGACGAGGAGAGAAAAAATCTTACCAGAACGAGGAGTCAGAATCGACTATACGTCGTGTGGATGAGGCGGCGCGGCGTGTGCTTGGCCGGTCGGCGGCGGCGCTGTGCTCGGCGTGGTGCGGCTGGACCGTCGGTGGTCACTGGTGTCGGCTTCGGGCTGCTGCAGCGGAGTCATCGGAGGGAGAAGGTGGCAGAGGCAGGGGAGCTCGGGTGGCCGGAGGAGTCGGGGTCGTACGGAGAGGCGTCGTGCTCTGGTGGTGGAGAGATGGCGGAGGCGTCGGTGATGGCGGTGGTGGAAGCGGAGGATGATGGGGCCGGGGTCGCCGGGGTTGGGCTAGCGGAGGAGGCGGCATCGCCGGAGGATGGTGGTGCTGGGGAGTCGTGGTGTTGGGGGTGGCCGGGGATGACGTGGTGGTTAGCGGTGGTGAAGACTGGGTTTTATAGTAGGAAGGGCGAGGCGGCATTTACTGGAAGGGTTTTGGAGAGGCCGGCGGTTTCGGCTGGGAGGTGAATGGCCGCGGGGAAGTAACGGCCGGCGGCGGATGAACGGTCGGGTGAAATTTATTTCTACGGTTACTGTAGCCTAGTGGGTCGGGTCGGGTTAGCGGGTCGGGTTTTGGGTATGGATCCGAATCCGACCCGATAGGAGTTTGGGTTGGTTTATTTTTGGTTAAGTTTTGGTCAGTTTATATTGGTTGGTTCAATCCGGTTCAGGTTGGTTTAAACCGGTTTATTATGGTTTAATTAAAATCTATGTTTTTGGGTATTTAAAAATAGTTTTTGGGTCCAATAAATTCTAAAACAATTTCGCTATGACTAATTATTTATTTTACACTCAAAAATATTATTTTCATAATATTTTAATATTTAATTTTATTCATAAAAATAATTTAATTTCAGAAAATATTTATTTTAATTAGTTAAAAATCACAAAAAAATTCCAAAAATTTATTTTTATTTCTAAAATATCTGGGTGTTTACAATCTACCCTCCTTAAAATAATTGTGTCCTCTCAATTAAGAAAATAAAATATAGCCGGTCAAAAGAGATGACGCGGTTGCAAGACATATTGGAAGCACGACACAAAGGATAAAGAATCATGAATAAGGAGAAATCGAGAGAACGTGTGAGGGTTAAGCAGAATACGTAGGGAAGGAATAAAAATATTTCCCTAGGCAATGAGAGATAAGTAATTCCAGAGTAAAGGAATCTGGATAGAGCAAGAAAATCTACATCTTAGGAAAACTTAGGTATCAAGTACTAACAAATTCATAATTTTAGACTTAGGCTAGGGAATAGAATTAATAGGCACGTGCTAAAGTATTACTAGAAATAGATAGCTACGATAAAACTTAAATCTTACGCGTATTCGTTACTCCACGAGTCTGTGCGTCCTCCATTGTCATCGTAAAAGTCTGTCCGCGTCCTTGTGCTGGTGCCCTCTACTGTTGCTGGGCATGCTGTAAGAGTGCTGCTCGTGGTGCCAAGGGTGGCCTTGGTTGATATCCTTCCGGTGCTGATAAAGCTGGTCGATCTACCATCGGTGCTCCTTCTCGACGCTCATGGCACTCCCTCACTGAATGCTGACTGGATCCGCAAGCTAAACATAATCCCAATCTGTGTCGGTATTCCTTGGCGAGATGGCCTGCCTTGCTACAGTAGTGACAAGAAGGAATGACTAGTGCTAGTGGTGTAGATGCTCTCTGTGGTTGGTGCATGTGAGGTCTCTTTGCAGCTTCTCCATATGGTACTCTGGCTGGTGCTGATGTGAAAGGCCGCTTCAGACTGGACTCTCTCCTGGTGATATGCTCCATGCGTCGGGCTGCAGCAAGGACGTCCGTATAAGAAGTAGGTACAACGGATCAGATCAATCTCTGGAGCTCAAAGCTAAGTCCATCAAAGAACTTCTCCGCCTTCTCTTCTTCTGTCAGGATCAGGGTAGGGGAGAAGCAACTCAGACGAATAAACTCCGCATTATACTCTTTCACTGTCATATTGTCTTGAGTGAGGTGATTGAACTTGTCCCGAAGTTCTGATCGAGCAATAGATGGAATGTACATCTCCTGAAAGAGTCTGGAGTACTTCTCCCAAGTGACTCGGTATGGTCCTAGCCATCTCTCCTCAGATAGCCACCAGTGATGTGCATTGCCCGTTAACTGCATCCGGACGACAGTCATCCAACGTTCCCTTGGAAGCTCAGCTGCTTCCAATTGGTGTTGAGTGTTTGTGAGCCACTCATGAACTTCAGTGGGCTCCTCCTTGCCTAAAAAGGTGTGAGACTTCAGCTGGAAAATTTTGGTGATAGATCCCGTCGATAGCCGTCTAGATGATGGGTTTGCCTATTCTAGTGCGGTCACTATACTGTTTCTCAGATTCTCTGCCTCGTGACGCTGAGCCACTTGATGAATCTGTTGTTGGGCTTGCATCATTGCGTAGAACATTTGGAATATTTGCTGACCATCCATAGGCTGTCCTGGTAGAAAAATAGGCATCGATGGAGTAAACTACGACGGTGGTGGAATATCGTCTCGCCGGAACCTTGAGGCGTGCTAATCTGCTTGATTGCTTTGGTGAGTGGAGGGATCTCCACTTAATGGCGTCACTTCATCTTCGTAGGTGACAACTGCAACTTATGGTGTTCCTTCGGGAGTCTTGTCGCTTGCTTGTGGATCCATTACTGCATCCAAAATAAACTATAAGAGGTGAACAGAGGAATCAAGGCAGGATGCAAGTCAAGAATTAATTTGAAATCGATATAGAGGTCAAAAATGAATCAAACAAGTGGATGAGATCATATAACTTATCCTATCCTTATCGCAAGCTTGCTTGATTCCTTAGTTGAAACTGAAGTAACATAGTCATAGACCTACATCGTAGACCTTATTAATTTAGATCTGCATGGGCCACCACAAAAACTATGTCACACCTCAGTCCCAAAATACCGAGGGACTAGCCACGTGGCAATAGCCAGCAGCACACTCCAATGGGCAAACCCAAATTAATGGACCCATTAGGGTATACTTAAGCTATAAAAAAACAATAAAGTGGTCTACGATATAAGTCACAGTCTAATTCTAATCTCATCCACAGAAGATAATCACAGTTCAAATATCAGAATAATCAAGATGAAATATAAATAAATAAGTCTTATCAATAAAATGTCTCGGGGAACAACCCGATAATGAGTTTAATACAGAAATCCACGAGACATGAATAGAGTATCAAAAACAGAAATAACTGAGTAATAAAATACTCAGGAGAAGTCTTCTGGTATCACCTCGTCCTCTGGTACTAGTACTGTTCCAGTGTCTACTCCTGTCCCGTATATCTCGGGGTAGATCTTCTCTGCTAAACCTGGGGACATAATCCGGATCCAGGTCCTCAGGGGACATAGCAAGGTACAAGAATAACTCAAGCCAAATAAATGCAGTATATAAAATGTATCAATAGGGCAAACTATGTAACCAGCTATGTGATATACAAATGAGAGCATTAATCATACTCAGGCTGAAACTACTATAGGCTCTGTGTCGGAGAAACCCATAGCAGCATTTATATCTCGAAGGGCCAGTACTTGTGCCAAAGCTTTGGTCAGAGTCTAAGGCACCTCCAGAATAACTATATATATATATATATATATATATATATATATATATATATATGTATATATATATATATATATATATATAATCAGCCTTTAGTATGGTAAGACTCTCCTCACCCAATGTAACCTCACGTCTCATATCCATAACACACAAGATCAAGACCTCTAGCTAATGCAGCGAGTCATAATGATAGATCTGCATATAGAAAATCTATGTCACGAATCCTGTAACCTATACAGAATCACCATGAATGACTTAGAAAGATTCTGTCTCATGAACAGTGTCAAGTGTCATATGGTATGACGTACTTGATAAAGCAAGCACGAAAATGTATAGGGTCGTGATATCAATCTCTAGGTAACGTTACACAACTCCTCGTACGGTGTTGACATCCGAATATTATTCGGACGCTAAGCAACGTCACACGGTCCTAGGTTGAACAGATATAACACATAAATAAATCAAGATAATAATATGAAGCAGGTATTGCAAGATTGGCAATGTACACTTGCTTGGGGTTTGGATTCCTCCAATTGCTCCGATCTCTGCGGAATCTTCAAGTACTTCTCCGGATGCTAAAATAAATATTATCATCATGCTCAGAAGATATGAAATAGCTAGGATTGCCTATCCATAAGTTCAATTTGGACACCGGGACAAAATTGACAGTTTCTGGTCAAAGCGGGCTCCACATGTAGCCCACTTCGCACCGAAAAATGTGCCAAAGAAAAGGTTCTCCAAATTCATCAAACTTAGTGTCTATAAGTCCAAAATGACAATACGAACCCAACGGAATATCCAGAATTTTGATGAGCCGCTCATAAAATTGTCCGTCAATTGGAGTTGTGGGGCCCACGATACGGGATTTTGTCAACGTCCTCAGAATCGAACCAAACTTGGATCACAGGACCAACGTATCGCTACGAGTCCGATGGCACAAGTTTTATTGCGAAACGAAGAGCACACACAAAGTTACAATGAGTTTCAGAACAAGCCCGATACGGGATAATTTTGATGGATACGCGTTGATTTCGGTGTGCACGCACATCCAAATCAACTTTCGCAAAATCTCACACGTCCGTATTAACGATGAGCACCTTTTGGTGAAATTTGCATACGACGAAGTCGCCTTGTTTAGTGAGACACATCCAGTTTTGGAAGAATTTAGGTTTTAAATAACCAAGTTTTTGGTCAACTTCACCTGCGAATAAAATATAATCTACAGCATAATAAAATAAACTAATTACAGGGTTTGAAACTTGGTTATATTATCTAATTAACTGTTCAAGTAAATTTCAGAATTATTAAACAGGTTGCACGCAAAACGGTTGTGAACTTGTGAGTTCTGAATAATTTCTGAATTACAGAAATTGGGATAAATTTTTCTGTTTTTGCGTCGTGGTTTATGATCGACACAGAAAATGATACCCCGGTCTAATTGCACGAGATTCGAGAGGGTTATACAGCGAACGCGTTGCAACAGACTGTTCAAAAAATGACGCAACGAGGAGAGAGAAAATCTTACCGGAACGAGGAGTCGAAATCGACTATACGTCGTGTGGATGAGGCGGCGCGGCACTGTGCTTGGCCGGTCGACGGGGGCGCTGTGCTCGGCGTGGTGCGGCTGGACCATCGGTGGTCACTAGAGTCAGCGTCGGGGTCGTCGGGTTGTTGCAGCGGAGTCGTCGGAGGGAGAAGGTAGCGGAGGCAGGGGAGCTCGGGTGGCCGGAGGAGTCGGGGTCTTGCGGAGGGGCCTCGGGCTCTGATGGTGGAGAGATGGTAGAGGCGTCGGTGATGGCGATGGTGGCAGCGAAGGATGAAGGGGCTGGGGTCGCCGGGGTTGGGCTAGCGGAGGAGGCGGCGTCGTTGGAGGATGGTGGTGCTGGGGAGTTGTGGTGTTGGGGGTGGCCGGGGATGTCGTGGTGGTTGGCGGTAGTGAAGACGGGGTTTTATAGTAGGAAGGGCGAGGCAGCAGTTACTGGAAGGGGATCGGAGAGGCCGGCGGTTTCGGCTGGGAGGTGAACGGCCGCGGGGAAGTAACGGCCGACGGCGAATGAACGGTCGGGTAAAATTTATTTCTACGGTTACTGTAGCCTAGTGGGTCGGGTCGGGTTAGCAGGTTGGGTTTTGGGTACGGATCTGAATCCGACCCAATAGGCGTTTGGGTTGGTTTATTTTTGGTCCAGTTTGGTTCGATTTATATTGGTTGGTTCAATCCGGTTCAGGTTGGTTTAAACCGATTTATTCTGGTTTATTTAAAATATATGTTTTTGGGTATTTAAAAATAGTTTTTGGGTCCAATAAATTCCAGAAAAATTACGCTATGACTAATTATTTATTTTACACTCAAAAATATTATTTTTATAATATTTTAATATTAAATTTTATTCACAAAAATAATTTAATTCCAGAAAATATTTATTTTAATTAGATAAAAATTACAGAAAAATCCCAAAAATTTATTTTTAATTTCTGAAAAATCTGGGTGTTTACATACCCACTCACTTAGATATATCGTCTTGTGGTTCGATCAAGAACTCTCCGAGAATGCTTTCGCTCGAGCAAGCAAAGCGATATCACTTGTACATAGTGCCTACGCGTAGCGGGGCACTACAACAACATCCCGGGAGGTTTGATATGAACCTCCTGATGTATGCCAGCCTTCCATGAAGGCTACGAAGTTCTCTGAGGTTTTTCGGCGGGTGTGTTTCAATGATTGCTTTAGTCTGGTCAGGGTCTACGTGGATACCTTTCGAAGTTATGACAAAACCAAAAAATTTGCTTCTGGGGACTCCCAAAAAGGATTGGGTAGGATTCATCTTGAGCTAGTGCACACGCATCAGGTCGAACACAGTCTTCAAGTCTTGGAGGTGATCATCTTTAGAGCGACTCTTGACAGCGATGTCATTAACATAACACTCTACTGTCTTGCGTAGATGTTCACGGAAGATGGTGCTCATAGCTAGCTGGTATGTAACACCTGTGTTCTTTAGACCGAAGGTCATGAATATGTAACAGAACACTTCTATCGGCGTTCAGAACGATGTATGCTTCTCTTCGTCAGAAAATATTTTGATTTGATTGTAGCCTGGGAATCCGTCCATGAAAGACATGCACTCGAAGCCACAAGTATTGTCGATTATTATATCTGTGATCGGATGGGAAAACTCGTCCTTAGGATATGCCGTGTTTAGATCACGAAAGTTAATATAGATTCGAATATTCCCATTCTTTTTGGCGACGGACACGATATTGGCTACCCAATTTGGATGTTGCTCCTAGCAGATGAAGCCACTAGATATCAGCTTGTTGACTTCAGCTTCGATGGCATTCATAATGTCCGGTTGGAACTGACGTTGCTGTTGTTTGACCGACTTAGTGTTTGGCATGATGTGAGTTTGTGGACCGCGATTTGGGGGTCTAGTTATAACATGTCTTCGTAACTCTAGGCAAAGACATCGATGTACTCCCTGACGAGATGTAGTAGGGATTCCTTAGACGGCTCAATTTTGAGCCATTTTTTAAGTCGCAATATAAGAGTAGCAACACTACCTTCATATGATAACTCTAATAGAAATATTATAGTCTATGTGAAAAGATATGGCAATAGGATAAAATTTCATTCTATAGCAGAAGAATCATGTGATACAGTACTTCTAATTGCCCAGGACATGTAGGTAGTAGGTAGGGGCCTCATGTTGGGGGACAGTCTGGATTTGGTGAATTTTGGAGCCCAAATATTGTCAAAGATTTGATTTGATATAATTTGGAAATATATATTAAATGTAAGATTTGATTATATTTCAAATTTGTATTAAATATTTAATTTGATCATATTTGGACGTCCATAATTGGTGTTGGACTATTTTAGGTGGAATATGATTCTTATTTTAAGGTTTTCTATTTAGAAAATCCTATTATGGCCTAAAATATGATTTATCATCCTATAAATATAGGAGGAGGGTAGAGGCACAAAGAATAGCACAATGTAGAGATTCAGGGTGCTCGTCCACAGAAAATCTAAGAGAAAGCCCGTGCTTTGCTCGTAGGACTTCGTTATCCAAGATAGAAGGAAGAAGGAGATCTAATCGGGGAGTCGTCAACTTCGGTTATGGAAATTGCTATGGGTTGGTGAGCGATTTCAATTGTAATCTCTTATTTTTCTTCTTGAGTGTGGTGAGGGGGTTGAACCTATTAGGACAAAGGGTTTCAACATTACTTTTGTCAATCTTGTAATTTCACCTGAGTTATAAATTTTGGGATTTGTCCAGGCGACGTAGTCACCGCCATATACTTGTCTTTATCTGTGCTTGGTGTTCGTTAGACATGGATTGGTTATCTCAGGTGGGTTAGTCTAAAGTTTTTGCTACAGGCACTCTTAGATACGGTGTCGAAATGCTTGCGGGACGTGTCCGATTTCCAACACCTCAAATGTCAATTCTAAAGGTTTTGTGAATGTTAAGTGAGTGGCAATTAGCACAGGAACCAAATGTTGAAGCAAATTAAATCTTCAAAATCAAGAATTTTTGTGAACAGAGTGCATGAGGGGGCAGGGATGTTGAGCTCTCCTGTTTATTGACACAACCCGACAATTCTTGACTGTTGCAAATTTGTGGCCATGAACCAAAAATAAAAATAAAAAATTCTTTCTTCTTCCACATATACCCCGTGCGAGAAGAATTGAATTTGGAAAATTGGCCATCGATCAATTTGACCGAGAATTCATTCATTGATTAATTCCTATTATAAATACATGAGCAACTCCTTGTTCAATTCTTCACACCAACTTCTTCTATTAGATTCTTTGCTGCTTGCCAGCAGTAGCTACGTATAACACTAGTCTCTATAAAATATGGGCAGCCTCCCAGTGGACACATTCCGGCCACTCGACCTGAAGGACTTCACCACGGAGTCGAATGCCGTCGTCGAGTTCATCGCGGACTACTACCGCAACGTCGAGCAATACCCGGTCCGAAGCCAGGTCGAGCCCGGCTACCTAGGCAAGCTCCTCCCCGACTCGGCCCCCAGCGAGCCCGACTCCATCGAGTCCATACTCGATTCCGTCCGCGACGACATCCTCCCGGGCCTCACCCACTGGCAGAGCCCCAACTTCTACGCCTACTTCCAGGCCAACGCGAGCACGGCGGGCTTCCTCGGAGAGATGCTCTGCTCCGGCCTGAACACTGTGGGGTTCAGCTGGATATCGTCCCCCGCCGCCACCGAGCTCGAGAGCATCGTCATGGACTGGATGGGGAAGATGCTCAATCTCCCGAGCTCCTTCCCGTTCTCCGGCACGGGGGGAGGGGTGCTCCACGGGAGCACGTGCGAGGCCGTGGTCTGCACCCTCGCCGCGGCGCGGGACCGGGCCTTGAGCAGGATCGGGGGGCACGGCGGCATCGCCAAATTGGTCGTCTACTCCTCCGACCAAACGCACTTCACGGTGCGCAAGTCTTCGAAGCTGGTCGGCATCCCTCCGTCCAATTTACGGGTCATCGAGACCTCGGCCGCATCGGGGTACGCGTTGACCGCCGAGAGCGTCCGGTCGGCGATGGAGGGCGACATTGCGAAAGGTATGGTTCCGCTGTACCTGTGCGCAACCGTCGGCACCACTGCCGTGGGCGCAGTGGATCCGTTGCAAGAGCTTGGGGAGGTCGCGAGCGAGTACGGCGTCTGGCTCCACGTCGACTCCGCGTACGCCGGCAGCGCGTGTGTGTGCCCCGAGTTCCGCCGATACTTGGACGGGGTGGAGCTGGCGGACTCGATCAGCATGAACCCGCACAAGTGGTTCCTCACCAACATGGACTGCTGCTGCCTGTGGGTCCGAAGCCCTAGCCTCCTGATAGACTCGCTCTCCACCAACCCGGAGATACTGAGGAACGAGGCGTCGGAGTCGAAGGCGGTGGTCGACTACAAGGACTGGCAGATCGCGCTGAGCCGGCGGTTCCGGGCCATGAAGCTGTGGGTGGTGATAAGGAGGTACGGCGTGGACAACTTGATGAGGCACGTAAGGAGCGACGTGGCGATGGCGAAGCGGTTCGAGTGTATGGTGTCGGCCGACGGGAGGTTCGAGGTGGTCGTGCCTCGGAAGTTCTCGCTGGTCTGCTTTCGGCTGATGCCCAAGGACGATGCCGATGGTGATGGTGGTGGTTACGAGCTCAACCGGAGGCTTCTGGAGGCTGTCAACTCCAGCGGGAAGGCTTTCATGACCCATGCGGTGCTGGGAGGGACGTTCGTGCTGCGGCTCGCCATAGGCACGACCTTGACGGAGGTCCGCCATCTCGATGCTACTTGGAAGCTCATTCAAAGCAAAGCTGGTGAAATGTTAGGGCCCATGTGCTGAGAATGTAATCTCGACCAGTACTTAACTCTTGCTGTCCGAATGCAAGAAAAATAAATAAATAAGAGAGGTAACGTACCTCCATTCTATACAAGTGTATAGGAATCTCTTGTTATACTCCTCTACATTTAACCAATAACAAAAAATACATCTTTTTATCACCCACTACTCAAACAAACCTTAAGTGCTGCCAATAGCAAAAGTCCTAACAACACCACCTTTCAAGGTAACATATGTTCATATATGTAAAAATGAAGTTTTTATTCCACTACACTTCATAGTTGTTAAAGAAATATCTCAGCATATTATTCTAGGAACTCCTTTCCTAGAAAAGCTTATGCCGATAAAAGAAATAAATAAGCAAGGGGTTTCTACTTGCTATAAAAGTAAAGATATCACATTTGAATTTATCACGAATCATGTGGTGAAAATTCTTAATGAAATAAAAGAAGTTGATCTGAAACTTAATCAGATAAACTTTATCAAAGAAGAAATAGGCCAGTGATCAATTCTCAACGGCTCGAGAAATTTGAAACGCGTAATAAAATAAAACAAGCTGAAGATGAATTCAAACGTCAAACTTGAAGCAATATTCCTAATGCCTTCTGGGACGGGAAACAACATATTGTTTCTTTACCATATGAACAAACTTTCAATGAAAGAAATGTTCCTACAAAGGCTAGACCTTGTCAAATGAACAATAATGATCTTGAATTATGCATGGAGGAAATTACTGATCTTTTGAATAAAAGACTTATTCGAAAATCTTATTCCCCATGGAGTTGCACTGCATTTTATGTTAATAATAATGCTGAGAAAGAAATAGATGTTCCCAGATTAGTTATCAATTTTAAACCTCTTAATAAGGTTTTAAAATGGATTAGATATCCAATTCCAAACAAAAGAAATTTGCTTAACAGGATTGTGAAAGCAATTTTTTTTTCTAAATTTGATTTAAAGTCAGGTTACTGGCATATTCAAATTGAAGAAAATGATAAATATAAAACATCATTTACTGTTCCCTTCGGACATTATGAATGGAATGTCATGCCATTTGGCTTAAAAAATCCTCCTTCTGAGTTTCAGAATATTATGAATGAGATATTCATTCAATATTCTTCCTTTATGATTTCTTATATTGATGACATATTAATATTTTCTAATACTATTGAAGAGCACTTTAAGCTTTTAAATATTTTTAAACATTTAGCTATAAAGAATGGTCTTGTTATTTCTGCTCCTAAGATAAAATTGTTTCATACTGAAATACGATTTTTAGGACATAATATTGTTAATAATACTATTATTTTTTTTGACAGGAGCATCGAATTTGCTTCTAAATTTTCTGACAAAATTACTGATATAAAATAATTACACTGATTTCTTGGTGTCCTTAATTATGTGAAAGTATTGCTCTTGATACAAATTTTTTTATCAACGATTGAAGAAAAATCCAATCAGAGCCATGAAGGCTCAAGGCTGAGGTGAGTCTACTCTTTACTCTTGAGATATTGTTAGTAAATATTTGAATTATGTCTTAATTTATACTATTTTTATTAACTATGTAATGTTCTGTGTAATTTTTATGTCTATAATTCATTTAAGTTCTAGAGTGACAACTTTTGATATTGATCTTCGTTTAGTAGAAAGACACTCAAGCTGCGTTGGATGTATTTGTCGGTGTCGGTGTTTGGCCATAAGTCGTTGACAGTCGTGCTATGACTGATTATCTACGAAGCACTCTAAATTCTTGATATGTTTTACAAATTAGAAATTACTTTTAACATTAAGTAGTAATAACAATGGTATTCTTTATTGTATCTTTTTGTACTAACCATTTCAGGAATAATAGAGTAGACCTATTTCTCTGATTATGATTAATCCTTTAGCCATTGGTGCTAATAAGAAATCTCTTAATAAAGGTAAATCTATCAAGAACGCTCAAATGAGCAAATTTTTCTCTGATCTACAGGAATTAAACAAATGGACTATTCCTAACGTTAAGCCAAATGAAGTCTATAAGATTGGCTGGTTGACTTTAAGTCTACCATAACCATTAAAACTATAAAAAAAAACTGTTCAGGTTAATAACATTGAACACTCTATTAAATTTCTCTCCGATGAGGATCTTGAACCTTACATTGCTTATAATTTTATTCATATTGGATTAATTCAGATAGCATTAAAACCTTTGATGCTTCAAGGGTTGAATGCTTCATTTATATCTTCTTTAAGAGACGACAGATGTTTAGATTGGCAACCCTCTCTTATGGGAGTTATGCAAACTAATCTTTGTCATGGACCAGTCTACTTTAATATTTATCCTAATCTTAACCTATCTCTTATAGATACAAACTTACTGGATTCAGTAACGTTTAATCTTAAGATGTTTGGTTATAATTTTAAGCAAGGATCTGAAACTATTGCAATTCTTTATCGTATTGACTTTAAAGTTTTGTCTACCTTGGCTTCTAAAGCTAGACACCTTATCAAACCTGGTAAAACAACTTTGATTAAGACAAATCTGTTGACATCAAATATTGCTGCTAATAAAATTATAAAATTGAACAAAATTCAGTTCCCTGATAAATGGGTTCTGAGTCAGGCGATTCCGCCTAGACCTATTCTGGATATTGAAATAGACCAAATCGTTCAAACCCCATATGTAGATGTGGAAGTTAGATTTACTCTACAAATAGAGGCTAGAATTTTGTGACTTCTAGTTTCAGATCACCTTCTTTGAGATCTTTTTATTATTATGAGAAGGGTTAAACTTCTTCCCAGAATTCTGATAAAGAAGTTAAAATAAAAAATATAAAAATAAAAATAACTTTGTTAAACCTGAGTATAGTACATAATGGATTGATCCTACTGATCCAGTAGATCCTTCTGATGTTAATTTTGGAACACATTCTCTTAATGTTATTACTCTAACTAGTAGTACAATTGATCATACTAATCACCCTGATTATTTTGATTTTACTCAAAATAAGGGTGTCAAAAAAATTATATCCGAAGCTTATAATGATGAAAAGGAATTTAAAGCGTGGTTTGAAAAAAATTATACCATAAAACAAAGGTATAATTCCAAGACAAATATTATGCTCATCTCAAGGAGATAAATAAACTTAAGTGATTTGATAAATGGTTTATTGAGAACTACATCGACCATGAACTTACTAACCTTCATGTGCTAGAAGAAGGTTATAAAAATTGGATAACCGATACGAGTAAACTTATACGTTCTTTATACCCGCCTAACGAACCTTTAAGGGTTACTGTCAATTCTGAAAAAATGGATGCTATCTCCTTTAGTCGAATTATCGATCATAAGGAAGAAGAAATAAAAGAACTTCAAAAGATTATAAAGCATAATAATTATACTAATGTTTATATTCAAACTGTTGGTACGCAACTAGTTCGAATAGAAACTGCTATTGATGAAATTCTTCATAAGGTTAATTCAATTATGAAATTACCTAACAATATCTCAAAACCTTCTACTTCTAGGAAAGTTAGAGCTAAGAATATACCATTAAAGCCACCTAGTGACACTAGTGGTTTTAAAATATCTTCTCCCGAGATTACAAAAGAAGAAATAAATAATATTCCTGAGAAATTGAAGAATACTTCCTTGAAGGATAAAGCATTAATTGTGGTCCTTGATGGAAATTCTTCCATAGCTGAAGATTCCGATATTGAATCCAGAAATGAGAGTTATTCTCAAACTTCTAAAGATCATTCTGACCCTATTCAGATACACGCTATTCAACAATCATTCCAGGATGATCTCAATTCTTCTAGTATGATTCTGTCTATGCAACAAAAGCATAAGAAACCTAATCTTCAGAAATATTACTATAAACCTACTCCTATAGACGTCCTATTTGAAGAGAACGACGATATCGTCCAAAATAATTATAGTGGAGGTAATATTTATGAATGGAACATAGATGGTTGTTCTGACAAGCAAATATGTGATCAAATGCATCGAATGTTAATGTTTGCAACTGTTTGTAGGGCAAACAATAACAATGATCAAGCCATTGCTAACTTTATTACTTGTGATTTTACTGGCACTTTGAAAGGCTGGTGGAATCATTGTCTATCTACTGAACAAAAGGCAAATATTTCAAATGCTATAAAAATAAAGAACAATATTGAGATACAAGATAGTGTTATAACTTTAATTGTCACTATATGTGAATATTTCACAGGAATAGTTTCTGATAATGGTGAGCGTATCAGAACACTTCTACAGAATCTCCAGTATCCCACATTAACTCATTTTAGATGGTACAAAGATACTTTTCTCAATAGAGTAATACAATTGAGTGATGCAAATGCTACATAATAGAAATTAAAGTTTATTGATGGTCTTCCTAATCTGTTTTAGAAAGGGTTAGACAAGGAATGAGAAGCAAAAATAATGGAGTTATACCGTACAATAATTTTACTTATGGTAACTTAATAAATGCTTGCTTACAAGAGGGGGTTATCTCTTTGTAATGACTTAAAATTAAAGGATCAATTAAAATATCAAAGGTTATCTGAGAGAAAATAATTGTGTGAATTATGCAGTCAATTTGCAATAGAGAATGTTAAACCTCCAGAAACAAAGAGATATTCATTCTCTAAAGAGAAGCATTACATAAAGAAGAGTTATTCTTCTAAAAGAAAACATTATAAAGAATTTCTTGAAAAGAAAGAAAGATTTCTAAAAAGAAAAAAAAATTCTCTAGAAAAAAAATTCTAATAAAACTATTAAGTGTTTCAAATGTGGCAAATTGGGCCATTACTCAAACAAATGCTACACTAAACAGAAAATATACGAGATAGAAGATGAAGGGTTAAATAAAACTCTTTACAAGATTATGATCAATTCTGATTATGAATCCGATTCTTCTGATGAATCTTACTACTCTGATGCTACTGTGATACAGATTGCGATTGCAAAGCATGTACAGTCAATAACAAAGAAGACTACTATAAGTCTATTATTAAAATAAATGGTCTTTCTATTAATGTATTGACTAGTCAAGATAAAAATGAAATTCTTGAATCACTTTTAACTAATGAGCTTAGTTCTAATGTAAAATCAAAGATTATAGAAATACTACAAGAAAATAATAAGGAGGTTTCTCCTAACTTTGCTCCTTATATCATGATTGAAGTCTTAGCCCGAAGGAAAGGAAAAGATCCTAAGACTGTCTCTATTCCAGATATTTATAAAGAAATAAAACTTTTGAAGACTGAAATAAAAGATCTAAGATCTAATGATGAAATAACCCAACAAATACTTGCTCTCATTGAACATGATGTTAAATCCTACAATAAAATTATTCTTAATAAAGAAATAAAAGAGCGTGCTCTTTTGGTAGATCCTCCCAGTGATAACGAAGAAAGACAAACTTCTGATCAACAGGTCCAATCTGTTTCTATTAAAAATAATAGAAAGCTTCAAAAATTATTTTCTTGAGAAAATAGATCATTTTATCACCCATAAATAGTATATAAAAATTGATCTCATTATCAACAATGAATATATGATTTATAATCTCATTGTTTAGTTGATAGCAGTGCTGATCTAAACTGCGTCAAAGAAGGAGTTATTCCTTTAAAATACTGTGAACGCACTACTCAAACCTTAAGTGCTGCCAATAACAAAGCCCTAAAAACACCTTTTTCAAGGTAACATATATTCATATCTGTAAAAATAAAGTTTGTATTCCACTATACTTCATAGTTGTTAAAGAAATATCTCAACATATTATTTTAGGAACTCCTTTCCTAGAAAAGTTATGCCGATAAAAGAAATAAATAAACAAAAAATTTCTACATGCTATAAAAGTAAAGATATCATATTTGAATATATCACGAATCATTTGGTAAAAATTATTAATGAAATAAAAGAAGTTGATCTGAAACTTAATCAGATAAACTTTATAAAAGAAGAAATATGTTAGTTATCAATTCTCAACAGCTCGAGAAAATTAAAACGCGTAATAAAATTAAATAAGTTGAAGATGAATTCAAACGTCAAACTTGTAGCAATATTCCTAATGCCTTCTAGGATATGAAACGAGATATTATTTCTTTACCATATGAAAGAACTTTTAATGAAAGAAATATTCCTACAAAGGCTAGACCTTGTCAAATGAACAATAATTATCTTGAATTATGCAAGAAGGAAATTAATGATCTTTTGAATGAAAGACTTATTCGAAAATCTTATTCCCCATGGAGTGGCACTACATTTTATGTTAATAATAATGCTGAGAAAGAAAGAGGCATTCCCATATTAGTTATCAGTTATAAACCTCTTAATAAGGTTTTAAAATTGATTATATATCAAATTCCCAACAAAAGGGATTTGCTTAACAGGATTGTGAAAGCAATTTTTTTTTCTAAATTTGATTTAAAGTCAGGTTACTGGCAAATTCAAATTAAAAAAAATAATAAATATAAAATATCATTTACTATTTCGTTCGAACATTATGAATAGAATGTCATGCCATTTGGCTTAAAAAATGCTCATTTTGAGTTTCAGAATATTATGAATGAAATATTCATTCAATATTCTTCCTTTATGATTTCTTATATTGATGATATATTAATATTTTCTAATACTAATGAAGAATACTTTAAGCATTTAAATATTTTTAAACATTTAGTTATAAAGAATGGTCTTATTATTTCTGCTCCTAAGATAAAATTGTTTCATACTGAAATACAATTTTTAGGACATAATATTATTAATAATACTGTTATTCCCATTGACAGGAGAATCGAATTTGTTTTAAATTTTTTTGAGTAAATCACTGATATAAAATAATTACAACGATTTCTTGGTGCCCTTAATCATGTGACAGATTTGTATAGAAGTATTGCTCTTGATACAAATTTTTTCTATCAACGATTGAAGAAAAATCCAGCTCCTTGGAGTGATGTGCATACTAGAGTTGTTCAGCTCATTAATAAATTTTAAGATGATTTATTAAACAAAAAATTTCTTACTTCTAATATATTACAATTCTGCTAAATCTGTTCTTGAAAAGGATGTTAAAGATCTTGCGTCTAAACAAAGTTTTGCTAGATGGCAAGCTAAATTAGCAATATTTGATTTTGATATTGAATTAATTAATGGAAAGGATAATTCTTCATGACTTTCTTACTCGTGAATTTTTATAGTAAGATGTCCGGTCAAGCCAGAGGTAGAGGCAGGTCTCAGGGGATATTATGTCCTCAAGACTCTTTTGCACGACAAAAGATTATTGCCATTAAAACCAATAAAGCTGTTTCCAGCTGAAAAGGCAAACAACCAGCTAATGAAGAAAATTATACCCCTTCTTATAAAGAAGCAATGGAAATTGAGTCCATCTTCTCTGAGAAGCTAAATTATGAGAAAATTATCAAACTGGATAAAAATGATATTCCTCTCATGAAGGATCTATAGAACTTCAGAAGATATACCTAAAAAGCTGTTTAATTTCGGTTACGAAAAAATCAGTGAATCACCACGAAGGAATTTTAATAACAATCGACCGAACCACATTCTCTGGAAGTGACATACAGTAAGGTTATAATTAAAAATATCCTTACCCCTCAATCTTGGGGATTACATCCAAATTGGGAACAATTCCTTACCTCTAAAGATAAAAATTATGCTTGTAATTATAACTATTGAGATTACATACAAGCATTTTATAACTTTCTATACTATGATAATTTCCACCGTGCCCATTCTTGGTTTATTCGAATTTGTCCTAAAATTCTTCAGAGCGAAATTGTCTCATAGTTTTTTGACTGGTGGCTTCAACTTGGAGCTACTTTGAAAATTCTTCCTGCTCCTATCCAGAAGAAATTCTCTAAATGGATTCTCTCTTATCCTCGTTGTGAAGAAGATCATCTCTTTGGGAGGGGAGGGGGGGGGGGGGGAGTACACTATAATTCTTTGTTCAATTTTAAATCCCTTATATATTTCATTGGAATATCAAGTGTGAGTTTGACCGAAATAATATTCCTATTTTTTCATGAAAGTTCCTTAGAAAATTGTCACGACCCGTACCCGAAAATTGGGCATGAGCCGTGGGTACGTCCAGCCTACGTGTAAACCCCCTCAACCAATTCAGGTATTATTTTATTGTTAAAAACTAGAGACTAGGGATAAACATATTTAATTGGAATTACGTGAGACAATTATAGGTACCCTCTGACCATAGTGCAACCTTAGTTACGCAATGTTCATTAACTTCGCCTTGCGCAGTTAATTATTAATCTAGTTAATTAATTTATGGCTAATTGTACCTCAACTGGACCTGACCAGCCCATATCATTGAACCCTGGCCGGCCCAAACCCCGAGGCCAACCCCGAAGTTTATCCCTTATATAAATACATAACTTTATTCATGTAAACCCTAAACCAACAAAACCCTCACAAACCCCTAATCCTAGCCGAATACTCTCTCCCTTGCAACCGAGCCTCCACCCCGACCACCCAGCTCCCTGACATCGCCACCACCACCGCTTGACAGCGTCGGCGCCACCCTTCCATCGATCGATCGACCCCGACCGCTTCCATCACCCCCAGCCCCATCGACCGACCGACCGACCCCGACCGCTTCCATCACCCCCAGCCCCATCGACCGACCGACCCCGACCGCTCCTATCACCCCAGCCCCTTCGACCGATCGACCCCGACCGCTTCCAGCACCCCCAGCCCCCTCGACCGATCGAACACGGCCACCCCCGTCGCACGACAAGCCACCGCGCGCCAACTCGACCCTCCCGTAGTCGCTGCTGCCATTGCTGCTGCTGCCGCGCCTACTGCAGTGCCGCCGCCGCCGCTGCCACCTTGCCGGAGCCGCCCTTCCGCCGGAGTACGCCCCTCGACGAGAGCAGGCCTTGTCCGAGCAGCCACGTAGAGGTAACCACATAAAACCTCTGCTTCTTCATGTTAATATTGTATCGTCGTATCGAGAATTGTGATACTGGACACAACCCTAATTATGTACATGTTGGATTAATGACTAATAAGATTTAGGATTTGTGTATTTACTAGCAAACACCTTAATCATGAGACCTAACATCAAGGACTAGCATTTTACCCTAATACCTGTACATAAACTACGTACAATGAGCATAGAAACCAAGGAACATGTGTTCGCACCGAACAGAGATTGTGGTCAAACCATAACTTAAAATTATTGTCTCAAGGCCCAGGATAATCGAGCACAGAACACGTGTGCACCTTAGCTACGCGCACATGTGACGCTGTATTCGAACAGACGTGAACTTGCGATAATATTCAAGCATCGCATTGTAGTCGTGTACATTTAATGTTTAGCGTCTGATATTATATTGTTATATTATATTTGTGTTTAGGACCTTTGGATCAGCCAGAAGACACTGCAGGAACCGGCTTCTGGCATTCACAACTTCAGAACCCAAGCAAGATACCTTGCCATATTTACTGTCTAATTTAAATTATGCATATGTTGTACTATGTTCTTGTTGCTTTCCGAGATTGTCTCGGGTGTATTCGACGGATACATCGATGATTAGTATACCTGACCTAGTCATTAGCAGACTCACCCTATTGGAGGATACCCTGTTATCTTTTGAGACCTGACACCTCACAAGTTTACTGAGACATATTCATATTGAGATGCAGGTTTGCGTACTCGACTAGCTATCGGTGCGTGTGACCTACATCACGGTTAGTACGCAGTTCAGGTTATATTTTATTGGTAGAGACTTGGCATATAGATACGTGGTACATACGTCGAGGATTTGACTTGCGTATCTACATTGGGCGGGGAGGACATTAGTAGGCGTATGGGATACACCCATTGGAGTCCGTAGCATCCAGAGGAGCCATGGATCCAATCACTCCCTTTACACTGTTACCACATTCTTTGGAGCGATATGGACGATATACTGTACTGCTGCCACGTTCTTCGGAGCGATATGGACGATATACTGCACTGCTGCCATGCTCTTTGGAGTGTTGGACGTTATGCCTACGCCTACCCATACGTACCAAAGTTGTCCTCATATTGCATTTACTTAGATTGTTAGCACACCCTTATTGTATTTATTTTATTCAGTATTTATATATGGCATATTTCTATGTATCTTGTTACATCCCTCTGAGGACCTGGTACCTTTTCAGATTTGGACGAGGCTTACTACCCCACAGTATACGGCCTAGGACATGAGACAAGATTCGCTACCGCAGAGGAGCTAGAGGTTCTACCTTCGGAGTTTCCGTGATCACTTGGTAGGCCTTCTGCCTAGGATTAGGAGCATCATTATCTAGTCAGCCGATGCCCTAGTCATTACCTTTTATCTATCATCTCAGTACTTTCTTTCGTCATAGTAGTGGGTTTGTCCCCACCAGACATTATTGGTTGTACTATGATATCTTGATACTGGCATTTATCTTCCATCAGTTTATTTATTATTTCATTCTTGCAGTTTACATTATGGATGAGATTAGTTACCTGTTGATTCATTTTTATGGGACATGTTAGTATTTTAGGACAGCATAGCACTCTTCGTTAGGATCCATTAAATTAGGATATCCTCGGAGATGTGACAGCTGGCTATTGTCACGTGACCTAGTTCCATATATTTTGGGACTGGGGCGTGACACTATACCACAACATCGGCGGTAGAATGCTGTCTAGGTCTCAAGACTATCAAACATAACTCATATCCCGTCAATGATCTCAACACCATAGAGAGGACAAAGATAATACATTGATCACAAATTAATGTATATACTCAATCACAAAGACTATTGGAAAATAAATGGCACGACGAGATATAAGGATAAAGAGTACTCACATAAGTCAAGCACAAAAATAAGTATAACACAAGTCCAGAGTCTAGTTGTCCACCAAAAAATCTCAACAATAAATACAACCCAAGTCTCAGTTTTAGAACAATGATACATAAATAAGACAGTCTAAATGCCTATAGGTGGTGTCTCCTCTAAGGTGGGAAAATCCTCTAAGATTTCTGGTACAAAATCTTCCTCTACGCCCGGGCCATAGTGGGTAGGACAGAAGTCCTCCAAGTCCTCTAAAAAATATTATCCAGTCAGGATTGGAGCGAAGCACAAACACTAAATAATAGTTTTATTTATATTGACAAAACTATAAAAATAGTGTAAGGAAATACAAGATGATAGAAATACTGAAAATATGGAATACTAGAGAATATATAATAAGCAATAGAACATCTAGCAATGAATAGAAATATAAGTGAATGCTAGAACAAGTAAACTGAAATAAAGAGTAAAATATCTGGCTATGTGTTTAAAATATCAGTTTATTATATGATCGGCTTGGGACGAGATTAGGCTTGTTATATATGATTAGCTATGATACATGTAAGGTCAGGCTAACCATCTGGTTAGCTATGATGTGAGCAATAGTCAGGCTAATAATATATAACAGGCTATGAGGGATGTAAAATGTCAGGCTACACCCAACGTGATATGTGGGGTGAGCTATGATGCATGTAAGGTGGGGTATGATCACATAATCTGCTAATAGTTTCCTATCCCCAGCTAGCACGATGGATTCCAATCACGACTCCTCATGACAGGTATCTATGATGCTAACTCGTGTATCCACAGTGTCAGGATCAAATATACTATACAACTAGAATTATAGAATTAATCAACAAAATAAACACTGTCAGAGAATGTACTCATCTGTGGTACTGAGAAAGGTGCGAGCATCGATGTCCAAGATGGGATCACAGAGACCTATATATCAAAATATCAAAGTTAAAAGGTGACCTAAAGTAATAAACAGGTCTAACTAGCTCCATGTTAGACTTATAGGTCCAATCTAGGTCAATACCAGGGTTAACTAGGCTCGAACCCAAGTCATTCTATCTAATACAAATTAAAATAGCTAATATAGATACCATGTATTATATAATTTTGATATAGAGTTATATACATATAAATCCATTGGTTATCTATTTAGTATCACAATCCTACACTAAAACCTTACCCAATATCCAACTCTAATACCCATCTTGATATCATAACTCAAGATACCAACTAACATCCTGATACCCAAATCGTTTACATACACCATGTCCATCACCATACTCAACTGATGCCTGAATCTACACACCCAAAAGCTCACACAAAATCTTAGATTCCTTACCCCTGATACACTGAAGGACTGATACCCATATCCCCTACTCCACACAACTTGCTGGGAGTACAGCTACTGCTGTGGTCTGGGTACACCGCCTATGCAAGGCTTTCCCCCATAACCTACTGCAGTGCACAGGTCCTATATTACTTCACTATATACAGGAAACCACAACTGAAACCAGTTAGAATACTTGCAGCACACTTTCTCTGTAGTGCACAAGAATGCACTGCACTTTCCATGCCTGAACACGGGATCTGCTGTTGACAGGTAGTAGTGCACATCCAAATCCTCCATCATAGGATCATAAAACCCTAAAATCACCTATGACTCCATGGAAAATCCTTATGCAACCAAAATAGTCATTTCTAATTCAAATGGTGGGCTCCTAATGGCTAAACAACAATTAAACAGAATTAAAATGGACTTTATTTCAGATTTTTACCTATTGGGAGATGGATTCCCAATGTAGCTCCTCTTTCTCCAAGCCTCCTTGGTCCAAGCTCCTAGATCTCTCTTGATGGAGAAGGAAAGAGGATTTCTAGGGCTAGAAATCCTAAAATTTGAGGAAGGGAAATAGATTTCTAAATGGAGGCTATATTTAGGATTTTCTTCGTGAATGAAGAAGCTTGAGGGAGGATCCGGAAGTTCGTACATTGAGGGCTTCTAATGCAAAGAGTCTATTTTGCCCTCTATGACTTGTCATGAAGAACTAAAATAAAAGGGGTTCATACATTGAGGGCTTAACTAAATGCTAATTTAAAAAATAGGGATTTATCAAAGGGTTTATTTTAGTGGATTCTTAGGTCTAGCCCATTAACCCATGCATTAAAGAACCTCAAACAATTTATATAATAAACATCTCATATATTATATTAACAAAATAAATTAAATATGGCAATTTATAATAAAGCCCTATTCTAAAAAAGTGGTAGTGACAAGTCTACCCTCCTAAATTTTTTTTTTATCCTCGAAATTGAATTGAACTAGAACAAGAACAAAGTCAGACAAGGAATTATACCTCAAGTCTTGAAGAGATACGGGTATTTCTCGTATATTTCGTCCTCTCTCTTCCAGGTCGACTCGCATGGAGAGTGATGTCTCCATGCAACACGAACCAAAGGAATAGTCTGGTTTCGCAATACCTTCTCTCTGCGATCCATGATCTCTATGGGCTGCTTAGGATAGCTGAGAGTCGGACCAACCTCGATCTCTGAGTGATCTAGTACATGACTAGGATCTGCCATGTACCGTCTCAGCTGCGATATATAGAACATGTCATGTACTCCCTCTAGTGTTGGTGGCAAGTCTAGTCTATAGGCTACTGCACCGACCCTCGCAATAATACCGAAATGTCCGATGTAGCGTAGACTAAGCTTCCCGCCTCCACCAAAATAAATCGTGTCCCGTGTCGGACAAATTCGTACGAACACCAGATTGCCGACCTAGAACAAAATAGTCTTAACACACAGTCTAAAACAAAACAATCACATGACAAAAAATAACAAACCTATTCCTGAAACTTTAAGGGTCTACGGTGGCTGTCGGCCCAATGCCGCTGTCTGTCCTGTGCCACTCGCAGTCTATCTTTGATGAGTTTTACCTTTTCTGCCGTGTTTACGACCATTTCTGGTCCTAACAAGGCTCTCTCTGATGTTATCCCAAGATAACGGTGTACGACACCTTCGTCCATATAAAGCCTCGAATGGTGATATCTCAATGCTGGCCTAGTAGCTGTTATTGTAAGCAAACTCTACCAGGTGTAGATGATCCTCCCAAGAACCTTCGAGATCTAGAACGCAAGTGCGTAGCATATCCTCGAGAGTCTGAATAGTCCTTTCAGACTGCCCGTCTGTCTGGGGGTGGTATGCGGTACTGAACTTGAGCTGAGTGCCCAAGCTAGCCTGCAGACTCCTCCAGAAGTGGGAAGTGAAACGACTATCCCGATCCGAGATGATGCTCACAGAAACCCTATATAATCTGACAATCTACCGCACGTACATCTCTGCTAGCCTCTCTGTCGATGTACCCACTTTGAAGGGTAAGAAGTGGGCTAATTTGGTCAACCTATCCACGATGACCCAAATTGCGTCCTTTTTTTTCTGGAAAATGCGAAAGTCCTGAAACAAAATCCATGGTCACGTGCTTCCACTTCCACTCCGAAATGGATAAAGGCTGAAGAAATCTACCTGGTCTCTGCCGATCCGCCTTTACCTGCTGGCATACTAGACACCGAGATACGAAGCGTGCTACCTCGCGCTTCATACCATACCACCATAGGTGCTCCCTCAAATCTCAATACATCTTGTTGGTACCGGAATGCATCGAGTACTGAGAGTGGTGTGCCTCCTGCAAAACCTCCTCGCGTAGCTCCGTGCTCGGCACACATATCCACGTGTCGTGCCGTAAAGACCCATCATCCGCAATAGTGAAATCATCTGACAATCCTATCCAAACATGTGCCCTAATACTCCTCAGAGCCTCATCATCATATTGTGCAGCTCTGATTCTATCCATCAGTTTAGACTGTATCTGCAATCCCCATATCTGAATCTCAATACCAGGAAGTAGTACCTCAATTCCCAAGCTTTCCAGATCAGCCAACAAATATCTATCTGTCGTCAAGTACATAGCCATCGGATACCTGATAAAGGCATCGGCGACTACGTTCGCCTTTCCTGGGTGGTACTGTAATGAGATGTCGAAGTCCTTCATCAACTCCAACCACCTCCTCTGCCTTATGTTCAGCTCCTTCTGTGTAAACACATACTTAAAGCTCTTGTGGTCTGTGAAGACCTCTACACGCTCTCCGTACAGGTAGTATTTTCACAGCTTTAGAGCAAAAATAACCTCTGCCAACTCCAAATCGTGGGTGGGATAGTTCTTTTCATGAGGGCGTAATTGCCTGGAAGCATAGGCAATTACCTTCCCGTGCTACTGAAGAATACAACCCAAACCCTTCCCTGAAGCATCACTGTAGATAGTGAAACCACCTTTCCCCGATGGCAACGTCAAAACTGGAGCTGTCGTCAATCTCTTCTTCAGCTCATCAAATGCGGCCTGGAAATTCTTCGTCCAGACAAAATCTACATCTTTCCTGGTCAGCCTAGTCATTGGCTCTGCAATCCTGGAGAAGTCTTGTATAAACCTCCTGTAGTATCATGCTAGCCCGAGAAAACTCCTGATCTCAGCTACCGAACTGGGGGTAGCCCACGACTCTACTGCCTCGATCTTCTTTGGGTTAACTGAGATTCCATCACCCGTCACCACACGCCCAAGAAATTTAACCTTATCAAGGAAGAATTCGCACTTTGAAAGTTTCCCGTACAGTTTTTTGTTCTGACTCACTGAATTATTATCTCTTGGTATTCTAGTATATGCCGTTTAGATATCCTATAATAATAATAAAAAATTACGGCAACTAAAATGATTAGAATGAATTTGTTGGACCTTTGTTAAAAATTGGACTTACAAACATTAAATAATATATATAAAAAAATGGTGTCCTCTAAAATGTTGGACCTAAGACCACCGTCTCATGGGACTCTCAAGTCCAGGCATGTGTCCGAATAAAAAAATAATAAGAGAGGGTTAACGTACCTCCATTCTATAAAAATGTATAGGAAAATTGGTATCAGAGCCAGGTTCTGAAATTTCAGAAGGGTGTCAGGAGTTGACATGAAAACTTGGGAGGAGAGATGGACGCGAAACCGGTACGCATGGTAAACCTGAACGGTACCAACTATAGAAGCATAAAAATACTACAGGCCGTATAGAGCGCATGTTGCATAAAATATGATAGATACGGCCAGACGAAAGTCGCATAAATAGCCTTCATGCGGCCAGACCAATAAAGTAGCAAGAGGCCGCATAAAGGACCGTGGACACACTCTCTAATGCCTGACAAAAAAAGGCCTGACGGCCTCGAGACTTGCAAAGGGGCAACAGACAAAAAGACAAAGAGTCACATCCAATAATAAATGACCTCGACAGACGAGCCATGCCACGTGTCCCGCCTATGCGGCTTCAACATTATGCGGCCTCGATGATATGCAGCCTCAGTCAAATGAAAGATCATATGCGGCCAGGATACATAGGCAGCCAGAGCACACATGCGACTTCGACTCTATGCGTCCACGTCATCAGGAAGTCAAAGTGTCCATCAGACCAAAGGCGGACTAGAGCACATATGCGGCCAGAGTTTCCATTCGACCAAGGCCCAAACGAGAGCACGTATGCGGCTACAAGACCCATGCGACCTCACTATTATGTGACCAAGTTGTTATGCGGCCTCTAGCTCTCAAGATCTTTCCGTTACAACTGTAGAGATCTTTCCACAGTTGGTGCTGACTATGTGTCCAGTTGGCCAAGTCATGCCCACAACGGGTTGTCATGCCCACAACGGGTTGATAACAACCCCGAGATCCAGTCAAAAACATATCTGAACCGAACTCACATGGAAATGCGGCCACAGTTACAACCGCATGTTGTTGAAGTAGTCCCATGCGGCCACCGAGTAGGAACATATGCGGCATCCATAGCAAGTCCACATGACGGCTATAAATAGCAAGGTACCACACCCATACAAGGAGCTGGCCGGCTATCTGCGAACCTACACTCAAGCGAGAGAGAAGAGCTTCTTTATCGGATCGTCCCCGGAGTAAAGAGAGTTTCTACACTCCTAACCCTCTATCGTCATTCCCTAGAAAACAAATTTGTATTTAGATTGTCCTTTAGGACTTCTCTGTACTTTCTTTAGTTTTTTAATCAAATTAAGTTCTTTTAGTTCTTCTTTTGATTTAATGGCAAAAAAGATGGTAACTCTGCTGGGGATTACCTTCTCCTCTGATGATAAGTTAGTGATGCAGTCCGATGCGGCCAAGCTTGACTCAACACAAAAGATGCTGGTAGTTCGCTTCGACCATCAAGCATTCGAGAAAATGCTCTCGGAGGAAAGTGCTAGTCCTTCGCCAAGGCCAGCCAAGCCCAAGAAGACCTGCATGACATGGGTAGCAAAGGCCGTTGTGCCTCGTCCAACTGCGGAGCAGGCGCTTCCCGCCTCCCACTCTGTTGCTGATGATGGTCGTCAGACGAACACCTAGGATTTCCACGTCTATGTGGCATCCCCGTCTGACGCAGAAACAGCTCAGCACCCAGACTCTTGCAGGGGAAAGCACTACGATGCCAGACGTTCTGGTGCTGAGGCAGGTTCTACGTGGACATGAAGGAGGCCGCATAAGACTGACTATGCGGCACCAGCTCACAATCGCAGACAGGCGGCCATATGCAGCCCTGACAGCAACAAAACTTATGTTTTCGACCGCATCTCATGCAACGCAGAATCTATGCGGCTCGCCGAGAATGGCAAAAGCCCAAACTTGGACTCTTTGTACTACGCGCTTGCAGGTGCTAAGTCAAAGAAGCCTGTGGCAGTGCGGGCTCGTCAGGTTCAAGCTACTATCCAGTTTGCTGACCGTCAGCAAGCACTATTAACCGTTACACGACCCCCTGTTGGAAAGCTATATAAGACCGCCTCGTGCGTCCACCCCGCAGTGGCAAAAGGACAGTGTCGATCTCAAAAGTTTTTCGCTGACAATCCGAGAAAAGTTCTTGTAAGAACCTCATATCAGGGAGCAAATACAACACTTGTGCACTTGTGCGGTCGATCCTTCCGAGCCCACAAAAAGGGTACAAAGGTGGAACAATCTTTGCTTGACTTGCATAATGTGATCAATCACAAGCGCAAGGTAAGAAAAACAACTTTGGCCGATAAAATATCCTCTCTAGGGCATTATTTTGCCAAAATCATTATCAATTGCTGCTGTAATAAAGTGGCAATATCCACAAGCAGACAGTCGGACTTCCAGCTACTGTACCAGAAAGCACCTATCGGGCAACAACCCAGAGATCAGGTGCAAGTACCGGAGGAGAAGGAGCTTCCCTTCACCTCAAGCTATTCGACTTGAAAGTTTTTCGCCACCAAGGGAGGAAAGAAGTCGAGTACCTGCAGTCCGTCGCTCTCTACCAGTGCGCTGCGAATGCAACTACCAAGAGGACCAGCAGCGGGACCTGCAGAAGATATTTTCCAGAGCACCCGCTCGAAGAAGAAGCTCCTAGCCGCTGGGGGTAGTTCTTCCTCAGAACTACTGGAGGTTGCGCAAACTGGGGGTGGTAATCCTCCGGACCTATACAATAATTCGGCATTATGAGGAGCTAGCGATTCTCAAGGAACAAATACTGGGGTAGCCACCCACACTAAGAAGATACAGCCTCCTACGCTGGGGGTAGTGTTCCATCAGAGTCCGAACATGATGCAGCACTACCAGAACTTCTCGACGACTATTCACTACAAGAGTCCGAGGTGGAAAGTGCTATGTCAACCGTCCCTTCTACTCGCCTCATGTAAGAATGACACATAAGGCAGAGGACGACCATGAAGGCCCCAATGACCGGTACGCCTTGAAACCCTCAAGGCCATGCTGTAAACTATAAGCGAGTCAATGCAAGACTTGACCCAAGAAGTGATAGACATCAAGGCGACTGTAGCCTCCCAACCACCAAGGGCCTCAGGTAAAGACCCTGAAACTATTATAGATTCAAATACAACCGCTCCCTCCGTTGGTGGCCGTCATACTCTACCGGGGTCGTCTGCTCCTACCGCAACAGATGAAGCTAGGGAAGCGACGAGGGAGGTCCGAGAACTCTGAACCCGGATAGATTCCATGAGCAATCGAGACTTACTCTGCGATCTCGGAGTGCGGCAGCCATATCCACTGGAATGAAGGGATTTAGCATATCCTCCCAAGTACAAATCCTTCAATATTAACATATTTGATGGGAAGTCCTCCCCCCGCCGGTATATGAGCTACTTCGAAATTACGATGGGGGCACCTATACCGCAACGATGCTATCCTCACTAAGCTCTTTGTCGGGGCATTATCTGGGGTGGCCTTCGACTGGTTTTGCACTCTCCAAGATAACTACATCTCATCTTTCGAAGACCTCAAGAGTCTTTTTCTCCAAATATTCTATACGGTAGGAAGTGACATGACTATGTCCTCCCTGATGGACGTCACCTAGGGAGAAAATGAACTAGCACAAAATTATATCGAGTGGTTTTAACAAGCTGCGTTGAGGTTGCCTCCTAGCAATCCAGAGACGACGCTGATGGAGTTGTGCCAGAGAAACCTACTTTCGACAGTCAGCCTCTGGATGGGTGATAGCCATCTTAAAGACTGGACGACGTTCATCATAAATATTGTCGGCACCGAGAAGAAAGTCAAGGGCGTTCGAATCTTGGGCATACAGATCACTCTTACCGATAATATTGGGAGACATCCCAACAACAACAACGACGGCAATAGCAGCCACGGCGGAAAAGGGAAACAGGCTATGGTCACCAACGTAACCAAGAAGCCAGAGCAAAAATAGGCAGAAGCTCCGATACCAAATAAGACATACTCTTTCGAGGATGATGATATCATGTCCATCTTCGACATGCGGATGAATGAAGGAAAACTTTGGCTTTTCGATGTCAAACGTCAGCCGAAAGAGGCAGACTTAAATAACCTAAAGTATTATCACTTCCACTACTACGTCCACCACCCGACGCGAGACATCTATACCTAGAAGCGGTACATCCAGCGTCTGATCGATACCAAGGCCCTCTCCCTAGACTTCGATGACGTAACATTTGTCGCCAACATGGCTTTCCTCCAGTTCGGGAACTTCCCGGCAACAAAGTCCCAGGACGGAGTCATACCGATCCTGAGGGCACCAATAGAGGTAGTCAATCTTCCACCAACTCGCGACCAAGCAGCTGAGATAATACCTCTTACTACACCTAGGGGCAAAATCATGTGGGTATACCCGAATCTTGTCCCAGACTTGATGCAGCAAGCAGCGCCTTCTATCGTCAGGTCTAAAATACGAAAAGCCAAGTCCTTCCACATGGTGTCCCCCACCACTGAGGAAACTATGGCAGGAGAAACTTGGTCAGGACTCATCTACCAGAGGGATTATAATACTTCTGACGACAATACTCCTACAGCACCTATGGCCTCTAAGCCAGGTCCATCCCAGCCTCCTGCGACAGACAAATCTAAGCAAAAGGAGGTTTGCTTCGACAAACCACTGTGCAAAGATGCGGCTCAGGGATTAGAAAAATCCTATAACTTTGATATCCTAGCACAACTAGCCCACACTACGGCAAAGTTATCATTATTCGATCTTCTGTGGCTCTCCAGAGACACTAGGGCTGCTCTGAGTGAGGCACTATAGAATGCCGATACCTGCCTGGCACAAGTCAAACTGTCAGCTGAGGACCCGATTGCTTGTCCCCACTGCAATACTATCATGGAGGCAATACCCCATATCATGTTCTCGCAACATGATATGTTGCTAAAGAACAACTGGCATGATCATCCCCTGTATTACATAGGGTACATCTGCGCTATTAAGGTAGACTAGATGCACATCGATCCCAGTCTATCAATTAGCATTATCCCGCGGAGTTTGCTTCAGACCTTGGGCATCCTGATGCATCGTTTGACAACCAACAATACTGTCATTAGTGGCTTCAATACTGAAAGAAGCTACCCTCTGGGTAAGATTCTCCTGAAATGCCAGATCAGTGACTTAAAGACAAAGGTCACTTGCTACATCATTGACGTGGATGTATCCTATAATGTTCTGCTGGGACGACCATGGATACACCAATACATGATCGTACTATCAACTCTACACCAATGTCTAAAGTATATGGATGACCATGGCACGATCAAGACAAAATTCGCTGACGTAGACCGGTTTAAAGTAGTCGAAGCCTACTACTTTGATTTAATCCTCTACAAGCAAGTCCACCGAGATGAAGGTGACAAAGATGATGAAGATAAGGCAGAGGCCGGGACCACACCAGATGAACCCCTGAGAGTTTATTTAAAGGCACGTTCTCCCGACACAACAACTCTTCTTGTTGTGAAATTGTACCGGAAGGCACCCGAACCATTTGGTCATCCGTCTTCGCAGGCCGAATCGACTATCAAATGAAGATCCGGCACCGTCTACAACATCAGAACCTCTGGTCATTTGCCTATATAGGTCGAATCAACCGTAGAGGGAATATTTGCCACCGTCTACGCCTATGGTCGTTCACCTTCGAAGACCACCAAGGGAAGCTCCGGTACCTCCTACAAATTTTGAACCCCTGGTGGTAAAACAATACAGGAATCCACCGAAGCCTTCGCTCGCGCTGGCGAAAGCCCTCAAAAAAGATAAACTAGAGGAGTGCGTGGCTGCTCATGCTAATGTCGCTTCTCTCGATGATGTAATCCCTGAAGAAAAGTTATCTTATTTTATTAATAAAGGGTTATCTTTGAACTACTTTGAACTTGCACGTATAAGCACCTTGTATTCCATGGAGCATAGTCTGGGCCTTCATCTGCAAATATAGGTGACTACCACCTACATAGTAAACCAGATCCTCCCTAGCCAAGGTTCCTACTTCATGATTCCTGCAAGGAGGAGGGGAGATAAATCCATAATCTTCGGCAGGATTGAATGTCCCCGGTCCTTCACCCATGAGGAATAAGAGACAGAAACCAACATTGGCAGAATATAACTCTACCGATTCAGCGGTCAAGCCAAATATATCATTCAAAAGATGGGTTATGACCTTAAAAATAATCGAGGTTTAAACTACGGTAATGGTCGACGTCTGCCCCTGCGTCTACCTGCTCCCCACAGGCAAGTCCGAGAATTACTAGCATAAAACCAAGCATAGATTATGGTATGTAATGCCTCCTATAACCCCCAAAGGTTCATATGAAGAAGATGAGGTTCACCCCCACTCTTCCTAATCTTTCTCTTGAGACTCCGATGTCAGTATTGGGGAGATGCTCAAGCAAATATTGTTTGCCAGCATGGTGTTAGCTGACCGTGAGGAAGACGATAAAGATCTATAGAAACTTCTTAAAGTAGAACCGTGGGCCCAATGCCTAGACGCACAATGGGAGATGCGGTTCGAACAACGAGAACCCCTTACGTGGACGAAGTCATGCAAGTTAATCTGGGCGACGAATCCTTCCCTAAACCTATCTTTATCAGCTAAAGTCTGACTGATGAGGATCGAGAATCCCTGCTATAACTCGCCAGTAAATATATTAATTTCTTTGCTTGGAGCTACAAAGACATGCCAGGGCTGTACCCCAAAATTGTGGTCCACAAGCTCAATATCTTGTCGGATGCCAAGCCTGCCAAACAGAAGCAACGACGGTTCCGCCCGGATATCATGAACGCCATCGAAGCTGAAGTCAACAAACTGATCGCTAGTGGCTTCATCCACAAGGAACAACATACAGATTGGGTGGCCAACATCGTGTCCGTCGTAAAAAAGAATAAAAAGATCCAGATTGCATTAACTTCCATGATCTAAATTTGGCGTGCCCTAAGGACGAGTTTTCTCTTTCGATCACCGACATTTTGATCGACAACATTTGTGGCTTCGAACGCATGTCCTTCATGGACGGATTCTTAAGATACATTCAAATCAAGATATCTCCTGAAGACGAGAATTATACATTATTCAGAATACCGATAGGAGTATACTGCTACACAGTCATGCCCTTCAGTCTGAAGAACACAGGTGCCACATACCAACGAGCTATGAGCACCATTTTTTGTGAACATCTGTATAAGGCAGTAAAATATTATGTTGAAGACATCGCTGTCAAGTTTTTCTCCAAAGATGATCACCTCAGGGACTTGAAGACTGTGTTCGACCTCATGCGTACGCACCAGCTCAAGATGAACCCCACCAAATCTTTCCTGGGATTCCCCAGCGACAAATTCCTGGGCTTTATTATCACTTTCAGGGGTATTCACGTAGACCCCGACAAAACTAGAGCAATCCTGGTGATGAAGCCGCCAAAGAACCTCCGGGAACTCCGCGGCTTGCAAGGAAGGTTAGAATACATCATGAGGTTTATATCAAACATCTCTGGGCATTGTCAGCCGTTCACCCAGTTCATGAAGAAATGTGTCTCCTTTGTCTGGAATGAAGAGTGCCAACGCGCGTTCGATGATATCAAGGAATACCTATAAAACCCTCTAGTGCTGGTAGGCCCAGTCATGGGAAAGCCCTTCTTACATTATGTGCGTGCAATAGATCACTCCCTTGGTGCTCTATTATCCCAGAATAGTGATGCTGGCCACGAACAAGCCATTTGTTATCTCAGTAGAATGATGGTTAACGCGGAAAATAGGTACATCCCCGTCAAAAAGGAATACCTTGCTCTAGTATTCGCTATCCAGAAGACTCGATATTACGTAACATGACAAACCATTCATGTGATCTCACAAGTCAATCCTCTCAGAGTTCTCATGACCAAACCAAGGGCGCTCAGTTCCTGGCTAGGTACCTAGGCGATACTATTGTCCCCATATGACATGGTATTTGTTTTGCAGAAAACCGTCAAGGGTCAAGCACTGGCCGACTTCCTGGCAGCACCGGTGCTAGAAATTTTGAAACTCTATGACGTAATTCCAGACGAAGTGGCAACTCAAACGTGACTTCATGCGAAGATGTTTGGCGGATGTTCTTCGACGTCGCTTCGAGAGCAGGGCCCAAGGGCAATATTATCGCCAGAGTTGGGATAATATTAATCTCCCCCTACAATCTGGTCATTGATCGAACTTATTCTCTCACGGAGCCATGCTCCAATAACGTGACAGAATACAACACTCTCATTATTGGGCTCCAACTTGCTAAACAAGTGGGGGTAAAGTATTTAGAGGCATGCGGTGACTCCAAGTTGATAGTCCACCAAGTCTGAGGCGAATATAAAGTCCGGAATGAAGACCTAATTATGTACCACCAAGCTGAGCTTGGCATCATCTCAACCTTCAAAGGATTCTTTATTGTGCACATCCCTCAATTATAGAACGTCGAGGCTGACGCCATGGCCGGCCTTGCTGCCTTCTTGGCGGTTCCAGATAACACCTATCAGCTAATCACGGTGATCGATCAAGTGCTGGTTTGCCCAAAAAATAACCTCTGCCTTTGTCTGAGCTACATGGCATAAGTACACACTGATACCCAGGACTGGAGACTCCCATTCATTGACCACGCGATCTATGAATTATGCCCAAAAACTCAAAGGAAGCCACTTCAATCAGAAGACATTCCCTCCGGTTCTATTACAATACATCTACCAAAATATTATATCATCGGTCCTACAATAGTCTTCTGCTACGATGCCTATCGAATGCAAAAGTGAAGCAGGCCCTCCACGAAGCTCACGATGGCATCTGTGGTGCATACCAACCCGGCCCAAAACTACAGGACCGTCTCCGAAGAATGGGTTACTACTGGCCCACAACGGTAGCGAATGCCGTTGACTATGCAAGAAAGTGCCAAACATAGTAAATCCAAGCAGACTTCATCCACTAGGCATCCGAGTTCCTATACCCAATGGTAGCATCCTGGCCGTTCAAGGCATGAGGAATGGATTTCATCGGACTAATAAGTCCACCTTCGTCTAAGGGGCACCGGTTCATCTTGGCCATCACTGACTACTTCTCCAGGTGGGCGAAAGAAGTACCACTCGCGAAAGTCAAGACATCCAACATGATCAACTTTGTCATGCATCACCTTATATACTTCTTCGGCTTGCCACAAAGGATAATTCATGACAATGGTCCACAGTTCTCAAGTCATGCATTCTACCGGTTATGCGACAAAAATTGGATTCAGAATATTGTTTCGACTGCCTATAACCCAGCGGCAAATGGGTTGGCTAAGGCATTCAATAAGACCATCATCAATCTTCTTAAAAAAATTATGACAATAAGCGCGACTAGAACGAGAAACTGGGTGAATGTCTCTGGGTCTACCGTATAACGGTCCGGACAATTACATGAAGTATGCCATTTTCTTTGGTGTACGGGAGAAAAGTGGTCGTCCCCCTCGAGAACCAAATTCCTTCACTCTGAGTGGCTCTCTCCAATCAGCTAATCATAGACGATAACCATCGCCGACAACTATAAGAGTTGGAAGCACTCGATAAAAAATGACTCTTAGCTCAGCAGCGCATTGAGATGTACCAGGCGTCTCTCTCTGGAGCCTTCAACAAACGGGTGAAGAAGAGGACCTACCAAGTGGGCGATCTTGTCATAACCGTAAGGAGAACGATAGTTATGACCTGCAAGACAGCCGAAAAATTCTAGCCTAAATGGGAGGGCCCGTTCGTCGTGGAATAGGTATTCTCCAATGGCGCCTACCGGCTAGAGAAACCCAAGGATGACTTGCTCATGATGCCTATCAAAGGTAAGTTCCTAAAAAAGTATTACATCTAAATTTGACTTATACTCCCCTCATCACCAGCAGGACAACCCAGATATACATCTCTACATACTTGGTTCTTCACTCCCAGCAAGTGCCTATGTGCAACTTTTTCTTCTTCTTTGCAAAATCCTATAAAAGCCATAATCTGTATCCAGGAGTCCTGGATATGCAACGGTTGATGGATCCCTAAAGTCTTCCCAGCGAAAAAAGTCCTCAGGTCCATAGGCGCACTCCTGCTTGGACCACCCAAAAAAACCAGTATTTGTTAGCTCACGAGTACCTCTGAGTTATCATCCCTACAGTCTCCCCATCGGAGCAACCCTCAGGTCTATCTACACTTTTAGGTGGACCACCTTCATTAAACTACTCTCCAGTGAGTCTTCAAAAAATTGGTTCAAGTCCATATTACCTCTGAACCATTTTTCTCGCATTTTTCTCCGGCTAAGTTTGCCACATCCATATTACCTCTAAGTAAACTCCTCGGGTCTCGGCTATCGATCATCACGTCCATATTACCTCTGATATCGGTCGTCATCTAAACTTATCACTTGTACTCGATCTGTATTATGCCAGAGGTACTAAGTCCATAAAATCTATCACGTCAATATTACCTCTGATAGGGCTTGTTTCGAACTTATTATTTACACTCAATGTACGCAACAAATAATAGGTCCACCAAGGATCCCCCAGTGGGATGTCCTCAACAAACACGATATTGTACTACATCCATATTACCTCTGGTACGATATCTGAAGTTCCCACAAACAACCGCAACAAAGAAAGGAAAAGCTTTTATTTTATTTTACTAAAGTGAAAAGAATAAACTACACTTAGGGGACTATCCATGTCCCAACTGCAAAATAAACTTCAAAACAAGAACAAAAGACAGTTTCAAAAAATGAAGCACAAACTACTGCTGCTCCTCATTGGTGCACAACTCCTCTATTCGCTCTTGGAGCCGAGCAATAGAAGCGTCAATCTTCACTCTGACTCTCCGCCAGCTTCTTGAGCCAAAGCCGCAGGATCCTCCAAATGGGCATAGGCCTGGCGCTTGTCCTCCAACCTCTTCAACGTATTCTCCTGGGCAGCAAAAGACCGGGCCACCCTGCTAGTTTTCTTACAGATGGCCTCCCTCTCTCGACGAGCCTCCTGAAGGTCATCCTCCACGACAATGAGATGGGGTTGAAGTTGCACAATTTGCTTGTTGATCTCAGCCATGGCATAGGTTGCGGAGTCCTCCCGAGCAAGACAAACTTTCCCTCGATCGTTCAACTTGTCATGCTTGAGGGCCAATTTTTGGAGGTCACATTCCAGGGCCTGCTTGGTCTACATATATACAATCTTCACCTGATCCATGGACTTCAGAAGGAAATCATGTTCCTATTCTACTGCGATGACCGGGTCGACCTCTCGCGCCTGCTGTAATTCATTTAGGCGCTACTCCAACTCTGCTAATTTTTGTCTCAAAAGGTCAGCCACCAGCTCATGAATAGAAAATGTCCTCAAAAGCTCGGTCTGACTCTGGGCACAGTGCTTGGCCTAAGTAAAAGTTTTGCACCCCCCACTTCAGATGCATATAAAAGCTCTGGATAGTATCCTTCGAGGCCTCTTCCACGTCAGCAAAAGTAGAAGGAGTCAAAGGAGTCATAGCTGTAGGGACTACAGTCGGTCGTAGAGGAGGCATAGTAACATTAGATGTCCCAGGTACAGAACAGTAGCTGCGGAACGGTAAGATGCTCTGGCTTCTACAAACTGCCTCCCAGTTGAAAGAAGCATCTGGGTAGTAGGAAATCGAGCAATATCGACCGTAGTAAGATTGACATATAAGGATGTGCCAGCGTCAGCCGATCCTACAACATCAGATGAGGAGACAGTAACCTTAGCCCCAACAACCAAGGCTCCCTTTACACCCCCTTGGGTATCCACATCAACTGGTATCATGATAACATATGAGGATGACCCAGAAACCACCAGGCCAACAACTTCGGAGGCAGCTGCCTCAGAGCGAGTCGCTCCACCATAAGGAGTGATCACAGTGGAAGCAATCACCGCACTAGAATAATCTACTGCAGACCCTGTAGGGTGTTCCTCTCCCCCAGAAGTAAAAAAAAAAGGTCTAGACTTCCTTGGGACAAGCCCACTAGTCTCTTCCTCGATGCCCTCTTCAGTGGCCACATTCATCATTTTTATGGGGGAAGCCGTCCCTGTAGATTCAGAACAACCTATGATCAGCTTCGTCCGAAGAAGGTAAAGTTAAAGTCAAAATATTCCTTTATAGGTAAATATACGAGATAACATACCAGAAGAAGGCAGCAGGGATTGTGGCTCGCCCAACGTGGTTATAGCCTTCCCTGTGGCTTCTATATCATCCACGGAGACGTGCTCAAATGGTGTGAAGGGCTCCGCCACCACCATGCCCGTCTCTTGGGCCCCCAAAGTTTTAAAAGTAGGCTCTGACACACCTGCATCCTCCTCTTAAAACCCCAAAGACTCAGGTACATGCCCCGAGGCACCCATGTCAGACTCTGGGGGAGTCTTCTCCTCTGCCTCCTTACAAGAGACAACCGAGGCAGCCAGTCATTTTGGATGGTCCCTTCTCCTTTGTGTCTGCAAATTATCAAAAATAACAGAACTAAGATATTTATATAAAGGATCAGAAATAATCAAACTAAGGGGTTCTGTCACTCCCCATTTCTGATATACGCATTTGGAACATATTAGTTTTTATGCTTATATTATTTCTTACTTGCATGGTAATTAAGTTGCATATCATGGAGACTAGACCATTCTTTGGTTTAATTAGACTCATAGTTTAATTGTTAGGTTAGTTTGGGCATGAGTGATCCCATGGTCTAAATCTCAAACCCAAGCTATATAAGTTAACTTCTTTATCACTTCCCTCATACTCTTATTTTTTTCTTTCCTTCATTTAGGCAAGTACACATTGCACTACATCGAAAAATCTTTTGATTTTTGATTCTTGCTCTTTTTTTGCATTGTATTAGTCTATTATGTGCTCATGATGATTCTAAATACTTTTAGTACTTGGAGTTTCTGGTTTTAATACGTGGATTTGAGTAGATCTACATTTAAAGTTTAGGATTTTTATAGGTTCTAAAAGTTTCCTTGGTTTTGATCTATTAGAACATACTATTTTAGAAAACTAGTTTTGTGGGTGATTGAGCTTTCTATTTCAGGTATTTTGGCTTTTGGTTTACTTGATTTGGAGTTAAAATAAAGTTTTTATGAAGAAAATAATTTTTGGTTTTTGGAGTTCTCGCCATGGCTGAACTTGCTGTCTGGAGAAGACAAATTTCTCATGCGGCCAATGCAATATGCGACCGAGAGTTCCATGCGGCATGATCCTTATGCGGCATGGACACTTGTCGAATATCCGACCAACATGCGTCTATCTTATTGGAAGCATGACTGATTATTACACAAGTATTCTGGGTCTAATCCTTGAACTCCTTGTGTCTCACTCGCTGAACGAATGAGAAATTCGCTAAGTCCCAGAACGTCTATGCGACCTTGACCCATATGCGACAAGCAGATCTATGCCGCAAGCAGAGCATGCGACCATGATTCTGATTTCTTGGCACATAATTTTGTCATATTGTCTTTTTCTGATGATGTCTTTTCTCTCAGTCATACTTTATTGCAATGTTACATCAGTCACTTCAATCACTTTATTGTCACTTCATTGACACTTCATATTTATGGCCGTCACTCAACACTTATCCCAAGGAGTGGACATTGCCCTGTCCCATATGCGGCTGAGACTCCCCATGCGGCACTGACTCTTTGTATCCCCGACCCATAGAGTGCATGTCGCATATGGGACTCCCCATGCGGCACTGAGCAAACTTTGAACGGGGTCTCGTAGAAGCGTAAAATATTACAGGCCGCATAGAGTGCATGTCGCATAAAATATGATAGATACGACCAAAAGGAAGCCGTATAAATAGCCTTCATACGGCCAAACCAACCAAGTAGTAAGAGGCCGCATAAAGGATCCTTGACACACTCTCCAACACCTGACAAAAAAGGCCTGACGGCCTCGAGACTCGCAAATGGGTGACATGCAAAAAAGATAAAGAGTCACATCCAATAATTAATGACCTCGACAGACGAGCCATACCACGTGTCCCGCCTATGCGGCTTCAATATTATGTGGCCTCGATGATATGCGGCCTCAGTTAGATGAAAGCTCATATGCGACCTAGACACTTAGGTGGCCAGAGCACACATGCGACCTCGACTCTATGCGTCCACGTCCTCAGGAACCCAAAGTATCCATCAGACCAAAGGCGGACGAGAGCACATATGCGGACAGAGTGTCCATTTGACCAAGGCCCCAACGAGTGCACGTATGCGGCTATAAGACCCATGCGGCCTCACCATTATGCGGCCAAGTTGTTGTGCGACCTCTAGCTCATAAGATCTTTCTGTTAAAACTGAAGAGATCTTTGCACAGTTGGTGCTGACTACGTATCAAGTTGACCAAGTTACGCCCACAACGGGTTGATAACAACCCCGAGATCCCGTCAACAACATATCTGAACCGAACTCACGTGGCATCTTCTCTGTGACATGTGGCCATAATTACAACCGTATGTAGTTAAAATAGCCCCATGCAGCCACCAAACAGGAACATATGCGGCAACCATAGCATGTCCACATGGCGGCTATAATAGAAAGGTTATACAAGGAGCTAGCCGGCTATCTACGAACCTACACTCAAGCGAAAGAGAAGAGCTTCTGCATCGGATCATCCACGGAGTAAAGAGAGTTTCTATACTCCTAACCCTCCATTGTCACTCCCAAAAAATAAATTTGTACTTAGATTGTCCTTTAGGACTTCTCTATACTTTCTTTAGTTTGTTAATCGAATCAAGTTCTTTTAGTTCTCCTTTTGATTTAATGGCAAATAAGATGGCGACTCTGCTGGGGATTACCTTCTCCTCTGATGAGAAGTTGGTGATGCAGTTCGACGCGGCCAAGCTCCGCTCAATGCAAAAGATGCTGGTAGTTTGCTTCGACCAGCAAGCGTTCGAAGAAATGCTCTCGGAGGGAAGTGCTAGACCTTCGCCAAGGCTAACCAAGCCCAAGAAGACCCGTAGGACGTAGGTAGCAAAGGCCGCTGCTCCTCACCCAACTGCGGAGAAGACGCTTCCTGCCTCTCACTCTGTTGCTGATGATGGTCGTCAGGAGAATACCTCGGATGTCTACGTCAATGCGACATCACCGTTGACGTAAAAACTGCTCAGCATCCAGACTCTAGCAGAGAAAAGTACTACGATGCCAGACGTTCTGGTGCTGAGGCTGGTTTTTTACAGCCAAGAAGGAGGCCGCATAAGACTGACCCTACGGTACCAGCTCAAAGCCGCAGGCAGATGACCGAATATAGCCCTGATAGCAACAAAACTTCTATTTTTGACTGCATCTTATACTGTGCAGATCGTATGCGGCTCGCCGAGAATAGAAAAAGCCTAAACTTGGACTCTTTGTAATATGCGCATGTAGGAGGTAAGTCAAAGAAGCCCAGGACAGTGCAGGCTCGTCAGGCTCAAGCAACTGTCCAGTTAGCTGACCGTCAGCAGGCACCGTTAATCGTTACACGGGCCCCTGATAAAAGGTTATATAAGGCCGCCTCATGCGTCCAGCCTGCAGCTGTAAAAGGAAAGCGTCGGTCTCAAAATTCTTTCTCTGACGATCTCAGAGAAGTTCTTGTACGAACCCCGGATCAGGAAGCAAATACAACACCTGCGCCATAGTATGTTCGGTCATTCCGGGCCCACAAAAGGGTATAAAGGTGGAACAACCCTTGCTTGACTTGCGTAATATGATCAATCACAAGCACAAGGCAAGGAAAAAACTGTGGCCGATGAAATATCCTCTCCAGGGCATCACTGTGCCAAGATCATTATCAATTGCTACTGTAACAAAGTTGCAATACCCACAAGCAGACAGTCGGTCTTCCAGCGACTATACTAGAAAGTACCTATCCGACAACAACCCAAAGATCAGGTGCAAGTACCAGAGGTGGAGGAGCTGCCCTTCGCTTTATGCTACTCAACTCTGAAGCTTTCCGCCACCAAAGGAGGAAAGAAGTCGGGTACCTCCAGTCCGTCACTCGCTACCAGTCCGTTACGAAGGCAACTACCAGGAGGACCAGCAATGGGACCTACATGAGGTATTTTCCAGAGCATCCACTCTAAGAAGAATCTCCCAGCCGCTGGGGGTAGTTCTTCCTAAGAAGTACTGGAGGTTGCGCAAGCTGGGGGTGGTAATCCCCTGACCTATACAATAATTCAATATTCTGAGGAGATAACAATTCTTAAGGAACAGACACTGGGGGTTGCCACCCTAACCAAGAAGACGCAGCTTCCTACGTTGGGGGTAGTGTTCCATCAGAGTTCGAACAAAATACAGTACTACCAAAACTCCTCAATGACTATTCACTGTAAGAGTCTGAGGCGGAAAGTACTACGTCAACCGTCCCTTCCTACCCGTCTCATGTAAGAACGATAAATATGGCAGATGACGACCACGAAGGCCCAAGTGACCGGCAGTACCTCAAAACTCTCGAGGCCATGATGCAAACTATGAGCGAGTCAATGCAAGCCTTGACCAAAGCATTGCTAGACATCAACGCGACTGTAGCTTCCCAACCACCAAGGGCCTCAGGTCAAGACCCTAAAACTAATGCAGATTCAAATACAACCTCTCCCCCCGTTGGCGGCCGTCATGCTCTACCAGGGTCATCTACTTCTCCCGCAATAGATGAAGCCAGGGAAGCGATGAGGGAGGTCCAAGAACTTCGAGCCCACATAGATTCTTTGAGAAATTGGGACTCACTTCGCGGTCTCGGAGTGCGGCAGCCATATCCGCTGGAATGGAGGGATGTACCATATCCTCCCAAGTAGAAACCCTTCAATATTGACACATTTGATGGGAAGTCCTCCCTCCGCCGGTATATGAGCTACTTCAAAACTACGATAGGGCACCTACCCTACAACGATGCTATCCTCACTAGGCTCTTCGTCGGAATATTTTTTAGGGTGGCCTTTGACTGGTTTTGCAGTCTCCAAGATAACTGCATCTCATCGTTCGACGACCTTAAGAGTCTTTTTCTCCAAAGATTCTATGAGTCAGAAAGTGACATGACTATGTCCTCCCTGATGGACATTGCTCAGGGAGAAAATAAATAAGTACAAAATTATATCGAGCGATTCCGACAAGCTGCGTTGAGGCTGCCTCATGGCAATCCAAAGACGACGCTGATAAAGATGTGCCAGAGAAACCTACTTCCGACAGTCAGCCTCTGAATGGGTGATAGCCAGCTTAAAGGTTGGACGACGTTCATTATAAACGTGGTCAACACCGAGAAAAAAGTCAAGGATGTTCGACTCTTGGGCATATAGATCCCTGTTGCGGATGATAGGGGAGACGTCCTAACAACAACAACGGCGGCAATAGCAGCCAAGATGGAAAAAGAAAATAGGCCATGGTCACCAACGTAACCAAGAAGCTAGAGCAAAAACAGACGAAAGCTCCGAAACCAAAGGCGACTTACTCTTTCAAGGATGATGATGTCTTGCCCATCTTCCGAGAGGCCCAGTGACAAATGCAAAGAGGACTGGAAGTTCGAGCATATACATGTGTGAGGATATATCAGGCAGTTCGTTGACGAGAACATGTATAATAATATTTTTATTATTGAGCATGTGAGGACATTGTGGGATAAGATGGAATCTTTGTATGCGAAGAAGATTAGGATAAATAAATTATTCCTCATCCGGATAATGATGGATCTACGGTACAAAATAGGGCATCCATTACGGATCGCTTGAGTGAGTTCCAGGATCTGGTGGACCAGCTATCCTCGATAGGATTCAAGTTCAACGACGAGATTCAGGGACTATGGCTGATGTGTACATTTCCAGATTTGTGGGAGACCGTTGTTTGATGATAAACAAAAAAATAAAGAAAATGGTTTATACGAAACCTTTCTTTTTTGCTTACAAACAAGAAAAAAGAGTACAATTGATCCTATACGAGGATGTTAAGTATAATAAAAATAATTCTGGGAAAAAATTGCTATAGGAGTCTGATCTGCGGTCGATCACTTTGTCTCTTGGACCACACGATGATGAAGAAGTGCTGTAGAAGAAAAAAAAGCTTCAAAAGTTGCAAGTGGGATTGAATTCTTGTTGCCAAAGTTGTCAATCAACACTCTCTGTCTGTGCTCCCTGATCTTGATCGATGCCCTGTGCTTGATCTTTGATCTTGATCCCCTCTGTATGTCTCTGCTCCCCTGTGACCAGGGGTCTCTATTTATAAAGATCAGTCACAATAACTGTCCAGTTGGTGTAGAAGCCAAACTGTGAAGAAAGTTGCATCTTTTACGCGGCAGTTATAATAACTGCTACCCACGTTCGAATGACCTTCTAAATCTACGTATAACACGTATTCCATTATAAGGTAACGCATATAACTGCTTCTCGAAGATCTCGGCATGCAAGCCACGTAGGTAACTGCACCTTGCGTAAAGATAGTTGGCATAGAAGCCAAATAACTGTATTGTTGGCGTAAAAGAGCAAACTGTGAAGAAGAAGACTTCTTTTACGCTGCGGTTATGATAACTGCTACCCACGTTCCCATTATCTTCTGAATATGCGTATGACATATGTCCCTTTATGAGGTAACGCGTATAACTGTTTCTTGAAGATTATGGCATGCAAGCCACGTAGGTAACTGCACCTTGCGTAAAGATGGTTGGCGTAGAAGCCAAATAATTGTCTTGTTGGCATAAAGGCCAAACTCTGTGTAAAACTTGATGATGCATGAATAATAGGTAACCAGCGTAGAATAGCCAATTATCCTTCACGACTGAGGTCTTGAGCGTATTCTTGGCTAAATAGCCTTATCATGTACCATTACAAATATAGCCGAGTTGGCGTATTCCGAGGAGATAGCATACGACGTACTCCTATAGTTGAAAATAGCCTGGTTGGTATAAAATGCAAGGATGGTGATGTGAGCGTATTAGCCATAGTTTTAGCTTTCCCAGTCATTTTAAAAAATAGAACAAAATCTCGTACATTAAATACAGAGATATGCCCCCATCTCGTGTATTAAATACAGAGATATGCCTCGAGCTCTGTATGAGAAATAGCTTTTGACGTGACGTCTGATTTCGTCTCATCTTGAGCGTAAAGACTCTTTTCTGCCCATGTAGAATAGGCAGCGTATTTTTTGAATGCGTAAAAATGACTTGTATTAAGAATATGTCACTAAATGACAGCCTGGGTCTCTGTGCAAAATTATCATCACAGTCGTCTTCTCGATCGTCGTGCAGTAATTTTTGTCAAGAGTCAGGTTCACTGTTTTGTCTGACAGATTCATCCGAGGAATACGAAGAGTTCCTCGTACAACTTCATGCTTCATTAAAAGCAGACGTATTTTACGCAGGGAGGGTATAGTAACCTCTTACGCTAAAACAGCCTTGAAGAGCTGTTTTACGCGGGCAGCTCTGAAGCTCTATTTTACGCCAAATAGTGCTGAAGCTCTGTTGTACGCCAATAGCTCTGAATTCATATTTTATGCCATACAACGTTGAAGCTCTATTTTACGCGGACTTCCTGTATGTTGGGGGTTTTGACTGTATGATACGCGTATAATTCCCCAGCGTATTTCATGTTTCTACAAGACCCCCTTCAAAGTTTTCAAATTCCTCGTAATTTGAAATACTTTGAAAGAAGCATGAAATGGTCAAATTTGACTCATTCTGCGAGGCTGATTTTACGACGATATTTAGGAAGTTGTTGGGATTTGGTATGTTCTCTTCTACCTATATAAAGGCAAGCGAGTGAACATGTTTTTCCATATTCCCTTCACCACAAAGATGGCTGCAGAGATTTCCATCATATGTAATCATGATTAATAAACTTGTTTTCTTTTACGCACTATTATTTTGCCATATTGCTGTGAGGAAGTCTGATAATACGCAGATTCAATATGCTTGAGTAAATTTTTTTTTTACGCTGACTCTGACAAATAGGCCTGCAGTCACGTTTCGACTTTTACGGATAGAGAAAAATGCGTAAAAACTTCTTTAGCATTAAGTTGTCTTGAAGATCCAACTGTCATGCTATTTTTGGACGAGGAGTCACATAGAATTTTGAACCATCATTTCTCCTTCGTAAATGTGAAAACATCTGTTCAGAACATCATCTTCGAAAATGGCTTCTCGAAAGATTCTCGAGATAAGGCAAGAAATGTCCGCCGAACAGGCCATCCCTGAACTAGATTCTGGCTGAACTTCGAACAAACCATCAATGGCCAGTGAAGACAGAGATTTTCAGGGAACCCCTTGGTCCTTTGTCTGATGAAGTCCTTTCGACTGAGGAAGAAGAACATTTTCTGCACAAACTCTTGTAACTGGCTTTTTCAAGTGTGAAACCTAAATTATCAAGATATAGGCGTATTCTGCTAGCTGATCTATCTCGCACAATTTAAGATGCACGTAGCATAGATTAGCAGCTTCTGAGCATAAAAACTTCTGAGCATAAAATTATAGATCTGTAGCTTCTGGGCATAAAAATTGTAGATCTATAGCTTCTGAGAGCAAAAACTTCTGAGCGTAAAATCATAGATCTGTAGCTTCTGAGCGTAAAAACTTCTGAGCGTAAAATCATAGATCTATAGCTTCTGAGCATAAAATCGTAGATCTGTAGCTTCTGAGCGTACAATCATAGATCTGTAGCTTCTGAGCGTAAAAGAGTCTGAGCGTAAAATCAGGGATCCGTTACGCAGCATGACTATCTGTCTTCCTGTTTAATGATAGGCTGACGTGGTCCCAAATTATAACCGACTATTAAAAATTGGATTTGGTTAGGGATTCGGAGAGTCACTTGATCTCTATAAATAGGCCTAGGTCATGAGAGAGAAAAACCCTTCATCTATCTCTGTAAAACCCTACGTTTCTTTCTGAAAACTCTTCGTCTCTTTCTGAAAACTCTCAGATTCGCCATGGCACCAAAACAGGTCTCCGTCGCTAAGGGAAAGAAAACATCTTCTTCATCCCGCTTCTCTGCTCAAGCACGATCGACCCCTACTAGGCCAAGCGAGCTTCGTTCTGAACGAAGTGCTCTGCCGTCTAGTTGTACACCAGGCATCACAGGTAAAGACTTTGAGAGGAAAAAACCCTTCGCACACGTTGCACATATATGCGCAAATACGCCAACATTCCTAATGTGTCAGCGTAAAACTTTATATTTTTGCAGTCTAGCATAAAAACTCAGACTGTCAAACTTTGGCGTATTCTGCGAACCTTGCGTTTTACGCATTGGATGTAAATTCCAGCATAAAACTCAAATTTTGGCAGTCTGGCATAAAAACTCAGACTGTCAAGTTTTGACGTATACTGCTAACCTTGAGTTTTACACACTGGAAATAAATTCCATCGTAAAACTCAGGTTTTTGCAGTCTAGCGAAAAACTCAGACTGTCAAGTTTTGGCGTATACGGTAAGAGTGTAGCACCTTATGTTTTACGCGCTGAAAGAAAATTCTAGCGTAAAACTGACTTTTTCTCTTGCTTTTTGCAGTGGACCTACAGATCCCCCCCCTCTGGCTGAAGTGATAGGCTCTGCTGCTGGAATGCTGAATTCCAACTATCTGGAGGATTTGTCCCATGTGACCTTCTTTATCTCTGGAAACGAGTATCCTCAAGAAAGGGAAACTTTGATCTCTGCCCAAAGGGAAAGAATGTTGCTGAGTATGATCAGTGGGGAACCCTTGACGTACATAGACGTCACTGAATATAAGAAATTAGCTTTCTTATTTGGGGATGTTATTGATAAATAATCCCAGACAAACCCCAAGAAGGAAGATTGGGTATTTTTTGCTGAGGGCACGGTCATGTATCTGCCAAAGATGCCCAGAGATTACTCTATCTCTGCATTCTTCCATGCCACACATCCCAGAAAGATGGTATGGACTCTGACTCCTGATCTTCATGGCCAGCCGGGGAAGATCTTTTACAAGAAAGGATTAAACCAAGGATCCTTTGTAAGCAGTCTCTCAAGCCCTATCATGCCCTTCAGAGGATTACTGTCGGGCAGTGTCCCGAGTGAAGACTCTTTCTTGATCCAGCCATTTCAAATGGCAAACTTCTGCAATGAGTTTATGGTGCAGGGAGGAGTATATCCCAGGGTTAACCCTCGCACCAATGGATAGCTTAACCCCCAGAATCTTCGATGGGTCAGTTTAACTGCATGGGCCCTGAAGCACTTTCAGATGGAGCATGAAAGTATCAACCTGTTTGAGGCTGTGAGTGCTACCAGTGTTGGGCTGCCTATCAACCCCAACTTGTTCTTAGCTTTGATGGAGCGATATAACTCGCTCACTGGGACTTTTGCCACTCAAATAGGTGAGTTGGGCCTAGCCCTTCATGAGATGGCAGATATCTCCAAGCTGCCAATGTGAGACATTCCTTATGAAGAATACGTCTCCACCAACAGAGAGTTGAAGGATACCAACCCTCGGGTAGTGGCAGTGTACCAAGAGCTGATGAGCCATTATCTTGCATGCATTACCTTCTACGGGAAGCCCTCTGACTTAGCCCATATTAACAAATGGGTGTCCTACCTCTTCTTTCATCAGGCTAAAAATGCCAAGCAGGACAAGGTTGTAGATAGCAAAGATAAGCCTTTAAATCTTCTGAGCATACTTAGTGCCAACACAGTCGATGATCTCATCGAAGATGCAGGGGCTCCAGATTTTGTTCTCAATGAAGAGATAGAGGGTTATCCTGCAGGGACCAAAGCCTACAGTTATATGAGGCATTACCGAAAGCCTCTGTCAAGGGAAGCTCAACTGGCTGGCTTCTTCTCTATTTGGCTACGCCGATGGGTGGTGCCTGGCATCGTGTCTCCGGATCGCATTCATCGCAACACCTTATGGCCCGCAGTGCGTTTGGTATTTGGAGCAAGATTGGGCTTGCTCCCTGCCATGGTATGCAGGATACAAGCTGGCCTGAGGGCTATTACTGATGGGCTGCTGGCCGATACTACGCAGCGTGAAGGATATTCCAGAGTGGAATTACCATTCTTATATCTGATGGGATGGTTAATCCTTCACAACACCAGAGTGACATCTCCCGGATCTGCCAGCGGTTCAGGAAATAACTTTTTGTTAAATTACAAGAATTCCCTTTGGAATGTGGCTAGCGTCATAGACTGTCGACTAGCACTCAATTTTGCCCATAGTTGGAAGTTTTCTGCACCGTCCCCCCGTACATATCAACCAATAGGGGACTAAACTTTAGGACGTAGGTCAGGGGAAGACTATTCTTTCTCCTGAAGCCTTTTACTGGTTGGTCTACATTAGACCTTCCCACCTACTGTACAGAAGTGAGGACCACTGCTACTTGGAGCCTTATCTGCCTAGCCGTTTCGCCAGGCAATTTGGGTATGATCAGTTGCACATAGGAAATCCCATCACCAGCTTCAAGTTTAAAGGTGGGCTTATTGATGGAGCTAGAGGATGGCGGTATTTCATCATAGGTTGTACTGGAGCAACCTTTGCTTTGCCCGCGACTTCTCTCTCCACGGAGTTGTGCATTCTTCATTCGTACGCACAGTTTTATGCGTCCATCAATACCTTCCATCGTGATTTTGACGTATATAGAAGTTTCAGGATGCCCTCCCATAAGTCCACTAGAAGAGAGGAGATACCATCTGTCTCCTCTGATGAAGGTGACGAAACTACTGGTGCAAATAATTTCTTGTTGATATTACTGAGAGGCGTAATAGCTCCGCCAGCAGAGCCTCTCATTATTTTCAATAAACGAAAGGCTTCTACTCTGAAAAAGCCTTCCCCCGCAAGAAGAAGCAGGCTGCCAGAGGTCCTAAAAAGGCTTCCACCAAGGGAGCCTCTTCCAGGAGTGAGCCTATTATTTCCCTCGTTGGGGATGATTCTTTGATTAGAGCCCCTTCGCCTTTTAGAGAAGGGACCTCCACAGTTCCAGCTGACAGTGCTGGAGATTCTTTGCCCGCGATTGCTGCCGCTACCACCGTTACTGGTAGTACTTCTAGATCGCCTTTGAGGCCGAGTTTAATAAGAATCACCATACCTTTACCAAGACAAATAATGGGACTAGCCCCTCCTTCGTCTGTAAGTATTTCAAGCAAAATTCTACCATATGAACCTCGAGTAGATCTGGATGACGACTGGGATGACTACCCTCAAGCGCCAGTTGGTGCACCCTCTTCTCTAGGTATGACGGCTTGTTTAGCATCATTAAGAAATAATTTAGCTATACAGGCTGCAGACGTACTATACATACCATCGACCATGGGTAAATATTGTCTCCATGCTTTTTTCAGGAAAATTAATATCAAATTGATATTAACTTTCTCTTATCTTCTTTTCAGGCGAAGACATCTCGGGGGAGGGCGGAGTTGACACAACTTCTGATTTTGTTGCGGATTTAGCTAATGAAACGGCGGTGCCCAACGTCGAATAAGCATACCTTAAAACTGCTGATCTTTCATCCGCAATATTCTCGGGTGTCATCCCGCCAGTAGCAGTTCAAATAACATCAGAGGAGGATGAACCCACCATCTCGACTGTGCCTCCTTCGTCAAGCATGCCAGCAACTCCAACCATTGTTGGTGTCTCTTCTTTTGTCGCACCATCTGTTGAAGCAACGACTGTGACAACATCCTCTACAGTCATTCCGGAAAGGAGGCTTACCGATATTGTGGCCACTCTCAGTGTCCATTCGAGTTTTGCTATGCTAGTTGATCAATACACTAGTATATTCTACCTCACTTTGAAAGAATTAATATCCATGGTGCTGAAGAAGAATCTAGGCTTTGATGCTCTAAAGATGTCCTCCAATCTCACCATAGCGCATATTAGAAATTTCAATGACGCTGAAAGAGCTAATGCGCTAGATCAAATAGTTAATGGTTTAGAATAACCCATTAACGAATATTTGTAACTATCTGGAGGCAGCATCAATGACTTGGTTCAGGCTGAGTATGACTCCCTGACTGTGGAACTTGCTCAGCAGACAGAATCTTTGAACAAATCCATCCAGGAACAACAACAAGAGATGGAGAAAGAGCAAACCGTATTGGTGGAGAGTATCCCTTAACCCGCTTAGTGTCGTACAGAATATGAGAGATATGAAGTGAGGGTTCGAGAATTGGAAGCTGAACTTGCTCAAACAAGGGAGAGGCTTCTCAAGGCATCGCTAGTTCGTGATGTATTGAAGGGCCAAGTGGATACAGCTCAACAAAACTTGACACATGTGGGTGTCATCCACGCAAGTTTTGTTGATTCTCTGTCTGAACTGTCTCTCTTGAGCAATGATGAGGTAAGGCTGGAACGGGCTCGCACTAACATTTTGAGCTCCAGGAATGAGAGGATGGCTGCTTTGGCGCAACAGATCCGCGATTTAACTGCTCCTCCCCAATGATGTACCTTTTCGCTCCTTTTGTAATTTGCTATTCCCAGAGATAATAAAGATACATTTTCTGACTTTGTGGACCCATCACTTTAGAGTATAAATGATAGGCTAAGATCAAAGTGATATCAGAGGTAATATGGACATGATATACTTTCGATAAGGTTTAGCTGAATATATCTATTCAGAGGTAATATGGACATGATAGAATATGATCCAACTAAATTTGTGTACAAAACACTATCAGAGGTAATATAGAAGTGATAGGTTTTGAAGTTCCAAATTAGTTAAACATATCTATTCAGAGGTCATAAGAACATGATAGAATATGATCCAACTAATCTTTGTATGTAGTATCGTCAGAATGGGAATCTTCATCATACTCCGTTAAGCAAGGGAGATCAGGCATAGTACTTCTTCAGGAATTTACCGTTGATAGGAGCCATTATCAAATCTCCATTAGGCTTGGCTAATCTGTAAGCGCCATTTGAAAATATCGTTTCAATCACATAAGGGCCCTCCCATTTGGGCTAAAATTTGCCCTTACTTTTGTGCGTAATGATCATTGGCCTCTTTACAGCTAAAACTAGCTCACCAACTTTGAACACTCTTTCCTTCACTTTTTGATTAAAATCTCTGGAGATGCATGCCTAGTAGAACTCAATGCGCTGTTGAGCTTGAAGGCATTTCTCGTCTAATCCTTCTAGCTCTTGAAGTCTTAAACGATCATTATTTTCCTGAGTCAGCTCGTTAGCCACTGCTATTCTGAGCGATGGAATTTGAATTTTAATAGAGAGAACTGCTTCACACCCATAAACTAATAAAAATGGGGTACACCCCGTTGGTGTTCGTACCGTTGTGCGATATGCCCACAGATGTTCCCCCAATTTTTTATTCCAATCTCTTTTGTTCGAAGAGACAAATTTCTTTAAGAGTTTGATGATGGTTTTGTTGAAGGCTTCCGCCAAACCATTAGCAGCAGGATTATATGCCGTTGAGGCCATATTTTGTATTCGATTCTTATCACAAAATCGGTGAAACGCTTGGCTGATGAATTAAGGCCCATTATCATGAATTATCCTTCGGGGTATCCCAAAGCGATAAATTACATGGTGCTTGATAAATCTGATCATGTTGGATGTTTTTACCTCCGCAAGAGGGATCGCCTCCGCCCATTTGGAGAAATAATCAGTAATAGCCAATATGAACCGATGTCCTCTAGCGAATGAAGGATGAATAGGACCAATGATATCTATACCCCATGCTTCAAAGGGCCATGATGCAATAGTAGGATGTAAATACTTAGAAGGCTGATGTATGAAATCTGCATAAACCTGACAAGCTTTGCATTGTCTTGCATATTTCATAGCATCTGCAATCATAGTGGGCCAGTAGTAGCCCATCCTCCTGATACGATCCTGTAACTTAGGATCCGGTTGATGTGCTCCACAAACTCCATCATGAGCTTCTCGAATTACACGCTTTGCATCATCATCAGAGAGACATCGTAACAAAAGTCCATCATATGTTCGACGATAAAAACTTTGTGAAGAAGCATCAAATAGAAACGTACTGATCGTCTTTTGATAGATACTGCTTCTTTAGGATCCTCTGGTAAGATTCCTTATAACACGAAGTCTATAAAGGGACTTCTCCAATCTCTCTTAGGAGGAACCGTGTTTATAGCATAGCTGCGTTCTATGTGAAAGTTATTTTTCACACAAAACAAATCTCTGGTAAGAAGGATCACCAAATTCTGCCTTCTTATAGGAATAGCTAGATCTGTAGCTAGACTGGCCAAAGCATCAGCTTCCAAATTTTGAGATCGAGGAACATGCTCTAAGAAAAATTCTTTAAAAGACATTGTTATCTCGATCGTTGTTTGGTGATAAGCAATGAGGTCTGGATTGCGGACTTCATATATTCCTCTTACCTGATTGACGATCAGCTGAGAATCACCAAAAGCTTCCAGGTATTCAACCTCCAATTCTTTAGCGACTTGAAGCCCGATTAGTAGAGCATTATACTCTGCCACATTATTAGAGAAGGGTTCGCTAAGAGAATATGCTCGATAGATGACGAGTTTATCAGGAGTCACAAGAACAATTCCTACTCCTGAAACCACGTTTCCCTTGGGACAAGTCCTGGAAGTACCATCAAAGAATAACTGCCATGTATCACCTTCCATTGCCGAATTATATTCTACAACTTCGTCGGAAATATCCTCATATAATTTGGAGGTTTCTGAAATTGGATGGGCAGCTAAGAAATCAGCCAAGGCTTGGCCCTTCATGGACTTTTGAGGGACGTACACCTGTAGAAGCATAAAAAATATGCTGGAAGGATCTGCGCGGCATCTTAAATACAGAGCAGCGTAAGCAGAGGCCTCCAGAGCCGTCGAACATGCAACAGAGCTCTTCCGCCAAATACAGCGTGAAATATGAGCTCAAAGGACCATCCGCGTAAGTACGGTACGTCCAAGCCGCCCCAGCATAAAAGAGAGTTCTTTATCGCCTCCATGGCGTAAAACTCAGCCGCTCTCAAAGCAGCTTAAAGCGTACGAGGGACGCTTCGTCTTCCCAGAAATGAACCTGTCAAGTCACGCAGTGAATCTGACCCCTGACTTTTGACAAAAAGTGCTGCACGGCTACCCAGACGACGGCTGGAAACAGTGGCAGACCCCACGGGACGCGCTCCACAGTATGATGGCAGATCTCTACATTTAATGCAGAGGATTTGGTTAAAATATCACCAAACCGTCGCTCACTGAAGTCCCCTCAGCATAAACCGCTCTTTCGCGTGCAAGGGGATACATCGCCTTGTTTTACACGGGCATACGTGAGCTGTTTACGCTCCACAGCGGACAAACCGCCTGCCACGTCAAAAGCTGCAGGCCTTCAAAAATACGCCTCCGCATTTAATGCACAGAATGATGGCGGATCTCTGTATTTAATGCAAGGGATTTGATTATATCTTCAAAAGCCGTGATTTTGGCTAAAGACGTCCACATCAGCATTTTGGCACGGTACGCAGCGGCTTCTACGCCCAGGATCTGTGCCTATTCGGCTTCAATGCCTGTTCGGCTTTAACGCCCACTCCGTCTCTACGACCATTCGGCTTCTATGCCTGCTCGGCTTCTATGCCTGTTCGGCTTCTATGCCTGTTCGGCTTCTATGCCTGCTCGGCTTCTATGCCTGTTCGGCTTCTATGCCTGCTCGGCTTCTATGCCTGTTCGGCTTCTATGCCTGTTCGGCTTCTATGCCTGTTCGGCTTCTACGCCTACCGGGCTTCTACGCCCACCCGGCTTCCATGCCTACTTGGCTTCTATGCCACGATGACAGACATCGGCTTTTATGCCCACCTCTTCTACACGGGGGATACCTACCTACGTGGCTTTTACGCCATGATCTTCGTAGCAATTGTACGCGTTATGTCCCTTAGTTGGACCCGCGTCACACGTTCATTCAAAAGATCATCCATACGCAGGCATTGGTTACTTTAACCGTCGTGTAAAAGGGTACTGTGTTGTCCGCTCCTCGGTTTTTACACCAACTGAGTGGTCACTGTCACAAAAACTCTATAAATAGAGACCCCTATCAATGGAGAAAAAGGTCGACAAATTAAAAGATCGAACAATTGAAGACTCAAAGAAGAGGTCGAACAATTGAAGATCGAGCAAGGAGAGAGGAGATCGAGAGAGAGAGAGAGAGGAACCCGGAGCTCGGGCAAAGGATAGGGATCGACGACCTGGGCATCGTGCATCCACCCTTTTTTGCAACCCCCGAGGCTGCTTCCTGTCTTCTACGGCGCTTCTTCACCATCGTGTGGTCCAAGGGCTAAAGTGATCGACTGCAGATCAGACACCTATAGCAATTTATACCCAGATTAAATAAATTGTACTCCCACATCCTCGTATAGGATTGCATTGTACAAGTTTGTTTGTAAACCAAAGAAGAAGGGTTCTGTGTAAACCCCATATTGAATACATCTTTCATTCTTTTCGTTTAATACCACAAACAAGATGGCGAGTCTGCTGGGGACAGCTTTCTCTTCTGATGAGGAAGTAATTGCTCAACACGATACGATATCTATAGGAACCGTGAAGAAGACACTGGTCGTCCAATTCGACCAGTCTGCCTACGAAGACATGCTTCGAACCGGGGGTAGCTCTCACCCTCTCTCCGTCCAAGACAACAGGAAGCTACGCAAAGTCTGGATGCCCAAGACATCCTCTACCGTTCCTGTGGACTCTCCGATCTCTCCGATCTCTCCGACCAATGAGGTTGTAGCATCGCTCCCTCCGTGCCCCGTACGTAAAATTCAGTCTCCCGCTACGTGCGGTACAGACAAAACTTCGGGCAAAGCCTCAGCGCTAACCCAGAGGTATCCACTGCGCTCTACGCGTAGAAACCAGTCTCCCGCTACGCACGGTACAGACAAAACTTTGGGCAAAGCCTTAGCGCTAAACCAGAAGTATCCACTGCGCTCTACGCGTAGAAACCAGTCTCCCGCTACGCGCGGTACAGACAAAACTTCGGGCAAAGCCTCAGTGCTGACCCAGGAGTATCCACTGAGCCTTATGCGCAGAAATCAGTCTCCCGCTACGCGCGGTACAGACAAAACTTCTGATGATGCCTTAGCGCCAAAACAGAAGTACAGGTCACGCTCCACACACAAGACGATGTCTGACCTCTACGGGGAACCAGATGAGCGCTGTGACCTCCGCGGAGGAAAACAGGCGGCGGAATGCGTAACTGCTCGGCCCTTACGCCAGCGAGGGAACAATCTGCATACCCTCCGGATTACGCAAGAAGCCGATGGCCGACTGAGGACCTCTTCAGCTTCACGCCAACCTGAGCAAATCTCCAAGATACGCCGGGGGTTACCCGCCACCCAGACGGCCAACCTGTTGTACACAGGTGGCGCAGCAAGGGCCATGGTGGCCAACCTCCACATAACCACTGATGGGAGCAGAGGAAGCAAACAATCATCCTCTTCTGCAACTCCTCCTGACCTGCGCAAATATCTAATCCAGAAGCGCAAAGAGAGGGAACCTTCCAATGTGTCTATTACGCCTCCTGACGAGCACTGTTGCAATAGCCATAGAATTATGATTAACTGTTGCTGCTCTAATACAAGACGACCGGTCTTCGACCGGTTAAGCTACTCTCTGTCTTTTCAGGGAAAGGAGCCCGCACATGCATCTGTGAACATGGCTTCACACATGCCTTGATGGGGTTCGAACTCAAGGCGTCATCCCTCTAGGCCTTCGAGCCGAAGGAGGTTCAATAAACTCCTCAGAAACGCTGAAGCCGGGGTGTTCCAAAACACACGTGCAAGATCACGACGATCAGCTTCATCCCCTTCTGATTCCGACGCTGAGGATCGCCAGGCCCCTGAATCAGATGCTGAAAGCGTAGAGTCGACTTCTACAGCGACCTACACTCATCCTTCGACGACATCCAGGGAGATGGGAGTTTACGCCATTGAAGATGAACGCGAGGAGGCTTCACCATCAGGAAACGCGGAGCAACGCATCACTACGCTGGAAACATCTCTGAAACAAATGCAATCCATGATGGAAAATATGCACCAGATGATGCTAACCCAGCACGCAACTGCCATGGCTCAAGCATCGGTCCCGTCAACTCAGATACGTGTGGGGGTGGACTTGCCACCATCTAATCCAAGCCAAGGACCTGCTCTAGATCAAGAGTCAGCGGTTCCTCCGCTTTCGGAGAATATATTGCCTCCCGTTGGAGTCACAATGCAGCCAACTCTGTACCACTCCGTAGTCCCACCTCCGACTGAAAATCCGATGCAGGCAGTGTGAGAGTTGAAAGCCCAGTTTGACGCCTTGAAGCACAAAGATCAGCTCAAGAAACTGGAAATTAACCAGCCTTACCCAGCTATTTGGGAAGAGGTCCCTTTCCCTCCGAGGTACAAACCTCAGACCATGGCCCTGTTCGAGGGGAAAACATCACCAAGTCAGTACATGAACTATTTTAGTATGATGACGGTGTTGCTGCAAGGGAACGACGCCCTCCTCACCCGGGTGTTCAAAGGCTGCCTCTCAGGAGTAGCCTATCAGTGGTACCGTAGCTTGGCGGACAACTGTATCACTTCCTTCGAGGACTTCAAAGCTTTATTCTTCACGCGATTCTACGAGGGAGGAATGGACATGTCCATGTCCTCTCTCATCGAAGTCAAGCAAAGAGAAAAAGAAGACGTTCGCGCCTTCATCGAGCGTTTTCGTCAGGCCACCTTACAGATGCCTCCAGGAGTTCCAGACTCTGCATTGGTAGACATTTGCAGGAAAAACCTCCTTCCCATGGTCTCGGTGTTTACAGGACCATATCAGTTCCGTGATTGGCCCTCGTTCATCCTCTCGGCCGTAGCTGCTGAAGACAACAGTCGCAAGGCGCGCGATAATGGCATTATGATCTTCGCCTCTGACAAAGGCAAGAAGTCATCTCCCAGCAGCGACCATCCTCGTGGTCCAAAAGAAAAAGAAGCTCTGACGGTCAATACGTCCAGACAAAAGATTGCGGCAACCACGCAAACAAGACCAGGGACATCCAGGTCCATAGAAGTCTACTCCTTTGACGACGAGGATATCCTAAGTATATTCGAGTGTCTCGTCAAAAGTGGCAAGATCACCCTTCCGGAGTTGAAACGGCCCCAAGAAGTCGGCAGTACTGACGACCCCAAATACTGCATCTTCCACAGATATGTGCACCACCCGACAAAGGCGTGTTACATACTGAAAAGGAAGATCCAGAGTTTGATCGATGCCAAAGCCATAACCCTGCACAACACTGAGAAGATAGTCACAGCTAACATGGTCTCTCTACAGTTTGGCAATCTGCCTCCCAAGGAGGTCCCGAATGGTGTTGCGCCTATCTCTCGGACCACGATGAACATCGTCAATCTCCCTCCAGCTAGGGGTCAAAATCACCTGGTACCCCTAACCACCCGGCGAGACAAGATCATGTGGGTTCATCCGGATCTGGTGTCAGAGCTCGAGAAAGAACCTAATGCTCCTAGAGCTGCGTCTAGAAAGAGCTCCAAATGCAAACCATGTCATATGGTTGCAACTTCTGCACCGTCAGACGAGGACGAGGTACTAGCCGTAACCCGTTCAGGGAGAGCTTACCTCAATGACTATGAAGCAAATCAGGAAGGTGCACCGGCGGATACTTCAGCCACCAAACCTTCAGGACCCGAGTCCGTCATGCCAGAGACCGACCCTGCAAGGCCGACTCCAACGGACAAGGGGAAGCAGAAGGAAGTTCGCTTTGATAAACCTGTGAGAAACATCCCTAACAAAGGTTTAGAAAAGCCCTACAACTTCGACATCCTGGCCCAACTGGCTAATACACCAGCCAGGCTGTCCATCTTCGAGCTACTCAGGCTCTCCCAGGACACTCGTCTAGCCCTGAGTGAAGCACTAATGCAGGTAGAGGCATGCTTGACCCAGCTCAAGTCCCCCGACGAAGAACCAGTGGCGTGTCCCCAGTGCCACAGTGTGATAGAGGTGGTGCCGAATATCACTTTCACTCAAGACGACATGCTATTGAAACATAACAGGCATGACAGGCCCCTCTATTACACCGGTTACGTCGGTTCCATGGAGGTCGACCGGATTCACATAGATCCGGGATCGTCAATCAGCATAATCCCCCACAGTCTGCTCAGGCCACTGAGGATCCCTACTAGCGAGTTAGCTTTCACCACCACCATGATCGTGGGTTTCAACGCTGGAAAAAGCAAGCCTTTGGGAAAAATTCGCCTGAGGATCCAAATTGGCGACCTCAGATCGGTAGCCACATGTTACGTCATCGATTCAGAGGTATCCTACAACATCTTGCTGGGAAGACCGTGGATCCACGACCACAACATTGTTCCTTCAACTCTACATCAATGTCTAAAATATGTAGACGCACAAGGGACAGTACGAATGGAGGTTGCTGACTTAAACCCATTCAAAGGAGTAGAATCCTACTATTCCGATGCCGTGTTGTACTCTCATGACCACACGAAAGAGGTGTCAGACGAGGTAGAGAAGGAATCCCACCGGAAGCCAGAAGAACCCTCTGTCGCACTACCACTGTCAATCAGGGTAAAGGGACGAACCACTCGTCCAAAAGCTATGGAACCTATGGCTATCCGCCTTAACAGATCCGGTTCAGGAAAAGGGGGTGATCCTCTCGTGATCACTTCAAACCGGAAGCTTCCTCCCTTGGTCATCAACCTCCGGCGCCACAAGCAGCCAACTGATGTAAATGCAACCGGGAATCGAGCCCCAGATGATAATAAACATCCTCTTTTCCAGTATGTCAACGCTCTGATTCCGAACCAGGAATCCTCTCCCCATGGCGATATAGAACCTATAGCACACAAATTCTTGGCAGCTATGGATTCCTATCACCCGTACATATGGGAGGTGACATCTTCATCCAATGTCGTCACGGTATACGGACCACAAGAGGACTCTATCTTCCTCGTCCCGTCTACCTGCGGCAACCAGCGTGCAATAGTCTTCGGCCGCATGCGCAATCAACCGACGGTCCAAGAGGATCCTCTCGATAACGATACTGGGAAAATGCAGGTCCACCAATACAGCCCACAGGCATTGAGGATCATGCAAAACATGGGCTACGACTTGGAGCGGAAGCCAGGCCTCAACTACGGGAAGGGCAGACGAATGCCACTATTCGGCAATCCCCGCTATCAACAGACCCGTTTTGGGTTAGGGTATATCGCCTCCTCCAAATCAGGCGAGAATGTCCTTTCCTCCTATCGAGATGACTCGTCACCTCCCGACTCACCAGACGCTCTCGAACAGACATTATCAGTAAATATGGTAATGACAGATCCCTGCGAAGCGAACGAGCCAGAGTCTGAGCCGTTCGAAAATGACTCTTGGGCTCAACAGATGGATACACAATGGGAGTTTCGCTTCGAGCAGAGAGAACCTCCTACTGAAGATAAAGTTATCCAGATCGACGTTGGGGATAAACTCTCACCGAGGCCAATATTTATCAGTAACAATCTTTCCCCAGCCGGAAGGGAAGAAGTTATTCAACTGATAAAAGAATACATCGACGTCTTCGTGTGGAATTATGAGGATATGCCAGGACTTGATCCAGAGATGGCTACTCACAAACTCAACATATCACCCGATTCAAAGCCGGTGAAGCAACACCAGCGCCGGTTCCGCCCGGATATGATGGACGCCATTGAAGCCGAAGTCAAAAAGTTGATAGCCTGCAGTTTTATTTGGGAGGAACAACATCCCGACTGGGTCGCCAACGTTGTCCCAGTCATGAAGAAAAATGGGAAAATACGCATCTGCATCGATTACCGGGATCTGAATGCGGCCTGCCCCAAGGATGAGTTCCCTCTTCCCATTAAAGACATCATGATCGACAACACTTGCGGTTTTGAACGCATGTCTTTCATGGACGGATTCTCGGGGTACAATCAGATCAAGATGCATCCTGGAGACGAGAAGCATACCGCCTTTCGAACACCACTGGGGGTATATTGCTATACAGTAATGCCCTTCGGATTAAAAAATGCCGGGGCAACATACCAACAAGCTATGAGTAACATATTCCATGAGCATTTACGCAAAACGGTGGAATGCTACGTAGATGACATAGTTGTCAAAAGTCGCCTCAAGGACGATCACATTCGAGACTTGAGGTCGGTGTTCGAGTTAATGCGCCAACATCAACTCAAGATGAATCCTACGAAGTCCTTTCTGGGTGTATCTAGCGGCAAATTCCTGGGATTTGTCATTACCGCCAAAGGCATCCAAGTGGACCCTGAGAAAGTCCAAGCCATCGTAGAAATGCGATCGCCTCGCAATCTGAGGAAACTTAGGAGATTTTAAGGTCGTCTGGCTTACATCCGGAGATTCATATCCAACCTCTCCGGAAGATGTCAGCCTTTTTCTTGCCTCATGAAGAAAGGTGTATCCTTCGTATGGGACAAAGCCTGTCAACAAGCATTTAACGATATCAAACGCTACCTCACTCATCCGCCAGTTCTGGTGCCCCCCGTCGTAGGAAGACCATTCTTCCTATACGTTCGAGCAATGGACCATTCCCTGGGAGCTCTTCTTGCGCAGAAGAACGATGTAGGGCATGAACAGGCTATCTACTATCTAAGTAGAATGATGGTCGGAGCCGAACACCGGTACAACCCAGTGGAGAAAGAATGCTTGGCTCTGATGTTCGCTATCCAGAAGATGCGGCACTATGTCACCGGCCAGACTATCCATATCATCTCCAGGATCAACCCTCTTCGAGTACTAATGAGCAAGCCAAGTGCTCTTAATTTCTGACTCGCAACGTGGGCGATGCTGTTAACACCATATAACATGGTGTACGTCTGTAAAACCCCCTTCCTAGAAAATCGTATATAGCCTTTATTTATTAATTATTAATTAAATTGTAGTAATTAGGTCTAAATAGGAGAAATATATTTTTTAATAATTTTTATGTTAGGTGTTCGGGCACTTAGATGACTTATGGGACCATCAGGAATTTTTCGGAATTTATTCCATGTAGGAGACCCCTTGAGCAGTTGCTAGCCTAACGATGTACAATACCCTAATCTATAAATTTTCTTATGAGTATATATATAATATATATTTATATACAAATATATATATATGTATATATATATTTATAAAGAAAAAGAAAAGATAATAGTAATAATATAATAATAATAATAATAATAATCTACTACTTATTATACTTAAAGTTCCTTAGGAACTTTGCTTCAGCGGATTATTGCTGTGACCGCCAATACAAATCTTCAGCAACTCACCTTTGCAACCTCTTCAGCACTTGCGTTGACCGCCCCCTTTTGTAATTAAACTTCAACCCAGGAACCCGACCCCTTACTCCCATTCAGCGGACCGCTCCTTCTCACCCTCTCTCTTAATATATATAATATATACATATATATATAGTTAGCTCTCAAAACTCTAACCTAAATTTTCAGACCTCCTCTTCCCATCTAGAGCCTCCACCGCAGCCAGAGAAGCCCCACCAAGCCATCCAACCATCCCGTCGACGCCGATCTCGCATCCTGCAGAATCCCACTCGAAGCACCTTCGCTCCGGCGTGATTTTCTGTCGACTCGCTCAACCAAACGCTGTTCCGTTTTCATAGGTATGATCATCCCTTAACCCTCTCCAATATCTGTTTTATAGCCAACCTCGAAAAATGTGTGCCCTTAGGTGAAAAATAGCGTCCAAAGTGGACGGACAGACCCAATTCTGGAATCACAGAATTCCAGAATAACCACCCATATTACCGAGTTCGTATCTCCCACCACAGAGATCCGAATTTGGTGATTCTTTTTTATACCTGTAGAATTCCTGACCTAGTTTATTTTCTGTTAAATAACCCTATGCTATTAGTTGCTGTGGACATAATTTAATTCGTCACAAAACTGCGCGCACCCACTTTTTCCAGTTTTCCAAAAGTTGGAAAACGGAACGCGCCCCGCCAAACGGGATCGCCCCGCCGTGTGCCAAGTGTACTGAATGGTGCACGCAGCATAACTGGACACGTGAAAATTCATGGGGACTGATTCGGACGCGTGTGCGCGCCGAAATCAGGCCGTATCCGCGGACACATCCCGTATCGCAATTTTTATGAAATTCGCACGTATTTTGTGCACGCTAGTCGGATTGCGACGAAACTTGTGCCACTGGACTCATGGTAACGCGCTGGTCCTGTGACCCAATTTTTATGCATTTCTGAGATGGTTGACCAGATCGCCAATTGGTGGGCCCACAGTTGACTTTTTGGACAAAATTGTGTACGGCTCATCGGAATCCACATTTGGACATACCGTTGGGTTCGTATTGACATCTAGAGTTGTTTGACCTATAGCTTGTCCCATTTAGAGACTGTTACCCTTGGCACACATTTTGGTGCAAAGTGGGCCACACGTGGACCCCACTTTTATCCGAAATTACTGTTTTGCCCCTGTGTCCAAATTGGACGAAAGGGATGTACTTTTTAGCTATTTTGCTCATTCCGGAAATGTTGGTGATGTTTATTTCAGCATCCGGAGATGTTTGTTCGGAGTCCTTAGTTCCAGGTTCTGTGTCCTTGACATTTGGGCGCGTACACTTTACAGATTTCTTGCCAGGCAAGTATACCTTGCCATTGTACTGTATTTACATTCCATATGAGGCATGCATATTTATTTTCTGTTTATTTAATTCATTTATTTTAAACTGCTATATAAACTGCGCGTCCAAGGAAACTTGGGGCAACGACGGTGTCGTCGTACTATATTTTTATTTATGTATATGCATTGGACCTACTTCATGAGACTACCCCATCTTCATGAGGTATTTATGTTTCATTGGCCATGACACTATTCTTACACGAGTGTGAGTCACATGTAGGACATGGACTTGCGTATTCGGCTGGCCACTGGTACGTATAGGTAGTTTATCTTACCTTCTGATTATATGTGATTCATTACAGCTGTTTAGAGATTCTAGTTGCTATTCTTTTCTAGACATTTATTCTTATATTAGAGTTATTCTCTTCTCTCCCTTTAGTAGTTTATTATAGTCGATCGGTAGTAGATTTGTTTTCACCCGACTATCACACTTTGAGATTACTATTTGAGACTGTTTCTTTGATATTCAGTTATTGGTTTTCTTTATTCTATTATTTGTGCTGTGGATGAGATATAGAACTGCATGTGACTTGTTGTGATATATATTTACCACTGTGGATTGGATATTCATGTACAGCGTACGTGTGTATATGGTTTCCATATATTGGAGTTCGTATACATACGGCTGGCGTGTTACGTATTCCTAGTCCTACGTATTTTGGGACTGGGGCGTGTTACGTATTCCAGTTAGTCGAGTTTGTAGATCGGGCCCTATAGTGATACGTGGTAGAGAGATGAATGCCCAACTCTTAGTCCTTCCTATGCCGTCTTTTGATATTGTGCTTGGAATGGACTGGCTGAGCAAGAACCACGCTTTCTTTAATTGCTTTAGAGGAAGCATTCTTTTTAAGGTACCAGGCCAGCCTGAACTTGAGTTTGCCCGAGGATCCACAGAAATTCTTGATGGTATGCAACTCGCAATGGACGATGTTGTCTATCACCCTATTATTTCAGAATTTCTAGACGTCTTTCCAGAGGATTTGCCAGGACTACCCCCAGACAGAGACGTAGAGTTTTCAATTGAACTAGCACCCGGAGCAGCACCTATAGCATCGCATGTTTACAGACTAGCGAAGAAGGAGATGGACGAGCTGAAGGCACAGTTAAAGGAGCTAGAGGAGAAAGGTTTCATCCGACCGAGTGCATCACCCTGGGAAGCACCAGTGTTGTTTGTACCCAAGAAGGATGGGTCAGTGCGTATGTGCATTGACTACAGAGCATTGAATGCAATGACAGTGAAGAACAAATATCCATTGCCACGCATTGATGACCTGTTTGATCAACTCAGTGGAGCTAAGGTATTCTCGAAGATAGATCTGAGATCGAGATATCACCAAGTGAAGGTACGGAAGCAGGACATTCCAAAGACCGCATTCAGAACAAGATATGGACACTACGAGTTTTTGGTCATGCCATTTGGATTTACCAATGCTCCAGCAATCTTCATGGACTTGATGAATCGAGTCTTCCACCAGTACTTGGACCAGTTCTTGGTCGTCTTCATAGATGATATACTTGTCTATTCGAAGAGCCACGAGGAGCACGAGGAGCACTGCGGATTGTTCTAGAGACTTTGAGGAGAGAGAGCAGTTATATGCTAAACTCAGCAAATATGAGTTCTTTTTGGACAGAGTTTTATTTCTTGGACATGTTGTTACAGGAGATGGTATTTCTGTTGATCCAGAGAAGATCTCAGCAGTTGAGACATGGCCTGTTCCTAAATCAGCAGCAGAGGTGAGGAGTTTCCTTGGACTTGCGGGATATTACCGACGGTTCGTGAAAAACTTCTCAAGGATAGCGGCACCTATGACTCGTCTGACTTGTAAAGATTAAAAATTTATATGGACTGACGAGTGTCAAGCAGCCTTCGAAGAGTTGAAGAAACGACTGACTACAGCACCAGTATTGACGATTCTGTCAGGATCAGGAGGATATGTGATCTACAGTGACGCATCAGGAAAAGGCTTAGGATGCATATTGATGCAGCATGGCAGGGTGATTGCATATGCATCTAGGCAGTTACGAGTACATGAGAAGAATTATCCGACTCATGACTTGAAACTTGCAGTCGTTGTATTTGCTCTGAAGCTATGGAGACATTACTTATATGGGGAACGAGTGGAGATCTATACAGACCACAAAAGCCTCAAGTATGTCTTCACGTAGAAGGAGTTAAATATGAGACAACGTCGATGGCTCGAGTTGATGAAAGATTTCGAGATAGAGCTACATTATCATCCAGGCAAGGCTAACGTGGTAGCAGACGCGTTAAGCCGGAAGCCAGCAGCTTACTTCTTGACAGCACAGAGGGAACTATTGGAGGACTTGCAAGAGCTTGGCATTGAAGTAATATTACCCGGAGCAGATGGGACACTAGCCATCTTGCAAGTACAGTCATCATTGGTAGAGAGGATTAAGGCAGCTTTGCCTACAGATGCCAGATTCAGGAGACTAAAGGAAAGGACAGAGGCCGGAGAGCAGACCGGATTGCGCATTCATGAGGATGGGACATTATGATGTGGTGATCGTCTTTATGTTCCAAATAGAGAGATTCGACAGGAGTTGATGATAGAGGCTCATAGTTCAATTTATTCTATTCATCCTGGAGGCACCAATATGTATCGTGACTTACGACAGCATTTTTGGTGGCATGGGATGAAAAGAGAGATAGCTCGCTTTGTAGCTAAATGTCTGGTATGTCAACAAGTGAAGGCGGAGCACCAGAGGACAGCAGGATTATTGCAACCACTTCCGATTCCAGAGTGGAAGTGGGAGCACATCACTATGGACTTCGTCACGGGTTTTCCCAAGAGTCCAAGTGGGAGAGATGCAGTGTGGGTAATAGTGGACCGACTCACCAAGTCAGCCCATTTTATACATTTTAGAGTGGGTCAGTCTACAGAAGCTTAGCTAATTTATATATGAGGCAGATCGTGAGATTGCACGGCATACCAGTCAGCATTGTATCGGACAGAGATTCGTGCTTCACATCGCACTTTTGGAGGAGCATGCAAGAGAGTCTTGGTACTCGTCTGAAGTTCAGTACTTCTTACCACCCGCAGACAGATGGGCAGTCGGAGCGTACTATTCAGACCTTGGAGGACATGTTGAGGGCTTGCATGTTAGACTTCGGAGGATCATGGGAGGACCACCTACATCTTGTAGAGTTTTCTTACAACAATAGCTATCAAGCGAGTATTCAGATGGCTCCGTTTGAAGCATTGTATGGAAGAAAATGTAGGTCTCCTGTGTGTTGGAGTGACGTGGGAGAACGTCAGATTTTGGGACCCGAGTTGGTGGTCAACACCGTAGAGACAGTCAAGAAGATTCAGGGACACTTGCGAGCAGCACAAGACAGGCAGAAGCAATGGGCAGACCTTCATCGTCGTCCCTTGGAGTTCAAAGAGGGCGATCACGTCTTCTTGAGGATATCACCGACCAGAGGCACCATCCAATTCGGAGGACGCGGCAAGTTGAGTCCAAGGTATATTGGACCATTTGACGTGCTCGAGAGAGTTAGAGAGGTGGCATATCGACTTGCGCTACCACCTTCACTGGAAGGAGTACATGACGTATTCTATGTGTCGCAGCTCAGGCGATATGTGGCAGACAGCAGTCATGTTCTCGACCATTCGGAGATCACCATTGGGCCGAGCTTGTCTTACCAAGAGCAACCCGTGGGAATCCTTGATCGTCGAGAGAAAGTGTTGAGGAACCAGTCTATTCCCTTGGTTCGCGTAGCATGGAGGCATGGCGCGCCAGAAGAATCAACTTGGGAGCGCGAGGACGACATGCGCAAGCGTTTTTCGAACATATTCGCAGACCAAGGTATGAATTTACATTGTTAATTTATATCTTATACCAACCTTGAATTCTATCGTGGCTTAATTTTAATTTCGAGGACGAAATTTTTACAAGTTGGGTAGAATGTAAAACCCCCTTCCTAGAAAATCGTATATAGCCTTTATTTATTAATTATTAATTAAATTGTAGTAATTAGGTCTAAATAGGAGAAATATATTTTTAATAATTTTTATGTTAGGTGTTCGGGCACTTAGATGACTTATGGGACCATCAGGAATTTTTCGGAATTTATTCCATGTAGGAGACCCCTTGAGCAGTTGCTAGCCTAACGATGTGCAATACCCTAATCTATAAATTTTTTTATGAGTATATATATAATATATATGTATATACAAATATATATATATATATATGTATATATATATTTATAAAGAAAAAGAAAAGATAATAGTAATAATATAATAATAATAATAATAATCTACTACTTATTATACTTAAAGTTCCTTAGGAACTTTGCTTCAGCGGATTGTTGCTGTGACCGCCAATACAACTCTTCAGCAACTCACCTTTGCAACCTCTTCAGCACTTGCGTTGACCGCCCCCTTTTGTAATTAAACTTCAACCCAGGAACCCGACCCCTTACTCCCATTCAGCGGACCGCTCCTTCTCACCCTCTCTCTTAATATATATAATATATACATATATATATAGTTAGCTCTCAAAACCCTAACCTAAATTTCCAGACCTCCTCTTCCCATCTAGAGCCGTCACCGCAGCCAGAGAAGCCCCACCAAGCCATCCAACCATCCCGTCGACGCCGACCTCGCATCCTGCAGAATCCCACTCGAAGCACCTTCGCTCCGGTGTGATTTCCCGTCGACTCGCTCAACCAAACGCTGTTCTGTTTTCATAGGTATGATCATCCCTTAACCCTCTCCAATATCTGTTTTATAGCCAACCTCGGAAAACGTGTGCCCCTAGGTGAAAAACAGCGTCCAAAGTGGACGGACAGACCCAATTCTGGAATCGCAGAATTCCAGAATGACCACCCATATTGCCGAGTTCGTATCTCCCACCACAGAGATCCGAATTCAGTGATTCTTTTTGATACCTGTAGAATTCCTGACCTAGTTTATTTTCTATTAAATAATCCTATGCTATTAGTTGCTTTGGACATAGTTTAATTCGTCACAAAACTGCGCGCACCCACTTTTTCCAGTTTTCCAAAAGTTGGAAAACGAAACGCGCCCCACCAAACGGGACCGCCCCGCCGTGTGCCAAGTGTACTGAATGGTGCACGCAGCATAACTGGACACGTAAAAATTCGTGGGGACTGATTCGGACGCGTGTGCGCGCCGGAATCAGGCCGTATCCGCGGACACATCCCGTGTCGCAATTTTTGTGGAACTCGCACGTATTTTGTGCACGCTAGTCAGATTATGACGAAACTTGCGCCACTGGACTCGTGGTAACGCGCTGGTCCTGTGACCCAATTTTCACGCATTTCTGAGACGGTTGACCAGATCGCCAATTGGCGGGCCCATAGTTGACTTTTTGGACAAAATTGTGTACGGCTCATCTAAATCCACATTTGGACATATCGTTGGGTTCGTATTGACATCTAGAGTTGTTTGACCTATAGTTTGTCCCATTTAGAGACTGTTACCCTCGGCACGCGTTTCGTTGCAAAGTGGGCCACACGTGGACCCCACTTTTATCCGAAATTACTGTTTTGCCCCTGTGTCCAAATTAGACGAAAGGGATGTGCTTTTTAGCTATTTTGCTCATTTCGAAAACGTTGGTGATGTTTATTTCAGCATCCGGAGACGTTTGTTCGGAGTCCTTAGTTTCAGGTTCTGTGTCCTTGACATTTGGGCTCGTACACTTTACAGATTTTTTGCCAGGCAAGTATACCTTGCCATTGTACTGTATTTACATTCCATATGAGGCATGCATGTTTATTTTCTGTTTATTTAATTCATTTATTTTAAACTGCTATATAAACTGTGCGTCCAAGGAAACTTGGGGCAACGACGGTGTCGTCGTACTATATTTTTATTTATGTATATGCATTGGACCTACTTCATGAGACTACCCCATCTTCATGAGGCATTTATGTTTCATTGGCTATGACACTATTCTTACACGAGTGTGAGTCACATGTAGGACACGGACTTGCGTATTCGGCTGGCCACTGGTACGTATAGGTCGTGCGACGGATAGGGATAACTGCCAATAGAAAGTTTACATGCTAGTAGACCTGGCGGTTATTAGAGGGTTATCGTGTCATGGACATGACATGCTTAGAGCATTGGGTGGGAAGAACAACAAGTAAGGCATTTGGGCTCCTTTGCACTTTCCTTGTGTAACCCGTACGCTCCGCCGGAGATGCGCGGTCATGATGACCACTATATATTATATATTATCAGGCGGGCCTCCGACGTTCAAAAGTTGTCGTGCCTTTGTAGGCCCCTGGATCTCCAAGAGAACCATGCCAATCCTATTTTAGCCAGATAGCCCACTTGGTGGAAAGTTGTTCCCAAACTGCATTCACATAGATGGTTAGGCGACCCCAATGGATGTTTATTTTCATTACTTTATTGGCATATACTTTTTGTATCTTGTTACGTCCCTCTGAGGACCTGGTCCCTTCCAGATATAGGTGAGCAGGAGTACCCGCAGGAGTATGGACCTGGACCTGACGCTACCTATCAGTCTGAGGAGATCTTACCTTCTGATTATATGTGATTCATTGCAGTTGTTTAGAGATTCTAGTTGCTATTCTTTTTTAGACATTTATTCTTATATTAGAGTTATTCTCTTCTCTCCCTTTAGTAGTTTATTATAGTCGATTGGTAGTGGATTTGTTTTCACCCGACTATCACACTTTGAGATTACTATTTGAGACTGCTTCTTTGATATTCAGTTATTGGTTTCCTTTATTCTATTATTTGTGCTGTGGATGAGATATAGAACTGCGTGTGACTTGTTGTGACATATATTTACCACTGTGGATTGGATATTCATGTACAGCGTACGTGTGTATATGGTTTTCATATATTGGAGTTCGTATACATACGGCTGGCGTGTTACGTATTCCTAGTCCTACATATTTTGGGACTGGGGCGTGACAACGTCCCTCAGAAGTCCATCAAAGGCCAAGCATTGGCCGACTTTCTAGCTGCTCATCCAATCCCGGAGACCTCCATGTTGTACGAGGACATCCCTGACGAAGTCGCAGAATATAATTCCGCGACAGAAAGTGACGCATGGCAACTATTCTTTGATGGTGCCTCCAGAACCGGTCCTAGGGGAAGTGTGGTCTCAGGAGTAGGGATCGTCCTAGTTACTCCTGACAAACTCGTCATCTACCGGGCATACTCTCTCAACGAGCCCTGCTCCAACAACATGGCAGAGTATAACGCTCTTCTAATCGGGCTCCAAGTCACTAAAGAGCTGGGGGTCGAATCCCTGGAAGCTTTCGGTGATTCCCTGCTTATCGTCAATCAAGTCAGAGGAATATATGAAGTCCAGAATCCAGACCTCATCCCCTATCACCAAGAAACGGTCGAGATAGCCATGACATTCAAAGGGTTCTTCCTGGAGCATGTACCTCGATCCCTGAACCTTGAAGCTGATGCCCTAGCCAGTCTAGCCGCAGATCTGGCTACTCCTATAAGAAGGCAGGACTCGGTAATCCTTCTTAACAGAGATTTATTCTGTGTGAAAAACAACTCTCACATAGAACGCAACTACGCTGCATACGCCAATCCTCCCGGACGAGATTGGAGGAGTCCTTTCATAGATTTCGTGGCATACGGGATCTTGCCGAAAGACCCTAAAGAAGCAGTATCCGTCAAGAGGCGGTCCTTACGCTTCTACTTCGACGCATCTTCACAATGCCTATATCGTCGGACCTATGATGGACAGCTACTAAGATGCCTCTCTGACGACGAGGCACAGATGATCATCCGTGAAGCTCACGACGGCATATGCGGAGCGCATCAACCCGGTCCTAAGCTACAGGATCGTATCAGAAGAATGGGCTACTACTGGCCCACTATGATCACAGACGCGATCAGCTATTAAAAACAATGCAAGGCCTGTCAGGTCCATGCAGACTTCATACATCAACCATCTGAATATCTACATCCTACGGTTGCATCCTGGCCTTTCGAAGCATGGGGTATGGATGCCATTGGTCCTATCCACCCGTCTTCTTCCAGGGGTCACCAGTTCATACTGGCCATCACGGATTACTTCTCCAAGTGGGCAGAGGCAATCCCTCTCACAGAGGTAAAAGCGTCTAATGTGATCAGCTTCATCAAGCATCACGTCATCTATCGCTTCGGGGTACCTCGGAGGATAATTCACGACAATGGGCCTCAGTTCATCAGTCAAGCGTTTCATCGATTTTGCGATAAAAATCGGATACATAATATTGCCTCTACGGCATATTATCCAGCTGCTAATGGTTTGGCGGAAGCTTTCAACAAAACCATTATCAAACTCTTGAAGAAGTTCGTCTCTTCAAACAAGAGAGATTGGAATGAGAGACTGGGCGAATGCCTCTGGGCATATCGCACAATGGTACGAACACCGACAGGTTGTACTCCATTCTCACTGGTCTACGGGAGCGAAGCAGTTCTCCCCATTGAAGTCCAGATCCCGTCACTCAGAATAGCCGTGGCTAACGAGCTGACTCAAGAGAAGAACGACCTTTTAAGACTTCAGGAGCTAGAAGGATTAGACGAGAAATGCCTCCAAGCTCAGCAGCGCATCGCGCTCTACTAAGCACGCATTTCCAGAGCTTTCAATCATAAAGTAAAGGAAAGAGTGTTCAGAGTCGGCAAGCTAGTTCTAGCCGTAAGAAGACCGATGATTCTTACCCACAGGAGTAAAGGCAATTCCAGCCCAAATGGGAGGGTCCTTATGTGGTCGAGACAACGTTCTCAAATGGCGCTTACAGGTTAGCCCAGCCTAATGGAGACCTGTTAATGGCTCCTATCAACGGCAAATTCCTAAAAAGGTACTATGCTTAATCTCCTCTGCTCAGGTAGAATATAGCGGAAACCTCAATTCTCACAAAACTACTTCCAGAACAAACCTTAGCCAAAGCATATTCTATCATGTCCGTATGACCTCTGCATAAATGTGTCCTGCTGAAGTTTCTTGAGAGCCTATCATGTCCATATCACCTCTGATAGTATCTTACCTACAGCCTTAGTCAGAGCATATTCTATCATGTCCGTATGACCTCTGCATAAATGTGTCCTGCTGAAGTTTCTTGAGAGCCTATCATGTCCATATCACCTCTGATAGTATCTTACCTACAGCCTTAGTCAGAGCATATTCTATCATGTCCGTATGACCTATGCATAAATATGTCTTGTTGAAGTTTCTTGAGAGCCTATCATGTCCATATCACCTCTGATAGTATCTTACCTACAGCCTTAGTCAGAGCATATTCTATCATATCCGTATAACCTCTGAATAAATGTGTCCTGCTGAAGTTTCTTGAGAGCCTATCATGTCCATATCACCTCTGATAGTATCTTACCCACAAGCCTTAGTCAGAGCATATTCTATCATGTCCGTATGACCTCTGAATAAATGTGTCCTGCTGAAGTTTCTTGAGAGCCTATCACGTCCATATCACCTCTGATAGTATCTTACCTACAGCCTTAGTCAGAGCATATTCTATCGTGTCCGTATGACCTCTGAATAAATATGTCCTGCTAGGGTTTCCTGAGAGTTTATCACGTCCATACTACCTCTGATATCACTCTCGCCCAAACCTGTCATTTACATTCTGAAATGATGGGTCCACAAAGTCAGAAAAGAGTTCGCTTTATTCCAAGAAAGAGCAGAATTATACTGGCAAGGAAGAAAAAAAAGAAGAGGGTACATCATTGCGGGGGAGCAGTCAGATCATGAATCTGCTGCGCCAGTACGGCTATCCTCTCATCCCTACAGGCCAAGGTATCGGCACGGGCCTGCTCCAGCCGTGCTTCGTTGTCTCCCCTAAGGGACAATTCGGCCCTCGCCCGACGAACACCCGCGCGGGCAGCTTCTGCATGATCCAGGTCCCGTCGCGCTGCACTCAATCGAGCGGTCGCTACGTCTAGACCTGCCAACGACTGGGAAGCCCACTCCTCTGCCTGAGCGGGCTCCTCTTTCAACCTGCGAGCCCTCGCTACGTTCCCTTCATGCTCGGATTGGCACTTCAGTTGAAGGGCAAGGGCCTCCTCCTCGACGGTCTTTCTTTCGTCCATCTCCAACTGACGTGTTTGAGCGAGTTTATCTAAGCTCTCCATCCGTTTGGCAAACTGCGCAGTCATGAAGTCATATCTGGACCGGACCTCAGCCTCAATATCGCCCCGAGTTAGCTGCGGATATTCGTTAATGGGTTGCTCCAAACCATTGACCATCGCCTCCAGGGCATCAGCTATCCCGGTGCCGTCAAAATCCCGGATCGCCTCTATCAGAATCCGAGAGGACTTCTTTGGCGCTCGAGATCCAGATTCCCCTTCAGCACCATCGGTATCAGCGCTTTCAAAGTAGCATAGAAGACACGGGTATATTGCTCGGTCAGCGCAGCTAAATCCGATTGGGCCCCAGGAGTGGCCGCGGCATTGGCAAATCCCCCTCCAGGAACGATTGCGGACGAAGTGGTCACAACCGTCGCCTCGACAGGTGGTACGACCAAAAGAGGCACGTCAACCGAAGTAGTCGCAATGACAAGCTCTTCTTCTTCCTGGGATATCGAAGCCTCTCCAATAGGCGAACCGGCCCCCGAAGATATTTCCTCCTCAAGATCAAACGCCTCCGTATCATCGCCAGGAGCCGGAGCAGAGCCAGAAGGCGCCTCAAAGCTATATTCCCCGTGGACGCCATCCCCTGGGAAAAGGACAAGAGAGTTGATATCAATATAATAGTACTCTTTCTAAAAAGGAGGCATAAAGATGACATTTACCCGTGGCCAGCGGTATATACGACGCATCTGCAGTCGAGGTAGCTAAATTGCGCCTTAATGACGTAATGCGAACTGTCATACCTGGAGAAGGGGGTGGGCCAACCGACATCGCCAGGAGCTCTACTAAGCCTCCACCAAGGCGCGGTCGAGGTTCGTCAGTTAGGACCTCGCCAGGCATACTCACGAACACGGCAGGGGTTTCATTCGTTGCTGGTCTAAGGGAAGATTCTTCCATCTGCCCCGGCCACACCGACAATCTCGTACCACTACCGGAGGCAGTAGCGGCGACGACATCCTCAAGACGGAATGCCACAGCACCGCCAGCCGAAATTGAGGGTCCCTCTCTAGAAGGCGAGGAACCCCCGATCAGGGAAACATCCTCGACAGGCGAAACAGCAGGTTCCTCTCTGGGAGCCTCGATGCCAGGAATTCGAAGAGGACGATTGACCGTCCTCTTCCTCTTGCAAGGAGAAATCTCCTGGGGAGCAGCGGCCCTTCGCTTCCTAGAGACTACCAAAGCCCCCGCAGGCAGAGGCACTTCACACCTCGGCACCGTCACCAATGGCTCATCAGGAGTAGCGAACTCCTCACCCTCGTCAGGAGAAACCGAAGGGACTTCGATTCTTCCCCCAGGCGTGGAAGGCGGCACCCTAAAACTCCCACGCATGTCAAAATCACGGTGGAAGGTGTTAACCGCCACGTAGAACTGGGCATACGAATGTAGGATGCACAGCTCCGTGGAGGGTGTGACGACCGGCACGGTAAAGATTGCTCCAGTGCATCCCATGATGAAATATTGCCATCCTCTGGCTCCATCGATGAGGCCGCCCCTGGACCTGAAGCTGGTAACGGCATTACCCACGTGCAACTGGTCGTACCCAAATTGCCTTGCGAACCGACTAGGCAAGTAAGGCTCGAGGAAGCAATGATCTTCACTTCTATACAACAAGTGGGAAGGCCTGATACAGATCAACCACTTGAAGGCCTCCGGAGAAAGATTAGTCTTCTCCACCTAAATCCTCCAGCCTGATCCCCGATTGATTACGATGTACCGGGGGAGCAATGCAAATGAGCTTCCAGCCATGACTTAGGCCCAGTGTCAGCCTACAGTCTAAAACTGTGTTCACATTCCAGGGGGAATCCTTATAATTCAACAGGAAGCTACCCCCCGGGCTACTACCGGAGCCAGGGGACATCACCCGAGGGTTGTGCAGAATTAACCATCCCATCAAATACAGGTATGGTAATTCCACCCGAGGAAAGCTTTCACGCCGAGTCTCATCGGCGAGCAGTCCGTCAGTCATGGCCCTCAGGCCAGCCTGTATACGGCACACCATAGCAGGGAGCAGGCCCAGTCTTGCCCCAAACACCAGACGTACCGCGGGCCACAGGATATTCCGTTGAATGCGGTCCGCAGATGCAGTGCCGGGCACCACTACTCGACGCAGCCATATGGAGAGGAAACCAGCCAGCTGGGCTTCCTTGGACAGAGGTCTCCGGCAATGCCTCAAGTAGCTATAGGCCTTAGTGCCTTCGGGATACTTTCCTACCCCGTCGTCAAGAATCTGGTCCGAAGCCTTGGCGTCATCCATAAGAGCCTCGACGACCTGGGCACTAAGCACGCCCAAACAATTTATGGGCTCATCCTTGCCCCCCGTGACTTTCTCCGGCTTGGCAGCCCTGGCCCGGTGGAAGAAGAGGTAGGACGTCCACCTGGTAGTATGGGCCAAATCAGAAGGCTCGTTATAAAAGGCCATGCACGCGAAGTAGTGGCACATCAGCTCCTGATACACCTCTACTACCCGATGGTCCGAATCCCCCAACTCCCGATTGGTGGGGACATACTCTTCATATGGGGTATCCCCCATCGGCAGCCTCGAGATCGCTGCCATCTCATGGAGGGCCAATCCCAACTCCCCCAACGGAGTGGCGAAAGTCCCAGTAAGCGAAATATATCGCTCCATCAGTGCCAAGTATAGGTTAGGGTTAGCGGGCAACCCAACACTGGTCGCATTCACAGCGGCATACAGCCCAATGCACTCCAGCTCTCTCTGACAGTGCTTCAAGGCCCAGTCAACAAGGCAGGCCCATCGACGGTTTGTTGGAGTGATCCACCCGTTGCATCGAGGATTCTCCTTGGGATATACTCCCCCTCGCCCCATGAAGTCGTTGCAGAAAGTCGGCAACTGGACCGGCTGGATCACTAGACTGTCCTCGCTCGGAGTACTGCCCGGGCTCAGTCCCCTGAACGACGTCACGAGGCCAGAAGGACGACTGACAAACGACCCCTGGTCAGCTCCTTTTAGATGAAAGATCTTCCCCGGTTTGTCGTGAAGATCGGGCATCAGGTTCCACGACATCCTCCTACGGTGTGTCGCATGGAAGAAGGCCGAGATGGGATAATCCCTCGGCATCGTCGGCAGGTACAAAACCAGGTTCCCGACAGGAAATACCCAAGGTTCTCTCTTAGGCTTCGTCTGGGACCGTTTATCGATCATGTCCCCAAAGAGAAAAGCTGGCTTTATGTACTGCTCCCCGTCTATATACGTCAGGGGCTCCCCGTTAATCATATTCAGCAGCGTCCGCTCACCCTGGGCCGATATCAAAATCTCCCTTTCCTCAAGATACTGGGGTCCGGAGATAGGAAATGCCACGTGGGACAGATCCTCCAGATAGTTCGAATGCAGCATCCCGGCGGCAGAACCCATCACCTCAGCCAGGGGAGACTCACCCAAATTAACTGCAAAAGCGCGAGAAAAACATTTATTAGAAATCTTGCAGCATGAGGACTGAGAAACGACAGTCTGCGCTTTACGCCAAGACTGTACAAATTTGATTATTTTACGCAGGAAGTCTCATCCAGAGACCTAACTGGCAGCGTACGATCCGTGCTTTACGCCGGGCTACCAAAAATTCTAGTTATTACGTCGAAGGCTCCGCCCCCAGACGTAAAACTAAAAATTTTATAGTATACACCACGTTTTCGACAGTCGGAGCTGTTACGCCCAGAACTGAGAAAACGATGGAGCCCTTACGTTGGCACATTAGAAATATGAGCGTAAAAGATGAAAATGTCTCCGTGCATCATCTTCCTCAATGAGGCTATCAGCACAGAAGACGACCTAGCGCGGTCACGTTCAACGTGTGCGAAGGATTTTTCGTCATTCTATGTCATCCAAAAGGGCTCTACCTCTAAGGCCAGGAGCGCTGCCCGTCGGCATGATACTTTGCTCAGGATGAAATTCGCCTTGCCCAACCGAAGACTCCCTCGCCGGGGCGGAAGAATGGGGAGAAGAACCTACACTCTTTCCCTTAGCTGAGGAGGTTTGCTTCGGCGCCATTTCTGAAAACTCTGAGTGCTCGGAGAAGCAACGGAGAAAAACTCGAACAGACGAAGACTCTCTTTCGCAGCAGACGAATAAAAAGTTTTCTCTCCAAAGCTCGAGATATATATAGGGGCGGATCGACTCCTCGAATCCTCGGACGGATTCCTCGAGACCCTAACCAAATCTCGCAATTAATAGTTGGTTATGATTGGATGCTACGTCAGCCCACTACTCTCGAAAGACGGACAGTCAGCAAATTCGAAGAGTTTTCGTGCAAAGCAGGTTCGTGGTTCTACGCTAAAGAGCTTTCAACGCTCGACAGCAACAGATCTACGGTTTTACGCTCGCAAGCTACAAGTCTATGGTTTTACGTCCGGATGCCTTTTTGTGCTCAGTAGCTTTCATGCTCGAGAGGCTACAAACCTACGACTTTACGCTCAGCAGTTACCAAACCTACGATCTCACGCTCGGTGGCGTTTAGTTTACGCTCGGAAGCAACAAGTCCGCAGACCCTACGCTCGAAGATTTCTTTCTCTAAACAGGCTACGAATCTACAGTTCTACGCTAAGGGGCTTTCTACGCTCGCCAGCTACAAGTCTATGGTTTTATGCCCGGATGCCTTTTGTGCTCAGTAGCTCCCATGCTCGAGAGGCTACAAACCTACGACTTCACGCTTAGCAGATACAAACCCACGATCTCACGCTCGGTGGCTTTCTACGCTCAATAAGCTATGAACTCAGGATTTCCAGCTCATCTACACTGCGGATCTCTGACTTTCCGTGTCTCCGGACGAGTTCTCCAAGCGGTCGATTACAAAGAGTTCACACAGAAGATACTCGTTCTTGACCCAAAGCATCCCAAGTACCCGAAGCATGCAGAGTTCAAACATTGAGAAATTACTCTCCTCGGGTCAAAATTGGAGGTTCATCCAGACTTCAGTCTGAACATCTCGTCTATCAAGATGGCAATTCAGTTTTTGACGGCCAAAGCCTCGACCCTGTTCCAAGGGATTTTTCGAGAGATCATTCTTGAAGACGAAGTCTGAACAAAAAGTTCTGTTCATCAGAAAAACTCTACGCGGTCCCTCAGTCCTAGCAACAGGACAGTTCCAAAACGTTCAACAAAATGCTCAAACAGCGTTCTATGGACAGGGCCTAGTACTCTTTTTATCAGAGTCAGTGTTAAGAATCAGACGTGTCGAAGCTACACATATTCAGACTTCACAGCAACATATGGCAAAGACGATCATATGCAAAGAAGAAAGACGACTTTATTAAAGTTAAAATCATAATTACATATGAGGGAAATCCTGTCTACAGGGGTTTTCTTTATTTTCGTAATTATATATGAGGGAAATCCCCTCTACAAAGGTCTTCCCCTTCTTCTAAGAAGATGATCGGTGGCAGGAGGATACACAACTGGGCAGATGACCCATCCTCCGAAGTAGGGTAACTCTGCTTCCCTACAGACCACCGCCACTCTGGCCGGTCTGTCTGCCTCTCGTCACCAAAGGTAACGAGAGGAGGAGCCACTTGCAAGCGGCCTGGTCAAAAGTGACCCCTCCCCACTCTCCGAGTGAGAGGCCGCATAAAGTTGCTGATTATCCCGAGCAAGGGAGGCTAAGATATCCTTCCATGATCTATCGTTGCAATGGATATTTGCTCGAAGATGCCGTCTTTTTCGGCTCCTTACATGCTGGAAGAACATGGTCTTCTTCTTCCTCAGGTCGACCCGACGAACTCCGGCGATCATCTCAGCATGGTAAAAAAAAATATGGGAAGAAACAGGTTAACTCCTCAGCCCTTTTATAGGCAAGCGAGGTCACACCTACCCCCAATAAATTCGCCATCAAGACCGGCCTGAAAGAACGCGTCAAAACTTGACCGTTTTAAACGCTCCACTCAGAAATGTTTCGAGTTACGAGGGGCCATTCATGCTTCATTCAAAGCGTTTCAAATTCTGATAAATTTAAAAGCTTTGAAGGGGGTCTTGTAGAAGCATGAAAAATACGCTGGGAGGATCTACGCGGCATCTTAAATACAGAGCAGCGTAAGCAGAGACCTCCAGAGCCGTCGAACATGCAACAGAGCTCTTCCGCCAAATACAGCGTGAAATATGAGCTCAAAGGACCATCCGCGTAAGTACGGTACGTCCAAGCCGCCCCAGCATAAAAGAGAGTTCTTTATCGCCTCCATGGCGTAAAACTCAGCCGCTCTCAAAGCAGCTTAAAGCGTACAAGGGACGCTTCATCTTCTCCAAAATGAACCTGTCAAGTCATGCAGTGAATCTGACCCCTGACTTCTGACAAAAAGTGCTGCACGGCTACCCAGACGACGGCTGGAAACAGTGGCAGACCCCTCGGGATGCGCTCCACAGAATGATGGCAGATCTCTACATTTAATGCAGAGGATTTGGTTAAAATATCACCAAACCGTCGCTCATTGAAGTCCCCTCAGCATAAACCGCTCTTTTGCGTGCAAGGGGATACATCGCCTTGTTTTACACGGGCAGACGTGAGCTGTTTATGCTCCACAGCGGACAAACCGCCTGCCACGTCAAAAGCTGCACGTTGTGCAGGGCTCGAGGCACGTCTCTGCGATTGGCGGACAAGGCGGTAACAGTCTTCTCGAGGCACGTCTCTGCGACGAACACACAGGAGAGCTGCAGGCCTTCAAAAATATGCCTCCGTATTTAATGCACAGAATGATGGCGGATCTCTGCATTTAATGCAAGGGATTTGATTATATCTTCAAAAGCCGTAATTCTGGCTAAAGACGTCCACATCAGCATTTTGGTACGGTACACAACGGCTTCTACACCCAGGATCTGTGCCTATTCGGCTTCAACGCCTGTTCGGCTTCAACGCCCACTCCGTCTCTACGACCATTCGGCTTCTATGCCTGCTCGGCTTCTATGCCTGCTCGGCTTCTATGCCTGCTCGGCTTCTATGCCTACCGGGCTTCTACGCCCACCCGGCTTCCATGCCTACTTGGCTTCTATGCCACGATGACAGACATCGGCTTTTACGCCCACCTCTTCTACACGGGGGATACCTACCTACGTGGCTTTTACGCCGTGATCTTCGTAGAAATTGTACGCGTTGTGTCCCTTAGTTGGACCTGCGTCACACGCTCATTCAAAAGATCATCCATACGCAGGCATTGGTTACTTTAACCGTCGTGTAAAAGGGTGCTGTGTTGTCCGCTCCTCGGTTTTTACACCAACTGAGTGGTCACTGTCACAAAACTCTATAAATAGAGACCCCTATCAATGGGGAAAAAGGTCGACAAATTAAAAGATCGAACAATTGAAGACTCAAAGAAGAGGTCGAACAATTGAAGATCGAGCAAGGAGAGAGGAGATCGAGAGAGAGAGAGAGAGGAACCCGGAGCTCGGGCAAAGGATAGGGATCGACGACCTGGGCATCGTGCATCCACCCTTTTCTGCAACTCCCGAGGCTGCTTTCTGTCTTCTACGGCGCTTCTTCACCATCGTGTGGTCCAAGGGCTAAAGTGATCGACTGCAGATCAGACACCTATAGCAATTTATACCCAGATTAAATAAATTGTACTCCCACATCCTCGTATAGGATTACATTGTACAAGTTTGTTTGTAAACCAAAGAAGGCGGGTTCTGTGTAAACCCCATATTGAATACATCTTTCATTCTTTTCGTTTAATACCACAAACAACACCATATCATACGATGTTAGTAGCATTGTCCAAGTCGCGAGTCAGGAATTAAGAATACTTGGCTTATTCAATAGTACCTGAAGCGGGTTGATTCTGGAGATGATATGAATAGTTTGGCCCGTCACGTAATGTCGCATCTTCTGAATGGCAAACATTAGGGCCAAGCATTCTTTTTCCACTGGGTTATACCTGTGTTCATCTTCGACCATCATCCTGCTTAGATAGTAGATAGCCTGTTAATGACCCTCATTGTTCTTTTGTGCAAGAAGAGCCCCTAAAGAATGATCCATTGCTTGAACATACAGCAAAAATGGTCTTCCTATGACGGGAGGCACCAGAACAGGAGGATTAGTAAGATAGGGTTTGATGTCATTAAACGCTTGCTGACAGGCTTCGTCCCATACGAATGACACACCTTTCTTTATCAGACGAGAAAAAGGTTGACATCTTTCAGAGAGGTTGGATATGAATCTTCTGATGTAAGCTAGACGAACTTGAAATCCCCTGAGTTCTCTCAGATTACGGGACGGTCATATTTCTAGGATAGCTTTTACTTTATCAGGGTCAACTTGAATGCCTTTAGAGGTAATGAAAAATCCCAGAAATTTGCCACTGGATACACCAAGAAAGGACTTTGTAGGGTTTATTTTGAGTTGATGTTAGCACATCAACTCGAATACTGTCTTCAAGTCTTTGATGTGATTATCCTTGAGACGACTTTTGACAGCAATATCGTCTACGTAACATTCTACCGTTTTGCGTAAATGCTCATAGAATATGTTACTCATAGCTCGTTGATATGTGGTCCCGATATTCTTCAATCCAAAAGGCATGACTGTATAGCAATATACCCCCAATGGTGTACGAAAGGCAGTATGCTTCTCATCTTCAGGATTTATCTTAATTTGATTATATCCTGAAAATCTGTCCATGAAAGACATGTGCTCAAAGTCGCACGTATTATTGATCATGACGTCTGTAATGGGAAAAGGGAACTCATCTTTAGGGCAAGCCGCATTTAGATCTCGGAAGTCGATACAAATATGAACTTTTTTGTTTTTCTTCATGACCGGGACAACATTAGCGACCCAATCAGGATGTTGTTCTTCCCGGATGAACCCATAGGCTATTAGTTTCTTGATTTTAGCTTCAATGGCATCCATCATATTTGGGCGAAACAGGCGTTGGTATTGCTTTACAGGGTTTGAATTGGACAATATGTTGAGTTTATGGGTATCCACTTTTGGATCAATACCTGGCATATCCTCATAATTCTAATCAAAGACATCGATATATTTTTTTATCAGCTGGATCATTTCTTCTCTTTCTTCTTCGGAAAGATTGTTACTGATAAATATCGGCTTTGGTGAAAATTCATCCCCAACCATTGACTTGGGTAACTTTATCTTCAGTAGGTGGTTCTTTTTGTTCGAATCGGAGTTCCTATTGTGTATCCATTTGCTGTGCCCATGATTCATTCTCAAATGGTTTAGATTCTTCTTTCTCTGTTTCGAGGGAATCTGTCAATACCATATTTATTGGTAACGTCAGTTCGAATTCGTCCTCTGAATCGGCGGATGACAGATCATCTTGAGCAGAGGAAATAATCTCATCGCTTGACTCAGAGTTGTTTGAAGTTGCAAAAGATGTGGTATACCCTAACCCGAAACGAGTTTGTTGACAGTAAGGATCACCATACAACGACATCGTCTGCCTTTTCCATAGTTGAGGCATGGCTCCAACTTTAAGTCATAACCCATGTTTTGCATAATCTTCAAAGCCTGTGGACTATATCTGTGGACTTGAATTTTTTTAACATCAGACTCATGAGAATCTTTTTGTACAATCGGTCTATTCCGTATTCGACCGAAGACTATTGGATGCTGATCATTGCGAGTAGGTGGAACAATAAAGATAGAATCTTCATGCGGCCCATATATCGTGACGACATTAGATGTTGATGCTACTTTCCACACATACGGATGATAGAAGTATATAGCTTCCAAGAATTTTTATGCTATGGGTTCTATATCGTTATGAGGGGAAGATTCCTGATTCAAAAATTGGGCATCAGTATACTGGAAAAGAGAATCTTTATTATCATCAGAAAACTCATCTCCGATTATATTTACATCAGCTGACTGCTTACTGCGCCTAAGATCAATGACCAAAGGTGGAGGTTTCTTGTTCAGATTGATCACTGGAGGATTATTTCCTCCTTCCGATTTTGTTTTGCCCAAGTGAATAGTCATAGGTTCCATGACTTTCGGACGGGTAGTCCGCCCTTTCACTTGGATTGACAAAGGTTGCTCAACAGATGGTTCTCCTGGCTCCTGGTGGGATTCCTCCTCCATCTTGCCTGACACCTCCTTCATGTAGTCTTGGGTTTACAACATGGCATCATAATAGTAGGACTCAACCCCTTTGAACGGATTAAGATCAGCAAATTCTGTCTTCACTGTTCCCTGAGCATCTACATATTTAAAGCATTGATGCAGAGTTGAAGGAACAATATTGTGATCGTGGATCCATGGTCTACCCAACAGAATATTGTAAGACACCTCCAAATCAATGACGTAGCATGTAGCCACTGATCTAAGGTCACCAATCTGGATCCTCAGACGAATCTTCCCTAATGGTCTGCTTTTTCTGGCATTGAAGCCCACAATTATAGTGGTAGTGTAAGCCAGTTCACTTGTAGTAATTCTCAATGGTCTTAGCAGACTTTGAGGGATAATACTGATCGACGATCCCGGATCTATGTGAATCCGGTCTACCTTAATGGAACCGACGTATCCGGTGTAATAAAGAGGCATATCGTGTTTGTTATGTTTTAACAACATATCCTCTTGAGTGAAAATGATGTTAGGGACCACTTCCATTATACTATGGCATTGAGGACATACCACAGGCTCTTTATCAGGGGACTTGATCTGAGTCAAGCATATATCTGCTTGCATTAATGCTTCACTCAAGGCTTGACGAGTGCCTTTGGATAGCCTAAGTAGCTCAAAAATGGACAATCTGGCCGGAGTATTAGCCAACTGAGCCAAGATGTCGAAGTTATATGGTTTCTCTAAACCTTTGTTTTGAATATTCTTCAAAGGTTTATCAAAACGAACTTCTTTTTGCTTGCCTTTATCCACCGAAGTTGGTTTAGAAGGACCTGCCTCTGGCATAACAGGTTCAGGCTCTGGAGGTTTGGCACCTGAAGTTTCTGCTATTGCTTCCTCCTGGTTCCCTCCATATTCTTTGAGGTAGGCTTTCCCTGACCGGGTTCCGGTTGCCAAAGACTCTTCTTCCGATGTCGGGGATATTGCAACCATATGGCATGGTTTACATATTGAGTTCTTTTTAGACTTAGCTTTAGCAGCTTGAATCTCTTCCTCAATTTCTGATACCAGATCAGGGTGAACCCACATGATCTCTCCACGCTTGGTAGTTAGGGGCACTAGGTCATGATTTTGACCCCTGATAGGAGGGAGATTAACAATGTTCATCATTGCCCGTGGAATAGGTACCACACCATCCGAGACTTCTTGAGGGGGCAGATTGCCAAATTGGAGTGAGATCATGTTTGCAGTGACCGTCTTCTCGTTATTACGCAGAGTGATGGCCTTGGCGTCGATCAACTCCTGGATTTTCCATTTTAGTATATAGCATGCCTTTGTGGGATGATGTATGTACCTGTGGAAAATGCAGTACTTAGGATTATTTGTACTGCCGACTTCATTTGGACGCTTTATCTCGGGGAGAGTAAGCTTGCCACTTTTGACTAGACAATTGAATATGCTCGGAATATCGTCGTCGTCAAAAGAATATTCTTCTTTAGGCCTAGAAGTCCTAGGATTCGTTTGCGTAGTTACTGGAGTATTTTGCCTGGATGTGTTGATTGCCAGAGCTTATTTTTCTTTGGAACTACGAGTATGGTCGTTATTGGAGGATGACTACTTTTCTCTATCAGAGGTAGAGATCATGATTCCGTTGTCACGAGCCTTCCGATTGTTATCTTCAGCGGCTACCGCTGATATGATAAATAAGGGCCAATCATGGAAATGATATGGTCTCGTGAATACTGAGGTCAGTGGAAGAAGGTTCTTCCTGGAAATGTCCACCAAGGCTGAATCTGGAACTCCAGGAGGCATCTGCAAAGTAGCCTGACGAAAACATTCAATAAAAGTATGAACGTTGAGTGAGGACATAGACATGTCCATTCCTCTCTCGTAGAATCGAGCAAAGAATAGAGTCTTGAAATCTTCAAAGGAAGTAATGCATTTGTCAGATAGACTGTGGTACCATTGGTAAGCTACACCAGACAGACAGCCTTTAAACACTCGAGTGATAAGGGCGTCATTCCTCTGCAACAACACCGTCATCATGCTGAAGTAATTCATATACTGGCTTGGCGACGTCTTTCCCTCAAACAAAACCATATCCTGTGGTTTGTATTTTGGTGGGAAAGGGATCTTATCCCAGACAGCCGGATATGGCTGTTTGATTCCCAACTTCTTGAGCTGATCCTTATGCTTCAAGGCATCAAATTGGGCTTTTAGTTCCCGAACTGCCTGTATCGGATTTTTAGTTGGGAAAGGGACAGCAGAGAGGTGAGAGATCGGTTGTATTGTAACTGCAACAGGAGGTAATACCTTCTCCGGGTTAAGGGGTTGAGGAGCAGCTGACTCTTGATTTTGAACAGGCTCCTGGCTTACATTGGATGGTGGTATGTCTACCCCCACACGTAGTTGAGTTGGAGGAACATGTGTTTGAGCTATCACAGCTGTGTGTTGAGTCATCATCATTTGGTGCATACTCTCCATCATGGTATGCATCTCTTTAAGCGATGCTTCCAATACAGCGATGCGTTGCTCAGTACTTCCTGATGGGGAAGCCTCTTCATGTTCATCTCTAACGGCATAAACTCTCATTTCTTTGGATGCCACTGAGGGATTAGTATAGATCTCTGTAGAGATTGAGTCTATACTTTTGGCATCAAATTCAGAAAACTGGCGACCCCCAGTATTGGAATCAGAAGAATATGAAGCCGATTGTCGTGACCTCGAGCGGGTGTTTCAAAAAATACCTTCTTCAAAAGTTTCCCGGAGTCTGTCAAATCTCCTTTGGCTTGGAGTTCTAGAGGAATGCCGTCTTGAATCTATCCTTCCTCTAGGGATATGCGAAGCCATATTTACTAACGCAAATGTCGATTCTTCTTCCTATAAGGACAAAGAGTAGTTCAACCGGTCAAAAACTGACCGTTTTGCCTTAGAACAACAGTAGTTTATTACAACCATATGGCTATTATAATAATGCTCCCTAGGGGGTGTAATAGACATATTAGAAAATCCCCTGTCTTTGCGCTTCTGGATCAAGAAATCACACAAATCAGGGGGATTAACAGAAGAAGAAGAAGAAGGCTTATTCTGCCTTTTTACATCAGTTGGAACGTGGAGATTAGGAACCACAACCCTTTCTCTGCCATAAGAATACAACAGTTTACCCATGTGTGTAGCATACGATCCATCATTCGTCTTAGGAGCGTATTTTCCCGTAAAATGGGTCTTCTTTACGCAGACAATCTTATCTTGGCATAATTCGGAGTTTTGTACAGGTTCGCGTAAGATAGGGGAAGTCCTCAAACGGCCTCCAGCGTCGCGCGTAATCTGAAGAGTCGACAATTTCTTCTCTTGTGGGCGTACAAGCCTAGAGGTTGGGAGGTTCGCCACTCGTTTTCCCTTGATGTGATCCAAGGGTCCATCTGCCTCATCATAGACGAGAGATATATTTTTACGCGCAGGGCGTGTTTAAAATTTTCGAATTGGCACTGAGGCCTTGTCAGAAATTTTGTCTGCCATGTCACAGACGGGAGATAAAGTTTTACGCGCAGGGCGCGGGTTAGACTTCTGGATTGGCACTGGGGCATTGCCAAAAGTTTTTTCTGCCACGTCACAGACGGGAGACAAAGTTTTACGTGCAGAGCGCGTCTGAGACTTCTGGATTGGCACTGAGGCATTGCCAGAAGTTTTGTCTGTCACGTCATAGACGGAAGATAAATTTTTATGCCCAAGGCGTGTCTGAGGCTTCTAGATTGGCACTGAGGCATTACCAGAAGTCTTGTCTGCCACGTCACAAACGGGAGACAAATTTTTAAGCATAAGGTGTGTAGGCTATGTTGTCACAACCTTGTTGATCAGAGAAGAAGAGCTTGCAGAAAGGATAGAGGATGTCTTGGGCATCCACACTTTATGCAGCTTCCTGTTGTTCTGGACAGAGAGGGAATGAAAGCTACCCCCTGCACGAAGCATGTCTTCATAAGCAGATTGGTCAAATTGGACGACCAAAGTCATCTTCGTCGATCCAATGGATACAGCATCGTGTTGAGCAATTGCTTTCTCGTCAGATGAGAAATTGATCCCCAGTAGAGTCGCCATCTTATGTTTGATGATAAACAAAAAATAAGGAAAAGGGTTTATATGAAACCTTTCTTTTTTTGCTTACAAACAAGAAAAAAGAGTACAATTGATCCTATACGAGGATGTTAAGTATAATAAAAATAATTCTGGAGAAAAATTGCTATAGGAGTCTGATTTGTGGTCGATCACTTTGTCCCTTGGACCATATGATGATGAAGAAGTGTTGTAGAAGAAGAATAAGCTTTAAAAGTTGCAAGTGGGATTAAATTCTCGTTGCCAAAGTTGTCAATCAACACTCTCTGTCTATGCTCCCTGATCTTGATCGATACCCTGTGCCTGATCTTTAATCTTGATCCCCTCTGTGTGTCTCTGCTCCCCTATGACCAGGGGTCTCTATTTATAGAGATCAGTCACAATAACTGTCCGGTTGGCGCAGAAGCCAAACTGTGAAGAAAGTTGTATCTTTTACGCGGCAGTTATAATAACTGCTACCCACGTTCGAATGACCTTCTAAATTTGCGTATGGCACGTGTCCCATTATAAGGTAACGCGTATAATTGCTTCTCGAAGATCTTGGCATGCAAGCCACGTAGGTAACTGTACCTTGCGTAAAGATAGTTGGCGTAGAAGCCAAATAACTGTATTGTTGGCATAAAAGACCAAACTGTGAAGAAGAAGACTTCTTTTACGCTGCAGTTATGATAACTGCTACCCACATTTCCATTGTCTTTTGAATATGCGTATGACACATGTCCCTTTATGAGGTAATGCGTATAACTGTTTCTCGAAGATCATGGCATGCAAGCCACGTAGGTAACTGCACCTTGCGTAAAGATTGTTGGCGTAGAAGCCAAATAATTGTCTTATTGGCGTAAAAGCCAAACTCTGTGTAAAATTCGATGATGCATGAATAATAGGTAACCAGCATAAAATAGCCAATTATCCGTCACGACTGAGGTCTTGAGCGTATTCTGGGCTAAATAGCCTTATCACATACCATTGTAAATATAGCCGAGTTGGCATATTTCGAGGAGATAGCATACGGCGTACTCCTATAGTTAAAAATAGCCTGGTTGGAGTAAAATATAAGGATGGTGATGTGAGCGTATTAGCCATAGTTTTAACTTTCCCAGTTATTTTAAAAAATAGAACAAAATATCGTACATTAAATGCAGAGATATGCCCCCATCTTGTGCATTAAATGCAGAGATATGCCTCGAGCTCTGTACGAGAAACAGCTTTTGACATAGCGTCTGATTTCATCTCATCTTGAGCGTAAAGACTTATTTCTGCCCATGTAGAATAGGCAGCGTATTCTTTGAATGCGTAAAAATGACTTGTATCAAGAATATGTCACTAAACGACAGCCTGGGTCTCTGTACAAAATCATCATCACAGCCGTTCTCTCGATCGTCGTGCAGTACTATTTGTCAGGAGTCAGGTTTACTATTTTGTCTGATAGATTCATCCAATGAATACGAAGAGTTCCTCGTACAACTTCACACTGCATTAAAAGCAGACGTATTTTACGCAGGGAGGGTATAGTAACCTCTTAGGCCAAAATAGCCTTGAAGAGCTGCTTTACACGGGCAGCTCTGAAGCTCTATTTTATGCCAAATAGCGCTGAAGCTTTGTTGTACACAAATAGCTCTGAAGTCATATTTTATGCCACACAATGCTGAAGCTCTGTTTTACGCAAACTTCCTGTATGTTGGAGATTTTGACTGTATGATACACGTACAATTCCCCAACGTATTTTATGCTTCTACAACCGTATGAGTGTTTATGATCACTTCTGCTTCGACAGGCGTGGTTAGTTTGGAGTTTGTCAAGAGAAGGGTACTGAATGAAGACATACAGAGACGTTCTCAGGGTACTTCATCCATATCCCACTCAGAGACACTAGTTTCAGAGAGTCACAAAAGGGATAAAAGTAGGAATCTAGGCGTTAGAAGAGACAAGCGCAGGAAAAAGTCTAAGGGTCGGTATGAGGACTAAGAGTGTTACCATTGTGGCAAGAAGGGCCACATCAAGCAAAACTGTTTCGCTTGGAAGAGAGCGAAGATGGGCGACAAGGGAAAGCAAGATGAGAACACTACATCGGTGACCTTGTCATATGAAGGCGATATGATCGTCTTAGGTGATGAGGTAGTCATGAACCTCGCCTGCGATGACAACTCTTGGCTGGTGGACTCAAGTGCTTCAGTGCACGTATCTCACAACAGGGTATTATTTGCCACTTACATGATATGTGACTGTGGAGTTTGAAAATGGGCAACAGAGATATGTCAAAGGCGGTTGATATTGGAGATGTGCATTCGAGGACGAAGACAGGTGCAGTTCTTATTCTCTATGATGTTTGTTATATACCTAATATCCATTTTAACCTGGTGTAGGTTAGAAGGCTGGATGACGAGGGATTCTTTAGTCTCTTCGGGAACGGTCAGTGAAAGCTTTCCTGATTGCCAAAGGAAGCAATAAGTCTGGTCTCTACTATATAGAAGGGAGCACAATAGGTGAACTCAGTTTCTGACCCCACCACTGAGCTATGGCACATACGGCTTAGCCATATCAGTGAGAAGGAGATGAGCTACTTGGTGAACATGAAGATAATTTTGGGACTAAAATCTATAAAGTTGGAGAGATATACGCACTGTTTGGTGGAAAAGCAAAATATGGTATCTTTCCAAAGTCATCCAAGTTCGAGGAAGCCGACGTTGCTCAATTTGATTCACTCGGATGTCTGCGGTTCTATGAAGGTAAAATCTATTGTTGGTACTTCTTATTTTTTAACATTTATTGATGATTATTCAAGAAAGGTTTGGGTCGATGCCATAAAGACAAAGGATCAGGTGCTGCCAACTTTCAAAGATTTTTAGGCCTCTGTTGAAAGAAAGACGACCAAAAAGCTACTATGTGTTCGGTCTGACAACGGCGGCGAGTACATTGGTCCCTTTAATGCTTATTATAGAGAGAAAGGGATACGCCACCAGAAGACTCCGTCGAAGATACCTCATCTCAATGGTGTAGTAGAGCGAATAAACATGGCGTTGATGGAGAGGGTATAATATTTGCTATCAGAAGCAAACTTGCCGGGTAGCTATTAGGTGAGGAACTTTACACAACTGCTTATGTTATGAATTTATCTTCTAGTGCTCCTTTGCAGGGTGATGTGCCTGACAAAGTATGGTACATCAAAGAGCCGTCATACAATAACCTGCGAGTGTTTGGTCATAAGGCCTTGTGCATGTATCGAAGGACGAAAGATACAAACTTGAGCCGAAGGCGAGGTGGTACATTTTTGTCGGCTACGGTCAGGATGAGTTTGGATATAGACTCTACAATCTAGTGGAAAGAAAGATCTACAGAATCAGGGATGTAGTTTTCGTTGAGGATTAGACCATGACCAACACTCAGAATTTTGAGATGCCTTATGAGGCTGAGGAATTGCCTGAGTTATAGTCATTTTGCTTCGAGTAGTTTCCAGAGGACAACACAGATGATCTAGTTATGGGGGAACCAGTACATGGAGTTTTTTCCTACCTTGATCATCAGCCTGCTGATGGTGGTTAGGGTGACCCTCAAGAGGATGATCATGCCAAGGAGGCAGTTCCTTAAGGGGAGGAGGCTGTTGATACACAGCCATCACCAGTGGTTCCATTGATGAGGAGCGACAGAGAGTGTTGGCCATCTACGAGATACTCACCGGGTGAGTATGTGCTACTGACTGAAGGGGAAGAGCTCGAATATTTTATAGAGGCTATGGAAGACTAACACAGGCAGGAGTGGATAGAGGTTATGCTGGAGGAGATGAGTTCCTTCTATGCCAATTCTACTTATGAGCTGGTACGGTTTCCAAAGGACAAGAAGGCTTTAAAAAATTGATGGGTATTCAGAGTGAAGAAGATAGATGATACTACTCGCCCTCGATACAAAGCGAGGCTGGTAGTTAATAGCTACGGTCAGCGAAAGGGTGTAGATTATGATGAGACTTTTTTGCCAGTCATCAAGAATTCATCTATTCAGGTAGTGCTAGCATTGGCAGCCAGTTTTGACTTGGAGGTCGAGACGATGGACGTGAAGACGACATTCCTCCACGATGATCTTGAAGAGGAGTTGTGCATGGACCAACCAGAGGAATTTTGTGAGAAGGGCAAGTCATATTTGGTCTGCCAGTTGAGAAAGAGCTTGTATGATCTTAAATAAGTTTTGAGATAGTGGTACATAAAGTTTGAGGCATTTATGGGGTAGCATAGTTATGTACGGACGATATTGGACCACTATGTATTTGTGAGGTAATTTGCCAAGGATAATTTCATCAATTTATTGATCTATGTTGATGATATGCTAGTAGTGGGTTAAAATACTACTAAGATAGTGGAGTTGAAGTGCCAACTAGATAGGATCTTCTTTATGAAGGATTTGGGCGTAGGAAAGACTATTCTTGGGATGGATATCAGCCGAAAGAGATATTCCAATCTTATACACTTGTACCAAAAGAAGTACATTCACCGAGTGCTTTAGAGTTTCAGGATAGACTGGTCGAAGAAAGTAAGTTACCCCTTGCGGCTCACTTTAAGTTCACTAAGGAGCAGTGTCCATCTACCGAGGACGAGAAGGAAGATATGGAGCGGGTTCCATATGCCTCAGCTGTGGAAAGTCTTATGTATGCTATGGTGTGTATGAGGACAGACATTGCTTACACATTTAGCACATTTAGCATATATATTTCCAATCTTGGAGGGGTATATTAGAGTGAGGTCAAGTGGATCCTACGATACCTTCAGGGCACTGCCAATTAGAGATTTTTTTTTGGTGGTGAGGAGCTAAAGATGGTTGGGTATACCGACGCTGATATGACTGGAGATGTAGACACAAGACGATCGACTTTAGGCTTGTGATGATATTTGTTGGTAGAGCGGTAAAGTAGCAGTCGCAGTTGCAGAAGTGTGTTGCTTTGTTGACGAAAGAGGCAGAGTACATTACGACGATAAAGGCTTGCAAGGAGTTGCTGTGGATGAAGAAGTTGTTACAGAAAATAGGGATAAAGCAAGAGCAGCATCCTTTGCTTTGTGATAGCCAGAGTGCAATTTACTTTGTGAAGAACCAGATATTTTATAGTTGGTCCAAGCATATTAATACCCGGTACCATTGGATAGGGGATGTGGTTGAAAAGAAGTAAGCGACGCTTGAGAAAGTTTTTACAGATGACAACGGAGTAGACATGTTCACAAATATTCTTTCATGGGAAATGTTTGAGTACTGCAAGCATATCATCAGGATGGTGACCCCCTCCACATAGTTGTGAAGGAAGAGATTTCTTGAGTGGGTGGGGTTTCCAACCTATGTGGAGAATACCCAGAGTGCGACGAGCGATGTCTGTGTGTCCGAGAAGCTCGGGGAGGCGACGAGGGCCATTCGAGAAGTCGGAGAAGCTAAGGTACAACGAAGGGGGCTATTGGAAAGAGGCCTACTTGTGAGACTCATCTCATTATTCTAGTATAGATACCCGGTATACGCATATTATGCATGAATAACATGCTTATTGTCTATTTGCTTACTTTAAGCTTTATGCCATTCATGCATTATCTAGGTTATTTTTGTAAGTTTTCCCATGGTTGCTTGCTTTGGACCATTGGTCCCTCAATTTTCTTAGTGGGTGGCTGTGATGAACCCGGGTGAGAGGCATGGATCATGATCCAATGTCCTCAAACCAATATCTTGGCTATATAAGCAAATATTTTCTTTTTCCTTTCACTTTTTTTCCTTTCATTTCTCTTTCCTTCTTCGTTTCTTCCCCAGCAGAGAGCAGCAGCAGAGCTTGGCCTTGGCCATGGGTAACTTTAGTAGTATTAGGCTAGAACTTGAACGTGGGCAAGTATGCCTTGCCAACCGAAGGAATAACCTTGGATCTTGTTTTGATTCTTAGTATAACTTGTTTAATCACTTGATAGGTTTCATTTAGTTAAATCTTAGAACTTGTCTTCATGATGATTTTTATTTTCTTGTATTATTGCCCATGAAGCCTGAGAACAACAAGTCAGAGAATGCAAAGTTGGCCTGAGAATTCATACGAAAAGTCCGCAGAAAACTCGTTTCAGTGAGCGCACTTGTGTGTATTTCACAAATTTCTTAGAAAGTGCACCAAGATATGTTGTGTACTTTGGATGCACTTATCTACTTCTACGTACATTTTGTACTAAGATAATTGCTTTAAAAGTATGCCAAATTCTACTTGACGTACTTTTGAATGGATCTGCAAGTCATCAAGAATATGCTCCATTGCTTAAAAGCCAAGTTGGTGCACTTTACAGATAATGCAGAGTTAGCGCACTTTGGTAAAAAAAAATTATCGGCGCACTTTGTCGCTTCTGGAAATTGGCGCACTTTGCTATGTGGCATACTATATGGCATTTTTTAGAGACGACACACTTTGTAGCCTTTCATATTACTTAATGACTAAGCAAAGACTTCTTACCATTCTCGAGAATTATGTCCTCGACTGCAGTATTGTCTTGACTGTTGTGAGATACTTCGAGACTTGTGTTTTGCCTTCTAGTAATCCTTCCTGCGCTAATTTATGTGCCAAGACCCGTTTGTGAGCCAAATCTATTTTTAGCCATTTATGCGCCAAGACCCGTTTGTGCACCAATAGTGGTTTTGATCCATTGTGCGCGGTTGTTCTTTTTGGCCATTAATGCGCCAACCCTGAATTATTAATTTATGTGCCTGTATGCCAGTATTCTTTTTAGCATGATTAACTCTTAATAGTTCTCTAGTTCTCTTTAATCCAGTTATTTTAGTTAATCCTGGTTAATTCCAGAACATGATATTTTTGAACTGATCCTATATTGATAATTACTTCTGAATGTGGCTCGACGTAGCGTACTCCTGACTTTAGAATTCCTGTAACTATCCTGATCAAGGCTATTAGTAGCACCTGTATTGCATGACCTGTATCCACATGGTTGATTTTGTTAGAATTCGTCAAGTTACTGTCCTATCTAGGCTTATAATTAGAATCCTTAATAATTATCTAGGCTTATAATTAGAATGACAATCTAGAAAGCATCTAGAGAGATTTTTTGGCTACATGCAATACTGGTATCCCAGCGACACTTGATGGATTTGGAGCTCTCCGTCATGAGGGGCACACTTCCAGCACACCGTCGAGTGTTACATTACCAAAAAAAGATAAAAAATGATTATACCTGATAAATCTATTCTATGTACCTTTTCGTCAGGATAACCCGAATAGTCTACAGGACATATGGCTGTAAAAAATCATAAACTGCATGTGTTAGTAACTAGGACTTTGATAACCCTAGTTAGTTAATGATAGCAAGCCGTAGGGCATGTTTGGCCGTGATTGCTTGATTTCCGGTCTAGTCTAGTCCCATCCTGATTTATTTTTAACAACTGATCATGAGAACAGTAATTAAAGCCAGAATCCAAATAATCATTTTTAATACTCCAGAGCATGTTTAAATTATTATTTTACCTGCTGCTCGTATTAATTATTCTCCGTACTATTTTTTATGAATTTTTTTGCATACTGGTTTTAGTTTATAAGATTGGTTCCCTTGTGGTACTTGCTATTTTGGGGTCTGACCCCACTGGTTTTGTATGGCCAAATTTTGGAGCAGAATTGCAGGATCTCTAGTAATTTTTGCCTTAAAATGGTGAATAAGAGGAGTACCCGAGGACACGAGTGAGTTTCTTCTTTATCACCTACCTGATCTTGTACATTATTCTTTTGAGGCGTTTAGCCACCGAGCACGTGTTTAACTCATATTTTGGAGCTTGACATTCTAGCTTGTGGTCCTATATGTAAAGCATATTCTAGACTCTAGCTAGAGCCGATCATGTAATATTGTACTCTGATAGTTCGTCATTTTTTGGTTAATAGCTTCATGATCATCTGGGTATGAATAGTTTGGGAAGTCTCACTATTATATATTTGGTGATCATACATCTTGTAACTTATTGCTTGCTTGAGATTGAGACATATAGGATTCTTGATCCAATATTGCCTGATGGATTGTAGATTAAACCCTCACTTTGTCTTTCTGCTCTCTAGTATTCTGGTTCTGAGGCATGACACGGTTTAAGTGGTGGCCCATGCAGGTCTAAAAATTCAGAAGTGGTAGCCCATGTAGGTCTAAAAATTCAGAAGTTTTGGGGTTCACCGATGTTTACATATCTCAATCATGCTACTCTTTGATCTCCTCCAAGTGTTGAACTTATATCTCTGAAATCTTGATTCAACATCTTCTTTGATCCTCGATCAATCATGTTCGTCCCTTGATGATTCTTTTGTCCTTTATCTTTCAGGAACATTGTTCTTGGTCCTTTCGATCATCCATCTTGAGTTCCTCCAGTGGCAGGACAACATCCTGATGCCTAGCAAACCCTTGAGGTTCAGCCTCAGCATTCCGGGGTCGGGTCTAGAACAACTCAAGATAAGGAACCTCAGATCTAGCCAGTAACTCCCGTGCAACCATTACATGATGCAGGATGGGATAACAGTGTGCTAATCTATTTCCTGAGGGAATTGTTAGCAGCTCAAGAACGTTGAGAGGATATTCTCACCCAGTAAGTACATGAGGTTTGGGAGAGAGGTGGACATCGTGCCCCCAACTCGGCAAGCAACTTCAAGCACCTCCAACCCTCATATTTCTATAGTACCGAGGATGTGATTGCATCAGATGCATGGCTTCATGACACTAAAGCTATCCTAGAGGCAACAGGGGAGCCTAACAGAGAGAAAGTGCCAGTAGTTTGACTGCAGTTGCTAGACTTGTCCCGAGACTGGTGGGAAGCACCGATGATTTCACTAACAGCATCCGTCCATTGGGCTGTCTTTAGTGAAAGATTTCAGACCAGATACTTTGACATGGTATCGCGTTATGATTTGCAACAAAGGTTTAACGTCTTGAAGCAGATGGGCAGGACTTTCGATGGCTATGCGGTTGAGTTCTGCAGATTTAGTTGGTTTGCTCCCACATTGGTGGCAACCGAATTGGACAGAGCTAGGAGGTTCCAGCAGAGACTTCACCTGGAGATCATATTGGCGGTGGAACAACATGAATTCCAGAATTTATGATACAGTATTATGGGCAGTAAGGAGCCATGAGTACACCAAAAATGAAAAAAAAAACATACTAAAAATAACCAAAAACAAAAAAACCGCAAAAATTCCATAAACGACAAAAAATTAATAAAATAATAAAAAAATACGACCAAAAATGATGAATAAACGACCAAAAAGAGAAATACGATAAAAAAACGACAAAAACGATAAAAAAAAGACCAAAAACGAAAAATGACTAAAAATGAAGAAAACGACTAAAACGGAAAAACAATAAAAATGACAAAAAATGAACAAACAACAAAAAAAATCGATAAAAAAAAATAGAAAAAACCCCAAAAAAAATCAATAATTAAATAATGATCAAAATTTAAAAAGACCGAAAAGGAAAAAATAGCAAAAACGATAAAAAAAGACAGTTAAAAAATGACAAAAAATGACAAACCGATTAAAAGAAGAAGAAAAAATTCCAAAAATGACAAAAAATGAGCAAAAAGACCAAAAATGACAAAAAACGATAAAAGGACAAAAATCGACTAAAAAGATTTAAAAAACGACAAAAAAGAACAAAAATCGATCCAAAACGACAAAAAACAAGCAAAACGACAAAAAATGACAAAAAGATTAAAATACCAAAAAAAGATAAAATACGGCCAAAAATAAAAAAAGAGCAAAAAAGAACAAAAATCGATCAAAACAACAAAACAGAGAAAAACGACAAAAAAGACTAAAAAAGAGCAAAAACGACAAAAATAACAAAAAAAATAAAAAAAGATCTAAAACGAAAAAAAGAGAAAAAGAACAAAAACTGATCCCAAAAGAAAAAAAGGAGCAAAAATGACAAAAAATGTCAAAAAGGTAAAAAAAAAAAAAGAGCATTAAAGAAAAAAAAACCAAAACGACCAAAAGAGCAAAAATGACAATTTTTTTTTATAAAAAGCGATAAAAAAATGACAAAAACTCCAAAAGGCAAAAAAAGACCAAAAACGAGCAAAAACGAAAAAAATACCATTGTTAGATTGACAACATAATCCCAATTGCATTACATTGTCCAATTATGCAAACCAAACGGGCTAATGTTTTAGGATACACTTAGATTCGTGTAGCGTATGAACTTTCTCCTTAATGATTCGTGTAAGTTTTTTCCATCGCTGAGATGAGAATAAAAAAATATGAAAAGAGAAATAGATTAGAATTTTAAAATTTTTACTTTACTAGAGAGTGTATAACTTATTGTGTGGTGGTAACAAATGAGAACCCCTCCCCCCCTTATATAGCCTGAATGACTCCATATGAAAGACTAAGATTGTGCCATGTGTCAACCATCTAATGGTTGATCTTTTATCTAGAACCTAGATATTTATAATAAAATATTTACATGATAGCCATCTAGAAATGGTAGAAATTCTCATGAGTCCTCTAGATGCAAAGAACATCTCAATTTTTTTAAGGAATATCCAATAAATTATTTCAAAAACTCCACACAATTATATAGTATTCCGGAGGCTTCCCTCAAGTAACCTCTTCTCATGATAGATTGTGCAACATCGTCTCATTGGAGCAAAAAATATCGTGTGACAGTCACACCCGTCCCAAAATACTTTGGACCAGAACACGTGACAATGACCAAATACGTACTAAACGGACTCTAGCCTAACTAGAATACAAATATAATGTCTAGATCGAGATGGGTAATTCTATCTATAACTAATTACTCAAACTATATCTCAATCAATTAAATATCAAATATCAAATATCAAGAATAAGCAAAGTACATTAAAGTTAGCCACCTAGTAATATATTTGTTCGAACATGCTCGAGAAGCAGAATATTCATTCAAGTACTTGGCTATATCAGTAATATTATGGAAATCATGCGGTGAAATATAATTAAGGAAGAAAAAATAAGCAAGTAATACTAACAATACCCGCATCATGAAAAATAATTATCAACAATCCTTGTCACTCCCTGTTCCCGATATCCGTATTTATATGGATATTTGATTATGTATCTTGTATTTTTTTGTATCTAGTTCCAATATGGTCTCATATACTTATATTTCTAGTACCCATATTTGATACTGGTTCATGTATCCTAGTATTTTTTTTAATTTAGTATCGAGAACCGAACAGACATGTACCATCAGATTTGGAGCAAGAGGCAAACTGAGCCAAGGTATACCGGGTTGTTTGATAACTTGGAGCGCGTTGGCTAGGTGGCCTATCATCTTGCGTGTATGACATATTTCACGTATCACAGTTTTGAGGATATGTGGCTGACCCAAGTCATGTGCTTGATCATTTAGAGATTATAGTTGGTCTGAGTCTGTCTTATGAGGAGCAACCAGTTGAGATCCTCGACCGCTGTGAGAAAGTGTCGAAGGGGTAGACTATTCGGCTAGTCCAGGTTGCATGAAAACACCATTTATTGGACGAATCCACTTGGGAGCACAATAATTCTATTCGACAGTGTTTCCCTTATTTGTTTGAGTAACAAGGTACGAACTTCTGTATACATTTTAATACCCTTTACTATTTCAATTCTCGTAATTCAAATTCATACCATCATTTAATTTCTGGTACAAAATTCTTCTAAGTATGGAAGGATGTAAACCTCCATTTCTTTTTATTTATTTAAATTAGTAATAGGGTTATTGGATTCGATTATTATTTTCTATATATTATATATAGTCTATTTATATAATAGCCTTTTTTCTCTAGTAAATCCTAAAATTCTTGACTTAGTTCGGACCACATTCTTTTTCTATCAAACTTAAGTTTCCAACCAAATCAAGTTTCCAAATTTCTCCTCAACTATCCTTTTTCCCTCTTTTTGTGTATAGTACATATGAAGAAGAAGAAAATAAAAGGAAGATAACACATAAAGATATGGGAACAAGGAAAGACAATCTGCAGTAGGTTCGCCTTTTTTTGGAACGTCCTACCTATCATCAGAGAGCATCAATTTATTCGACTCCTCAGGGGTCTGTAGAACCAATCCCGCCTTGTTGTAGTAGTTCTCCTCAAAGGTTCTTTGTTGTCGGCAACGGTAATGGTTCCTATTAGTTGGTTGCGTTTAAGCATGGTTAAAGAGGAAAATTAAATTTTTTTGGTAGATCTCTCTCTATGTATAGGAGGAGACTGACATTTCGTATATCGAGGAGTGTCTAACTGCTCACGATAATGGTGCACAAAAATCCACACACAATACTTTGGTATCTATCCTGCCTTAATGACCGCATCAATATTGATTGACAGTCGGACGACGCAAGAATTGCACAATGGGACATTTAGGGTATGGCCAGATTTTATGCCAAAAGAAGATTTGTGCGCAGGATCCAAGCAGTTCAAGTTCCTAGGTTTCTCGGTTCAAAGTATTTCGAATTCATGTGAAAATTTGAAAACTTTGAAGGGTGTATTATAGAATTATTGAAAAATATGCGCAGATGGCAACCCCACATACAATCTAGAAGAAAATGCTCTTCATAAGAGAATAACGCACTTTAATTTATAGATTAAGAAGAACAAGCACATTTGTTTCTTGCTCTCGGCAGAGGTCCGAACGCACATATTTATTCTTTCCTTTCAGTAAAGGCCAAGACGTGCGCATTTGTATTCAGCAGATCAAAATATGCTTACCAAGTATATCAATTAAATGACAAGCTATCATCAAAAGACATGCCCGACGCCTGACATTCTTGTAGAATGTATGAAGACTAGGTAAACAGTCGAGGCAGTCAGATCAACTACGTCAGGGTAATAATCACTCTTTTAATTCTTTCTTAGAGGAGAAGAGCCACGTGGTAGTCCACAACAGAGGTCAGCATAGAAAAGTGTGTACATATGCACATTTTTCTCTCAGGGAAGAATAAATGTGTGTGTATTAAAAATTAAAAAAAATTTATTCCTAAACCATCAGTGATCGGTTGAGAATTTGAGGAAACCTCGTATATTAAATGTTTATATATCGATGAACGTGGAGAGAGAAAGTTGTCTCTACGATCAAAAATTTTCTCATACTAGTGGCCATGTGTCAAGCCGACATTATTTTGCGCAAGCAGTAAGTACAATGTTGGTGGCAGTTACCCACGATTCTACGTAGAAAGGACAAAAATAATACATATAAAAATAATGCATATTGCCTATTTTGTGCAGAATCCTAATCTAACTGTTATAGTGCTTAATGATTATAAATACTTTGGGATCAGTGTCATTCCAAAGGATCGAAAGTAACGTATCTTGTGCATTCTTGCTATCAGTTTCTCTAGTGTTAGAGACTTAGAAGGCTTCTTGTTCTCATTTTTTGGTTGTCCAAGGAGTAAAATTATCGATCACAGATTAGATCTCGATAGTACTACTTTCCCAAAATCTTTCTTATTCTTTCTTATTACTTGTACTTAGGTTCTTTGTACTTTCAAAACAATAATTTTAAATTTTGTAAAACTTTTGTTTATGGAAAACATGGGTTTATCATGCAGGGAGAATGCGCTAGCGGGAAGCACCTTCCAAATAGAAAGAAGCTCGCGCGGGGAAGACCTTCTCGCTGGAAGAAAACTCTCATGAGGAAATCCTTTTTTTCTGAAAGAAGGCTCTCGTGAAAAGACTCTTCATACTGGAATACCATTTTTGCCTGGAAAATCATCATAATGGAGGATGATTCTTGCTTGGATGCTCTTCACATAAGATAGAAGATCCCGAGAGGAGCTCTTCATGTTAAAAGAAGCTTCTTGTGGGAAGTTGCTAAAATTTTATGCTTCTATAAATCTTATATTAACAAGATTATAATTACAATAATCTTGTTAACTCTCTTACCCCAAGAGTTTAGAACCTTATACCTTTTAAGAGAAAGAAGAAACACAATATTGCCCCCTTACAAGTAATCTCTCACCCATTAATGGATACCCAGTGATAAGACGATGACGATCTCGAATCTTGGTAGAAAAGACGACAATCCTTCATAAACCTTTCTCTATCTCATAATAGAAGAACCCTAAGAGCCGTAGAAGTCTTGAATAATGGTGGAAATCATTTAACATCTTCTTAGATGTTCTCTTTAAATCTTATATCCAGGGAATCAAGCAAACCCTAATAAAATTAGAAAATATAATTTACCTTGGATCCCAAGTCAGCACAAAAATCCTTCATAATAGACTCTTTAATTCCTATGGGTCCCACCTTAAATCGGTCTAGATTATTAATATAAACTTTCTACCATGAAACTTGGAAGTAAATCAAATATACTTTTTTGTTTCGTTGTTTTTTTTTAAAACAATTGAATGGTACGATCGTAGATAACCAGTTACTTGGAAAATTTTATTAGATTCCAACCTCGAATTAAGGTGTGTGGAAGAACATTATGGGCCATCATGAAGCATCGAAGTTAGTTACAACGAAGATGGGGGGTTGATGGATGAATTTGAGCTCAAAATAGAGCCAAAATAACAACGGTATACTAACGGTATGCTAGATTTTTTGGTGGGGGCGGGAGTTTATTTTAGAACTGTTTTTCAAGGTTTGGTGGTACACAGTCGTATAATGAGGGTATACCATCAATATACTTTCATTATACTTCCAGTATACTTCCAGTATACTATCTATCAAGATTTGGCTCAAATGTGGTCCCAAATTAACATATTTTTTATTGTGTGATTAATTTGGACGACCGAGATTATTGCTGGACTAATCTCGAGATTTTCTAAAGCTAAATTAGCTTGTATTAACCTATATAATAAGACTAAGGGTGTAGAAGCATGGAAATTTTTGAGTCCATGTGTATATTGACTATGTGCAGAACCTACTTCTCAATTATCTAGTTCATTAAAATTGGTACTATGTGCGCAACCCTATGCGCCTTGAATACCAAAGGCACTGAGCTTTGGAAGTTTTATACAAAATCCTATGCGCTATGCACGGGTGCTTATGAGCTAAAGATAGTGGTTCTTATCTAGGTTACAAATAGAAGTCTATGCAGCATGCGAACTTCATGCGTCATTCTTCAGAAGCTAAAGACTGTATATGTCCAAGTCCTATGCGCATACAGTCAGGTGCATAAGATGACTCATCAGAGTAGTGCATTAAAAGTCATTCCCTTTGTAACCCGTGTAGATGACGGTTATACAAAAAATAATATTGATTACATCAGCGTAATCATTATATCTTGTTTTATATAGCAAACCAATACCACGTGGTTATGCGAAATCGCTCGGTTGAGCCATATTCATAAGGATACACACCCATTTGATCTTTGTAGTTCTCTCTCCTCATTATGCGTAACTAAGCAATTATAAATATAAGAGGATAATGTGCAATTAATGTGCATATTAATGCACATTGTATTTAATGTGCATACATTTCAAACGAAAGCACCTATATTAATTTGGACTTCTAAAGTTTTGTAACGCATGTCACGTGTTAGGTATACCATGTTGAGCGCACACGTTCAGATCTAATATATGTGCAAGGAGTTATTGCAGGATCCTATGTGTATGTAGTTCTTATGCGCGTATAGACATAAAATAGTATATTTTTAGTTCCTATGCGTGTATAACCGTTACAGTATGAATGGTCATAAATAGAAGAGACATGTGCTTCCCAAATGATTGAAAAGTTGAGTGCATTGAGCCTACTTACTGCGCATTTCTGCCAGAAAGCCAGAGCTAGCGAGTTTTCTCTCCAATATTTGCCTTTGGATTGTCAATGGAGTTGAGAAGTCAGGTGCAAGACTTGATCTCCACCGCTCAATTTCATACTTTAAATTCCTTGTAATTTTTAGGATTCTTTTGTACTCTTTTTAAGATATGTAAAAAGAACTAATCTGTTTTTTTATGATGGAAACAAAAATGATGACTCTGTTGGGGACAATAGTTTGAAGATGTATAGAAGGAGAACGATCAGATCAATATTTTCTTTACCCAGATCGTAATGCACTGGCTCAATATTTTTGTTTCCATTACAAAAAAAAGATTTATTTTTATATATCTTAAAAAGAGTAAAAAAGAAGTAATCCTTTTTTTGTAATGAAAACAATGGGGTTTTCTCATTAGATGCTCACAAGAAAGATTTAGGGAGACAAGTCCACAAAATTCTATAAAAAAGTTTGTACTTTGCTCGTAGGCTCAAATTTAGAGATAATCTAAAGGGGAGATCTGTTCGAGGAGTCATCTTCTTTGTTCAGGAAAATTATCACAGATTGGTGGATGATTTCAATTGTAATCTTCTTCTTCTTATTATTATTATTATTATTACTTTAGATTTACGAGGGATTGATTTTAGGGGCAAATGGTTCATAATATTGTAATCAATCTTGTTCTTTTTCTGTTATATAGAATGAGATTTATCTAGTGACATAGTCACCAATCATATACAATGTGTTTATCTGTCTGGTGCTTGTATGAGACTGTAGTTCATTATCTTTGGGTGGGTTGGTATCATCTTCGTGGCATTATTTGACAAATAATTGGAGGGTATCTCGATAGAACAATATCTTATTTTTTAACTTGTCATCTTGAAGCACATGGAGGGTGTCTCGATGGAACAATATCTGAACAAGATTTAGGGCATCATTAATTAACTGTCGACAGTAAAGATGGTGAATGATGATGATCTTTAAGCCTTTCTTCTTTTGATTTCTCTATCGAAAAGTTGAGAGACGTTGGTGGTGTCTATAAGAAACTTTGAATCTGATGGATTTGTCATGATGGAGGCAGTCAAAAGTACGTAGTTTATTGAATGATAAAAACTGGCTTAAGCTACCAGAATTGATACATGACTCCGCTTTGATTATTTCCTACAGGAAGGGAAGGCTCAAGTCACACTCGAGAACATGATCAAGAAGTTCTTGGGATCTTGCGAGGGTGGACCATAAGGAAGGCGGTTATCAATGTTATAAAAGGGATCATTTTAAACGGGACTGCATAAAACTCTAAGATGAGAAGGCTAAGTTAGATTTCACGGCTACAAATATTTTATTATTTTAATAGACGACGAGGATGAAGATCGTGGCATGCGCCATAAGATGATTAGGTCTGGGATATGGGGGCATCGTTTCATGCCCCTTCACAAAGGACGATATTTATGTTATACTGAATCAATAGGTTTGGACGTGTGAAGGTAGGTGACAATAAAATTACTGCAGTTATGGGCATTAGTAATGTGCACTTGAGTGTGGAGTTTGGAAATAAGCTCATTCTCAAGGGTTTCATCATGTACCGAGTTTTCACTATAACTTGGTATCGGTAGAGAAGCTGATAGATAATGGTTGTCGCAGTGTATTTGGAGACAAAGATTGGAAGATTACGAAGGATTCCCGAATGTTGGATCTGGCGATATATATTATTGATTACAAGCTCAAGCTATTGAGGTGTACAGGGAGGCCACATGCATCAGATGGTAGATCATGGGATATTCAACATGAATTTGTGAATTTCCAGGAACTTGCTGGGGGTGGGGGGGGTCTTTAAGATAATTTTATTTATCCAGAGGATTCGACTTATCGGGAAAAAGAAACGAATTGGGGTGCATCAAAGATTGAGGATCAATTTATCGATTGTATTACAACTAATCAATTTTCAAGTGGGGATTGCTCTACGGATCCGATTTTGGTGATGGGTGATTTGCCAAAGCCTAACAGAGCGAAATCAGTTTCAGCAATTCAAATTCATAGAGAATATGAAGAGATGCAGCCAACTCAAGATAAGACAAGTGTCATGTCCCAGTCCCAAAATACCAAGGGTCTAAACACATAGTAATGGCTAACAACACAACTCCAATGGACAAACCCAATTTAATGGACCCGTTAGAGTATACTTAAGCTGTAATATATATAAAATGGTCTACAATACCTGTCACAGTCTATATATCTAATCTCATACAAAAATAAGAATAAAAACACAAAGAGATAGTCCAGTCAAAATAATAATAAAATAAAACTTTCCATCATAATGCAGTATAAGTAATGTTGCAGGGAACAACCCGTCATCAAATAATGAAGAGAGAAATAACCAAGTACATCCATTCAGTAGTAACTTAGCCAAGTCCAAATGTCTAAGAATTACTAAGCATAAATAAATAAATAGAGAAAATAACTGAGTGCTCAATAGAAGTCCTCCGGCAAAACCTCGTCCTTTGGTGCAAGTACTACTACAATGTCAGCTCCTGAACCGTAAACCTTGGGGTACCTCTCCTCGTCTATACTTGGAGACATAATCCGGATCCAGGTCCTCAGGGGACATAACAAGGTACAAAATAACTCAAGCCAAAGTAATAGTAAATAACAAACAGTGTGCTCAAGGTAACTATCATAACCAACTATGTGAAGGCAACTGAGAACATACTCGTCCTCTAAACCACCTGGGCATGTAGGTCTGCATAAACACGACAGTAGCTGGATAGTAATAGTAGTGGTAGGTACGTACATGCCCTATCAAGGTATATGCAACACTATAGGGTCCGAAGCGCAAGCATCGGTAGCAAGTAGTAAGTTGTAGCCTAATGATACGGTAGTCTCTTTCTGGAAATTTATATTTCAAAAATAAAATAATAACATCTATCAAAACTAGGTGATTATGGTTAGCACATTGCCATGTATTATTTCATGTCATCAAAGAATAGGTTTGCATATAAAATTAGGGTTTCTCATGCATGAAGGTTCATCATTTGTCATCTAACATTTTTATGGATTCATAAAAGGGTTTTTAAATGAAAACAAATATTAAATAGAAGTTACGAAAATTAAGTGATAGCAATTACGACGGAGACTTTTCTTGCAATACAAAACTTTTGGATCGCCAAACGGACTCCAAACTTCATGAAACTTGAAAGGTCTCTTAGGAGGATTCACGTATGATAAAATTATAGGATTTTAATGGGGTTGTAGGGATGTGATGTGCCCTCACTGCTGCTGCAACTAACAGCCAATATTTGGCACTCAATGGGTGGCTTAATGCTTCTAGGGGGTTGGTCAGCCCTTGGCAGCTCGTATGGAGGTTCGGGGTGATGGAGATATAAAGTAGTTGGGATTTGAATGGTTGTGGGGGTCTTGAGTTAGAGGAGAAGGTCGGCTAGGGGGGCGGCCAAGAAAGAAGGATGTTAGGGTTAGGATTTTATGAAGGCATTATATATATAAATATAAATATAAATATAAATATAAATATAAATATATATATATATATATATATATATATATAAATATATATATATATATATATATATATATATATATATATATATATATATATATATATATATATATATATATATATATATATATATATATATAGTTGGTTGTTGGGCCCTTTTTTGTTGAGTTTGTAATAGACTTTAAGCTTTGGTTCTGACCTAAGTGGTTTTGTTTAGCCCTTAGTAAGGCTTTGGGTGCACTTGGGTCTAGTGTTTTGGATCTTGGTTCAGTTTGAGTGCAAGTGCACAAGAAGGTTCCCTAACGATACTTCAAATAAGTCATTTGTTGTGCTATATGGTTGTAATGCATTTGCAAGGGTTTGAGTGTGAAAATATACATTATTGGGTGAGGGTTAAGTGTGGGGTAGTATACATGTCTCATTGAAATTGGTTTGAGAGTCCAAGTTGGATTTTTTGGGCTCGGTTGGGTTCAACTAGCCAAATAAGGGTAGTTTTACAATGTCAATGGTTCTAGATATTTGTCAATATTTTTGGATCATTTGGGAGATCAAACTAATGCAACGCCCATGTCCTAAGTGTACTAAGTACAGTCAAGGTCAATCATGTGAACTTGGTTGTAAGAAAAAATATTATACATTGCTCAAAATATCCAATCCATAGTAAACTATCATATATATATATAAAAGGATTTTATAAATATCTTATTAAACCTATATAAATAAATAAAATAAATTAAAAAAATATCAAATTACCCCTATTCCAAAATGAGTGGGATTACAATCTACCCACCTTAGAAAATTTTGTCCTCGAAATTATGAATAAAGCTACTATAGGATTCTATAAAGACATGGTAACTAAAGGCAGTTCTATGGTCATACATGTATCCTCGAATATGTGAGGATAATGTTGCAGTATGACATCCTCTCGCTCCCAAGTGGATTCGTCTGGAGAATAATATTTCCAAGCTACCCGAACCAGTATAATCGTTCGACCCTGCACTGTCTTCTCACTAGTATCCAGTATCTCAACTGGCTGCTCCTCAGAAGTAAAGCTCGGACATACCGCTATCTTGAAATGATCAGCTATGTGACTTGGGTCAGTCATATACCTTCTCAGGTGTAAAACATGGAATACATCATACACTACCTTTATAGATGGGGGTAATGAAAGACGATACGCCACCTCCCCAATACACTCCAAAATATCAACAGGCCCAATGTACCTTGAGCTTAACTTGCCTCTGCTCCCAAATTAAATAGTGCCAAGAGTAGTTGAGATCCTCAGAGACACATGTTCGCCTACCTTAAACTCCAAATGTCGGTGGTGCGTATCAGCCCAATACTTCTGTCTGTTTTGATCTGTATGAAAATTAATCTGAATTTGCTTCACTGTCACGACCCGCACCCGGAATGAGGGCATGAGCACGTTGGTACGTCTAGCCTACGCTGCAACATCGACGGTAGAACGCTGTCTAGGTCATCACTAACTATCTAGCATCTTATACAATAATATATATATATATATACCTGTCAATGTTATCTCAACTCCAAAATGGAGGACAATATGATTAAAGGGAAACAATACCCAATCAAAGATCTAAAACACGATAAGATATCAAAAGAAGTCTAATATAACCACAAATTCTAAACAACAACAACATCCAATAACCACAACAATATTTAAGTCTCACTATATACATGCTAATGTTTAATAAGAGTCAAATAGAATACAAATGGCAAGTAAAGTCTCCTCAGTGGCTAGTGCTACATCCTCATGATCTAGGGGTGCAATCTCTGCCAGCTCACCATCTTGTGGCTCATAGTAGGTGTGACACATCTGCTCTAACTAATCATCTGAAAAATATATCCAGTCAGGATGGAGCGAAGCACACATCTAATAGCAGTTTCAGTTAAACGATAAAGACTATAAAATAGTTATAGTAAGTAATACATGATGAGTAGGAAAATAAATAGATCAAGAAATAAAAAAGAGCAAAACTAAATAAAGAACAATAATAAGTACATATGACGAACAAGAGAGTATGGTAATAAAGACAATAGATAAGCAAAACTGAAACTAAGATAGCTATGATGTGTGTCCAACAAGTATAATGTAAAACCAGCAAGAAAGCAATAAACTAGTATATTTTTAAATACCACTTTCGATATATAAATTTCTAGGGGATATACGGCTCATCGCACATGAGGTGTGCAACTGCTAACATTCCAGATTAGACCAGAAGGGGGTTATTCCATATTTTGAAAATGTTTACTTGTCTACTCAAGTATTTTCTCACCCGACTAGTATAAATAAATCCAAATCCTGACACGCAAATCAAGTACGAGGCCAGCTAGATAAAGTAAGTGATGCCAGTTAGTGAGTCCTGATGTAATATCGGTAATGAGTCCTGAAATAGAGGCCAGACAAGTATAATGCATATGTCGCAAGAGAGTGAATCCATATAATACTAATCTGTGTATCCATAGTATCGAGAAAATAGGTAAAATAATACTATAAACCAGAATTATAGTAAATATTAAATAATAAAACTATCAGAAAATGTACTCGCCTGAGGTCCTTAGCTGGCAATACCAATCTGTGTCTGGACTTTAGTCAAGTGACCTATATATAAAATTCTGTGTCATTTAGTGTAATAAAGTAATAAACAAGGTAAAATAGACAAAAATATGATTTTTAGGCCAAAACTAGGTCATGCTTGTCAAACTAGGTCAATTGGGTTAAACTAGGTCAATTAGTCATTACCTTGCTAATACCAAGTTTCTAGGCCATACTAGTTAGCTATAATATACTAATTATCATAAATACACTAAAAGACTCTTATATAACATTATATAATACTTTAGCCTATACACCAATACCTAGCCTAATACCCCAATTACCTTAGTTTATATAATATCTATGTATCATCCATATTAGTATATAGCCTATATGAAACTTTTATTAATACTTTCTTACCTTACCTTAATACTTACCTAAGTATTATGTATCCCTTCGATACCTCAAACCCAAATATCCTAGTACCACTTTGACACCACAATAGACCTTTACTTACCCGTATCTGCCACTAAGTACCACATGTGTATCCATATACACCCTTATTCAAGATACTACCTATTGGCACACATATCTATACACACTCAGTACTCTAATACCATGGATACACCCATCTACCCAATTCTAGACACATATTCGAACTGGATGATACCACATACTATAGATATCTAATACCTCACCTAATATCTAGATATCTCATGATACTAGGCACCATTGATACTAAAATACCCACTTGCCTATTATCCTATGATACACTAAATAACCTTATAACTTGATATCTTACCTCTACATATTATCTACTTCTATATCATATTATAATGTATGTATGACACTATTTACTAATATTATACATTAGACACCCTATCTTTTGATATTCCTACATATTGATACATACACTATGGTGCTTATGGACACACTTAGAGTTCACACCTAACACTCACTTCTAACATATGGTCACAAAGTTCCTTTACTTGTAAATATACTGTCAGCATAAGTTCCTTGCAATTGCACACTAGATGGTGCTCACCTGGGTACCCTTCTGTTACCCCTTTCCTGAACACATACATAAGGCAGGGTATAGAAGAGTTGGCATATTGTATGTGAAATCTTGTATCCTAGGCATAATTTTATTCTGCACATGTTCATACTCCAAACACCAGTACACCCAATCAAATATTCAATGTAACACTCATACTCAAAAGGCATCAGAGTATGCAAAAATGCAGTAGACTCTGACGACCATAACTGGTATGCATAGGTCCTCACACCGCTTGCAGCAAGTGCTGTACTGAAACCTCACACTGATACTCCAAATACACCCATATTGCACACAAACACTTGGGATACCTATCAGTCATTCTTCCCCTACCTTACATGCCAATACATTCATACCAATATTAGTTTGACTCTCCAACTTGTACCCTCAACACTTAGGCAATATTTCCCACACTCTCTCCTGAACCAAACATCCCTCAATGGATACTAAATTGATATTCAACTCTAAACAACACTCCACTCACAGTTCACTGCACCTGTTACACACAAAATGTGACAGAGATACTCACTATAACACCATATACCAACACAACAAGTATCTTTCCCCACCCGATTTTTGACTGTACATGCAGTTCCCTGGATCGCATTCAAGTGCAGTCCCTAACTCTTCATTACCTAATACTACCCCAGGTCTGATCTGTTGCTGGGCAGTGATTGCAAATAAGTGTTGATGCGATAGTAGCCTTTCCGAGCCTAACATAACCTTGCTGCCTGTTCCAGTATGCTAAACACTGCTGTTGTTGCTTCCACTTGCTCCTGACATACTGTACCCCTCATAACTGAACACTCCTGTAGTACATTGGTGTTGTCACCAAGCAACAGTCCCCTCAACTCCACTGAATACACCATCACTCATATGCACAAACGTATTAGGTACACTAATATATATACTCCATATATATATATAATCTAATACTCAACATAAATATAAACACTCACACACTCTATTGACAATTCACCAAACATTTGGTGTGCATCCATTAATATACTCAACATTATCATGATACACTCTCAACCAAAGTACCAACAACCCCAAATCCAACAAATACTATTTATACATATTAAATACGTCATTATATCACTAAAAAGATATTCTCTCAAACACCTATGAGCCAAACTCAAATTTTCTTCAATTTTGAGGCACAAATTAATATTCCACAAGAAGAAAATAATATATCTAGCAAAATTTGGGCTCCTAACACCTAGATCTTGCCAAATAGAGTCAATTCCACCTATGAGAGGGTTCATATAGGTCTAATGGGTATTTTTAACCATAAATAGAGTAGAAAATAGAAAATTACATAGGTTTTGAGTGACCTCCTTGAAGAACTCTAAATTTGGACACGAGAAAGACGAAGCGAACACGATCCTCAGCAATTGGACTCCTCTTAAAGCTTTCTCTAGCAATGACAAGCTCCTTAGCCTCCTTAGGAAATAAAAATGAGAGGGATGAGATTTGGAGTGGAGAAATTAGGATTTGCTCTCAAATTTGGGGATGGACTAAATAAAAATAAATGGAGGCTATTCATGAATAAAGAAGCTTGTATAGGCTTCCTCTTAAGGTTAGGGTTAAGTTTTTCATAATGTCTAAAATTGCCCTCTAAGTTAGTCATGAAGGTTTGGTATTAAAAGGAATTTAATTAAGGAAGGTTCCAATAACTAAATGAATGGTTTACTAATCATTATTCTCTAATTAAAAAGTGGTCAACCATGACTAACTAATTGGTTGTACTAATGAGTCATGACAAGTCTAGTTGGTTCATTTAGGTCACTAACAACTAGTCTAACTAATAACTAACAACTAACCATTCAATTATATTAAATATAGATATAAAGCAACAATACCAATTATTATGTAATAAAAATATAATCAATATAATTAATATGAAATATAACTATTAACAATAAGACTAAATAGGAAAATACAAAAATATTCCTCTCTATTTGTCATGAATGGAATCTAATTAACTAAAGGAAAAAATATTTACAACTAAAAGGAATATACCTTTCATGACAACCAAACTTAATTAATCTAATTTTTAAAGTCATGACTAAAAATAATTAGCACTAACTAATACTAAAATAATTCTAGGCAACCACTAATATAAAATAATATATAAAAATTAATCAATGTACAAAAATTACCAAAATACCCCTATGTTGCAAAGTAGTAGTTACAATCCTACTCCCTTAGAAAAATTGTGTCCTCAAAATTTAAAGATAGTCATACCCTCTTCTAGGTCAAACCTCCAACTTGACTAAAATAATAAAAGCATACAATTAAAGAAATCACTAATATAGTCATGTGCATTGTTATGGTCTCTGTCTATCATAATATTGCAGTCTCTGTTAGGGTATGCTACTAACTACACTAACTATAGAACACAAGAAACTATAAGATACTAAGGAAGCAATCAAATAAATAGAAACAAGGACAGGAAAAAGGAACATATCTTGCTAACCTACCACATGTAGCATCGACATCCTTGACCATCATCGCAAATGGCCCCACCTTGCTGGGGTGGATCCCTCCGTGGGTGCTGGGCAATCTATAGTGCCACAGGTGGCCTAACTCCACCTCTCCCACTGCCTTAACCACCTGCACTCCTACTCTCCATGGTACTCCCTTATATACCCTACCTCAATATTATACTGATAAACCTAGCTAACTTTATCACCCACAAAAATACTCACTGATACTATACTAACACACTCCACATATCACTCATCCTAGTCTTGATATACTCTGATAACTTGCTTACTCTAGACACCCTTGGTGCACAGGCACTAACTCCATAACTATACTAGACACCTATACTTAGTACCCTAGGATACCAGCTACTAAATATACTCTGACACCTATCTTAGGTTTATTGCTACAAAAAGGGTACCACACTATGAGTTACTTCTATCCTTATACATTGATATCTGACGCTCACCTACCAAACTAGGAATCACTCTCAGACTCACTTGTTACGCTCCCAACAATTCTTGACACAACCTATCCACAAGTAACCAAACTACTACACTATCCAAAAAACCTCAGAAGCTTATGAAGGTAAGAATCTTTAAAAACTAACTAGAGAAATTTAAGATATATCTATCCTGAGCTAATAGGGTGATAGAACTGAACTCAATGATAACAAGATTGAATGATAAAGATGATATATTAAGAACCAATTTAAGATACAATCTGATAATCATACCCGTATATCCGAAATCATGTTACTCATAATCCTCGCTACCCAGTAAGCATAACTGCAATATACGATAGAGTCAATATCTAAGGTACACACCTCTAGAATCATGGTATTTAAAATTGTTGTCCTGCCGGTAGCTTGGCTGCAAAAACTCTAAATTTTATAACCAAGAGAAGTATATGCAAAATCAGGCTCTATATCTTCGCCACGCCAGCTAGTATGACTGCGATAAACTCTAGGCTCCATAACCAAGATAGACGGTTATCTCGCTAAAATATGTTATCAGAATATACCTTAATTTAGTCCATAAAATTTATCTCGATACAAGAATCAAAGTCAACAACGAATTTCAAAAATCAAATTCAACAACGAACAAGTGAGAGTGAACGAAAATAAGTGGAAACATATTTCAAAATAGAGTTTATAGTGAGATTCTCAAGGGTCATCCCAGGAATCTCTCAAGGAAATCCTAACTTGTAATTGAGTATTCTCTCATCCTATATTCTATATCCTATCGCAGGCTCATAATAGAACAACTAAAATATTGTACTACCACGATATTGCACTAATTTCGAAGCCTGACCTGCATGGGCTACCACAAAAATGTGTCATAAATCGTACCCGGAATGAGGATACGAGTACGTGGGTACGTCCAGCCTACGTCGCAGCATCGACAGTAGAATGTTGTCTTGGTCATCACTAACTATCTAGCATCTCACACAATAATATATATATATATATATATATATATATATATATATATATATATATATATATATATATATATATATATATATACCTATCAATGTTATCTCAACTCCAAAATAGAGGACAATATGATTAATGGAACACAATACCCAATCACATATCTATAGCACGATAAGATATCAAAAGAGGTCTAATATAACCACAAAGTCTAAACAACAACAATATCCAATAATAACAACAATATTCAAGTCCAACTATATACATGCTAATGTCTAATAAGAGTCAAATATAATATAAATGGCAAGATAAGTTCCCTCAGTGGCTAGTGCTACATCCTCATGATCTAGGGGTGCAACCTCTGCCAGCTCGCCATCTTGTGGCCCATAGTAGGTGGGATACATCTGCTCTAACCAATCATCTGAAAAATATATCCAGTAAGGATGGAGCGAAGCATACCTTTAATAACAATTTTAGTTAAATAATAAAGACTATAAAACAGTTATAGTAAGTAATACATGATGAGCAAAAAAAAAATAGATCAAGAAATAAAATAGAGCAACAGATAAATAAAGAACAATGAAAAGTACGTATGGCGAGTGTGAAAATAAAGACAATAGATATGTAAAACTGAAACTAAGATAGCTATAATGTGTGTTCAGCAAGTATAATGTGAAACCAGCAAGAAAGCACTAAACTAGTGTATTTTTAAATACCACTTTCGATATGTAAACTACTAGGGGATAATACGGCTCATCGCACGTGAGGTATGCAACTTCTATCATTCCAGATTAGACCAGAAGGGGGTGATTCCATATTTTGGGAATGTTTACATGTCTACTCAATATTTTTCCGCTCGACTAGTATAAATGAATCCAAGTCCTGACACGCAAATCAAGTACGAGGCCAGCCAGATAAAGTATTTGATGCCAGTAAGTGAGTCCTGATGTGATATCGATAATAAGTTCTGCACTAGAGGTCAGACAAGTATGATGCACGTGTCACAATAGAGTGAATCCATATAATACTAATCCGTGTATTCATAGTATCGAGAAAATAGGTAAAATAATACTATAAACCAGAATTATAGAAATATCAAATAATGGAACTATCAAAGAATGTATTCGCCTGAGGTCCTGAACTGGCAATACCTATATGTGTCTAGACTGGAGTCAAGTGACCTATATATAAAATTCTATGTCATTTGATGTAATAAATTAATAAACAAGATAAAATAGGCTAAAATATGATTTCTAGGCCAAAACTAGGTCATGCTAGTCAAACAAGGTCAATTGGGTTAAACTAGGTCAATTAGTCATCACCTTGCTAATACCAAGTTTCTAGGCCATACTAGTTAGCTATAATATACTAATTATCATAAATACACTAAAAGACTCTTAGATATCATTATATAATAATTTAGCCTATACTCCAATACCTAGCCTAATAACCCAATTACCTTAGTTTATATCTATGTATCATCCATATTAGTGTATAGCCTATATGAAACTTATATCAATACTTTCTTACCTTACCTTAATACTTAACCAAGTATTATGTATCCCTTGGATACCTCAAACCCAAATATCCTAGTACCACTTTGACACCACAATAGACCTTCACTTACCCGTATCCGTCACTATGTACCACATGTGTATCCATATACACCCTTAATCAAGATACTACCTAATGGCACACATATCTATACACACTCACTACTCTAGTAACATGGATACACTCATCTACCTAATTCTAGACACATACCCGAACTGAATGATACCATATACTATAGATATCTAATACCTCACCTAATATCTAGATATCTCATGATACTATGCACCATTGATACTAAAATACCTGCTTGCCTATTCGCCTATAATACACTATATAATCATATCACTTGATATCTTGCCTCTATATATTATCTACTTCTATATCATATTATAATGTATGTATTCTACTATTTACTAATATTAGACACTGGACACCCCAACTTTTGATAGTCCTACATATTGAAACATACACTATGGTCCTTACGGACACACTTAGAGTTCACACCTAATACTCACTTCTAACATATGGTCACGATGTTCCTTCACTTGTACAACCACTGTCAGCATAAGCTCCTTACAATTGCACACTGGATGGTGCACACCTAGGTACCCTGCTGTTACCCCTTTCCTGAACACATACATAAGGCAGGGTATGGAAGAGTTGGCATGTTGTATGTGAAATCTTGCATCCTAGGCATAATTGTATTCTGCACATGGTCATACTCCAAACACTAGTACACCCAATCCGATATTCAATGTAACACTCATGCTCAAAAGGCATCAGAGTATGCAAAACTGCAGTAGACTCTCACAACCATCACTGGTATGCACAGGCCCTCACAAACCATGCAGCAAGTATTGTAATGAAACCTCACATTGATACTCCAAATACACCCACAGTGCACGCACACACTTGGGATACCTATCAGTCATTCTTTCCCCTATCTCACATGCCAATACCTTCATACCAACACTAGTTTAACTCTCCAACTTGGACCCTCAACACTTAGGCACTATTCCCCATACTCTTTCCTGAACAAACATCCCTCTATGGATACTAAATTGATACTTTACTCTAACCAACACTCCACTCATAATTCACTGCAACTATTATACACAAAATATGACACAAATACTCACTCTAACACCACATACCAACACAACAAGTATCTTTCCCAACCCAATTTCTGACTGCACATGTAGTTCCCGGAATCGCATTTAAGTTCAGTTCCTAACTCTTCAGTACCTAATAAATCCCAAGGCCTGATCTGTTGTCAGGCAGTAATTGCACATAAGTGTTAATGCGACAGTAGCCTTCCCGAGCATCACATAACCTTGCTGCTTGTTCCCTTATGCTAAACACTGATGCTGTTGCTTCCACTTGCTCCCTGCATACTAAAATCCTCATAACTGAACACTCTTGTAGTGCATTGGTTCTGTCACCAAGCAACAGTCCCCTCAACTCCACTGAATACACCATCACTCACATACATAAACACATTAGATATATATATATATATATATATATATATATATATATATATATATATATATATATATATATATATATATATATAAAAAATCTGATACTCAACGTAAATATAAACACTCACACACCCTATTGACAATTCACCAAACACTTGGTGTGCACCCATCAAGATACTCACCGTAGTGTCATTATACACTCTCAACCAAAGTACCAACAACTCCAAATCCAACAAATACTATTTATACATATCAAATACATCATTATCTCACTAAAAATATATTCCCTCAAACAACTATGACCCAAACTTGAATTTTCCTCAATTTTGAGGCACAAATCAATATTCCACAAGAAGTAAATCATATATCTAGCAAAATGAGGACTCCTAACACCTAGATCTAGCCAAATAGAGTCAATTCCACCTATGAAAGGGTTCATATAGGTCCAATGCGTATTTTAACCATAAATAGAGTAGAAAATAGAGAATTACCTAGGTTTTGAGTGACGTCCTTGAAGAACTCCAAATTTGGACATGAGAAAGATAAAGCAAATATGATCCTCAACGCTTGGACTCCTCTTCAAGCTTCCTCTAGCAATGACAAGCTCCTTAGGAAATAAAAATGAGAGGGATGGGATTTGGAGTGGAGAAATTAGGGTTTGCTCTCAAATTTGGGGATGAACTAAATAAAAATAAATGGAGGCTATTCATGAATAATGATACTTATATAGGCTTCCTCTTAGGGTTAGGGTTAAGTTTTTTATAATGTCTAAAATGCCCTCCAAGTTAGTCCTGAAGGTTTGGTATTAAAAGGGGTTTAATTAAGAAAGGTTTCAATAACTAAAGAAAGGGTGTACTAATCATTCTTCTCTAATTAAAAAGTAGTCGATCATGACTAACTAATTGGTTTCACTAATGAGTCATGACAAGTCTAGTTGGTTCATTTAGGTCACTAACAACTAGTCTAACTAATGACTAACAACTAACCATTCAACTATATTAAATATAGATATAAAGCAACAATACCAATTATTATGTAATAAAAATATAATCAATATAATTAATATGAAATATAATTATTAACAATAAGACTAAATAAAAAAAGACAAAAATATCCCTATATATTTGTAATGAATGAAATCTAATTAAGTAAAGGAAGAAATCTCTATAACTAGAAGGAATATTGCTTTCATGACATCCAAACTTAATTAATCTAATTGTTAAAGTCATGACTAATAATAATTAGAACTAACTAACACAAATATAATTCTAGGTAACCACTAATATAAAATAATATATAAAAACTAATCAATCTGTGAAAAATACCAAAATACCCGTATGTTGGAAAGTGGTAGTTACATTCACCTTCTCAACTGTCTGTGTCACCAACTCTGGACCGAGTATCTGAAGCACGCCTACGTCACTCCAACATCTTGTCCGCGTCCTTGTGGTAGATTCCTCTGCTGCTGCTGGGCCTGCTGGAAGAGTACTGCCTGGGGTGCCAAGGGTGGCCTCGGATGATATCCTCCTGGTACTGGTAGAGCTTGTTGGTTTACCATTGGTACTCCTTCTCGACGCTCAGGGCATTCCCTCACTAAATGCTGACCGGATCCGCAAGCTAAACATAATCCCATTTTGCGTTTGCACTCGTTCTCAATATGGCCTCGCTTGCCACAATATTAACAGATAGGCAGTACCTGCGGAGATGCTCTGGGTGGCTGGTGCATGTGAGATCTCTTTGCAGCTTCTTCCTGTGGTGCTCTGGCTGGTACTGATATGAAAAGTAGCTTCAGACTGGTCTCTCTCATGGTGACGCGCTCCATGCATCGGGCTGCAGCAAAGATGTCCGAGTAAGAAGTAGGTATAATGGATCTGATCAGTCTGTAGCTCAAAATTTAGTCCGTCAAAGAACTTCTCAGCCTTCTCCTCTTCTGTCGGGATCAGGGTAGGGGCGAAGCGACTCAGACGAATGAACTCCGTATTGTATTCTTCCACTGTCATATTGTCTTGAGTGAGGCGATTGAACTTATCCTAAAGTTTTGATCGAGCAATAGCTAGAATGTACATCTCCTGAAAGAGTCTAGAGAACTCTTCCCAAGTGACTCGGTCTGGTCCGAGCTGTGTCTCCTCAGATAGCCACCAATGATGTGCATTGTCCATCAACTACATCCGGACGACAGTCATCCAACGTTCTCTTGGAAGCTCAGCTGCTTCTAATTGGTGTTGAGTGTTTGTGAGCCACTCATGAACTTCAGTTGGCTCCTCTTTGCCAGAAAAGGTGTGGGGCTTCAGTTAGCAAAATCAGTGATAGAGCCCGTCGTTGGCCGTCGTGCTGGTAGATTCGCCTGCTCTAGTACGGTCACTATACTATTACGTAGAGCCTCTTGTTGAATCTGTTGTTGAGCTTGCATCATTGCGTATGTAAAACCCCTAATCATAAAAAACCTATTTAACCTTTTTAATTAATTATTAATTTAATTATAGTAATTAGTGGCTAATTAGGAGAAATATATTTTATTTAATTTTTATTTTAGGTGTTTGTGAACTTAGGGAATTTATGGGGCCATTAAAAAAATTTTTGAATTTATTTCATGTAGGAGATCCTTTGAGCAGTTGCTAGCTTAATGGTATGCATTAATATATTTCTAGATTTTTCTATGGGTATATATATATATATATATATATATATATATATATATATATATATATATATATATATATATATATATAAGAAAAAGAAAGAAAAAGAAATGGAAAAAAAAGAAAAAGGAAAAAAAAAAAAGAAAAGAAAAACAATATATATTAACTAATGGATCCTTAAAGAACTACCCATTTCCTATTGGATCCTTAGCTAGACCCGCTACCCCAACAACCTACCCGCTAGTGAGCCCACACTCGCACCCCCTTTGTTAGCACATCACCCACTCTTTGAATAGCAGCAGCAGCAACCCGGATGCCCCCCCCCCCCCCCCCGCGTGGCCCATACATACACCCCCAATCCGCGAGTAGCGAACATACCTCCCCTCCCTTCTTATATATATAAACCTATTCATCCCAAAATCCTAACCCTAGATCATCTCTCTACCATCTCCCTCTTCCCATCGCGACCAGAGCGCTGCCGCCGAGCCAAAAAATCGCCGTCCAGACCGCCCAAACCGACCCCGACGACCGCGATCCCGCGAAACACCGCAACTGCAGAATTCAACAGCAGCTTACCTGTGTTCCAGCATCGTTTTCCGTCACCTCGCTGAACCAAACTCGACCCCGTCTTCACCGGTATGCTCACCCCTTAACCCTCTCCAATACGTGTATGATAGTTGACCTCGAACAACGCGTAACCCTAGGTGAAAATAGCGTCAAAGTTGGCAGAAAATAATAATTTCTAGGTATTGCAAAAAACTGCGGTGACCACCTATGTTCCCGGATTCGTATCTCCCACCACAAAGATCCGAATCTGATTTTTCTTTTTGGTATGCGGAGACCACTTGACCTTGTTTAATTTCTGTTAATTAATATTTAATTATTAACTGCTGTATGTAGAATTAAATTCGTTGGAAAACCCCAAAAACACACTTTTTCCAGATTTCCAAAAGTTGTGAAACGGAGCGCGCCCCACTTAACGGGACTGCTCCATCGTGTACCAAGTATACCAAACGGTGTGCGCAGTATACTCGGATACATGAGAGTTCACGAAAACTGATTCGGATGCGTGTGCTCATCGAAATCAACCCGTTTCTGCGGACAAACTCCGTGTCGCAACTTTTGCGAAAGCTGTACGCATTTTTTGTACGATCGTCAGATTGTGAAGAAACTTACGCCACTGGACTCGTGGTAACGCATTGGTCCTGTGACCCAATTTTTACGCTATTCTGAGACAGTTGACCAAGTCGCCAATTGGCAGGCCCACGGTTGACTTTTTGGGCAAAATTGTGTTCGGCCCATCGGAATTCACATTTGGATATACCATTGGATTTGTATTGACATTTAGAGTTTGTTAGACCTATAATTTGTCCCATTTAAAAACTGTTACCCTTGGCACGCTTTTCGGTGCAAAGTGGGGTACATGTGGACCCTACTTTTACCGGAAATTACTGTTTTGCCCCTGTATCCAAATTGGACGAAAGGGAAGTACTTTTTAGCTATTTTGCTTATTCTGGGAACTTTGGTGATATCTATTTCAGCATCCGAAGATAATTGTTCTGAGACCATAGCTTCTGATCCTGTGTGTTGGACATCTGGACATTACATTTTGCAGCTTCTTGCCACGCAAGTATACCTTGCCATTGTACTATTATTTATATTCCATATGTTGCATGCATCTTTATTTTCTGTCTTTAGTTCATATATTTTAACTGTTATATAAAATGCGCACGATGGTGTCGTCGCGATATGTTTTTATTTATGTATTTACATTGACCTTGTGTATGAGACTACCCCATTATCATGTAGCATCATTAACTTCATTGGCCGTGAAACAGTTATTACACGTGTATGAGTCTCATATAGATCATGGACTGCGTGACAAGTCTGGCCTCCTGTACGTATGGGTCGTGCGTTAGGGATAACTACTGATAGAAACTTTGTATGCTAGAAGACTTAGCAGTTATTAGAGATCCATGAACATAGCCTATTGTAGTACGATGGTCTAATCCTTATCCTTGTTTGGTTGCAGGATTGGGCTAGGGTACTAAAGATAGGCTATGAACCAAATCGTGTCATGGATGTGACATGCTTAGAGCATGGGGTGGGGAGAACAACAAGTACCGCATTTGAGCTCCTTTGTACTTTTTCTATTGTGCGTCCGGATTATCCGCCGGAGATACGGGTGGTGATGACCACTATATATTATATATTATCAGGCGGGCCTCTGGCGTTCAAAAGACGACATGCCTTTTAGGCCCCTGGATCTCCGAGAGAACCATTCCAATCCCAGTTTTCAGATAGCTCACTTGTAGGAAAAGTTGTTCTTAACTGCATTCACTTAGACGGTTAGGCGACCCCATTGGATGTTTATATTTCAGTACTTTATTGGCATACTTTTATGTATCTTGTTATGTCCCTCTGAGGACCTGGTCCTTTTCCAGATGTAAATCAGCAGGAGTATCCGCAGGAGTATGGACCTGGACCGGACGCTACCTATCAGATTGAGGAGGTCTTACCTTTGGATTATATGTAATTCATTGCAGCTGTTTAGAGATTCTAGTTGTTATTCTTTTCAAGACATTTATTCTGATATTGGAGTTTATTCTCTTCTCCCTTTAGTAGTTTGGTATAGTCGATTTGCAGTGGATTTGTTTCTATCCGACTATTATACTTTGAGACTGTTTATTTGATATTCAGTTATTGATTTCCATTTTATCTATTATTTGTGTTGTGGATGAGATATAGATTTGCGTGTGACTTGTTGTGACAGTATATTACCACGGTGGATTGGATATTCATGTACAGCATACGTGTGTATATGGTTTCAATATATTAGAGTTCGTATACATACGGCTGGCGTGTTACATATTTTTAGTCCTACGTATTTTGGTACTGGAACATGACAGCGTAGATCATTTAAAATATCTGTTGTCCGTCCATAGCCTACCCTTATGGGAATATGGGCATTGGTGTAGTAAACTGTGGTGGAGGTGGAATATCGTCTCACCGGAATCTTGAGGTATGCTGATTGGCTTGACTGCTTTGTTGTACTGATTAACCTCCATCCACTAGTGTTACTTCATCTTCGTTGGTTACCACAGCACCTCCTGGTGATCCTGTAGGAGTCTCATTGTTTGCTCATGGATCCATTACTCTGCATCCAAAATAAACTATAAGAGGCACACAGAGGAATCAAGGCAGGATGCATGTCAAGAATTTAATTCGAATCCGATATAGATATCAAGAACGATTCAATCAAGTAGATGATATCCTATAACTTATCCTATCCTTGTCGCAGGCTTGCTCAGTCCCTCAGTTGAAATCGAAATAATTTAGTCGTTGACCTGCATGGGCCACCACAAAAACTATGTCACACCCCAGTCCCAAAATACCGAGAGACTGGACACGTGGCAATGGCAAGCAGCACACACCGATGGACAAACCCAATTTAATGGACCCATCAGGGTGTACTTAAGCTGTAAAATAACTATAAAGGTCTATGATACTAATCTCATGCACATCAGATAATCACCAAAATAAATATCAGAATAATCAAGATCAATATATCCAACAAATCTCAATAAAAAATCTTGGGGAATAACCCGATAAATGAGTTTGATACAATAGTTCAATAAATAGGAAACAACAGAAATAACTGAGTATAGATAAACAGATACTCAGGAGAAATCCTCAGCGATCACCTCGTCCTCGGGTTCTGGTACTGCTCCAAAGACTGCTCCTGTCCCGTACACCTCGGGATAGATCTCCACTGCTAAACCTGGGGACATAATCCGAATTTCAGGTCCTCAGGGGACATAGCAAGGTACAAGAATAACTGAAGCCAAATAAATGTAGTACATGAAATGAATCAGCAGGACAAACTATATAACCAACTAAGTGATATGCAATATGAGAGCATCACTAGAACTCAGGCTGAGACTACTACAAGCTCGGTGTCGAGGAGCCGGTAGCAGTGATATCATGTCGGCGCCTAGCTCAGAGAGGCTACGACAACATAATAATATAATCAACCTGTAGCCTGTGTGTCTCTCCCCACGCAATATAATCATATGTCTCATGTCCACGACGTCTCATGTCCATATCACGCAAGATCATATCTAATGCAGCAAGTTATAATGATAGCTAAGCATATGCAATATCTATGTCATGAATCATATAACCTATACAGAATCACCATGAATATCTCAGGAAGATTATGTCTCATGAATAGTATCATGTGTCCTGTGGTATGACGTACTTGATAATGCAAGCACAAAATGTATAGGGTTTCGATATCCATTTTTAGGTGACGTTACACAACTACGCGTACGACATTGACACCCGAATATTATTCAGATATTAAGTAATGTCACACGGTCCTAGGTTGAATGGATATATCACATAAATAGCTCAAGAGATTAATATAAACCAAATTACTGCAAGTATTGTAAGGTACACTTGCCTGAGGTTCGGACTCCAACTGCTGCTCTGGTATCAGCAGAATTTGCAGGTACTCCTTCGAATGCTGAAATAAATATTGCCATCATGCTCAAAAGATATCAAATAGCTAAAATTTTCGGTCCATAAGTCCAATTTGGACACAGGAGCAAAAGTGACAGTTTCTGGTTAAAGCGGGGTCCACATGTGGCCCACTTCGCACCAAAAAATGTGTCAGAGACAATATTCTCCAAATTCGTCCAACTTAGTATTCACAAGTCCAGAATGACGATACGAACCCAACAAAATTTGCAGAACTGGATTCCGATGAGCCGATCACAAAATCGCTCGTCAAGTGGAACCGTGGGCCCACGATACGAGATTTTGTCAACGTTCTCAGAATCGAACCAAACTTGGGTCACAAGACCAACGTATTGCTACGAGTCCGATGGCATAAGTTTCGTTTCGAAACGACAAGCACACACGAAGTTACAACGAGTTTCAGAACATGGCCGATAAGGGACGTTGTCGACGGATACGCGTTGATTCCGGTGTACACGTACATCCAAATGAACTTTCACGAAATCTCACACGTCTGTATTAACGGTGTGCACCTTTCGATAAAGTTCGCACACGACCAAGTCGCCTCGTTTAGCGGGGCGCACCAAGTTCCGGAAAAATTAGGGTTTTATAAAGACCAAGTTTTTGGTCATTTTTATCCTCAAATTAAATACAAACTACAGCTCAATAAATTGAACTAAAAATAGGGTTTAAAACTTGATCATATGGTCTAAATAATTATTCAAGCCAATTTTGAAAACATTTAACAGGTTGATCGCAAAACGGTCGCAAACTGGGGAGTTTGGGACATTTTCTGAATTTTCAGAAAATGGGATTTATTTTTCTGATTTTGCGTCGCAGTTTGCGATCACCACAGGACGCGATACCCCGAACAAATTGCACGGGTATCGAGAGGGTCATACAGTCTACACGTCACAGTAGACAAAACGGAAAAAAGTTGGCGAGGAGAGAGAAATGCTCACCAGAGCGGGGAGTCAGAATCGACTATAAAAATGTGTTCGCGAGGAGGCGCGACGCGGCTACGGCGGTGCTCGGCCGGCGGCGGTTGTTGTGGCTACTGTGCTCGGTGTTGGCGGTGGCGGAGGTCGTCGAAGGATCACCGGAGTCATCGTGGGAAGCTCGTCGGCGCTGGGGGAGCTCGGGAAAGGGAACCTCGGCGGTCGAAGGTGATGTGGTGATGATGATGAAGATGGAGATGCTGGTGGTGGAGATGGAGATGCTAGTGGTGGAGGTGGCTGGAGGACAAGCAGTCACGGTAGAGGGAAGCTCTCGGAGGCCGCCGGAGCTGGGTCGACGGGGGAGTCGGGGTGCGGTGATGGCGGTGGTGGTGGAGAGGAGTTCGGGTGGGGGTTCGTCGAAAGAGAGTGGTGATGGCAGCGGGGTTTTAAAGGGGTGGTGAGCGGCTTTTAATGGTGGGGAGAGGAAGGGCTAGGGGCGGCCGGTCAACGGGGAGGTGGGCGGTCGCGGCCGCCACGGGTGAAACGGCCGGAGGGGAGGCGAACGGGCGAAGGAAAAATCGGGGGTTTAGGAATTACTGTAGCACGGTTAGGGTTCGGGTTGGCGGGTTGGGTACCGACCCGACCCGCTAGGGTTTGTGTCCGGTTCAGATAGGCCGGTCAGTTCAGTATTCAAACCGATTGGTTCAATCCGGTTCAGGTTGGTTTGTTTTGGTTTATTTAAAAACTTAGTTTTTAGGTCTTTAAAAATAGTTATGGGGCCCAATAAATTACAGAAAAATTTCAGTAAGTCTAATTCTTTATTTTAAATCCAAAAATATTATTTTCCTAATATTAATATTTAATAAAATCATAAAAAATATTAAATACTTGAAAATATTGATTTTAATTGGTTAAAAAAATCCAGAAAAACTCAAAATTTTATTTTTAATTTCTGAAAAATCTGGGGGTTTACACCAATTGGTACAACACCCCTTGCTCAGAAAACTCTGTGGCACAATGCCCTCACCGATGCAGTTCTCTGATTTTGAATCACAACTGCATGCTTTGTATAACAAAGTGCCCAATTGATACTCTTGCACAGATGCACGCTCGCTCGCCTTCCCAAATGCCCGATGTTCCAACCAAGATGTTCCCACTATCCATGCATAAATCTAATTATTTCTCCAACTGCCCCAAATATAATCCAACTCTAGCTGGAACTGCATGAACGTGAAAATCAACTCAAGCCACAAATCATATCCAACCAAACGACATAAACTCTATGCACGCCACCGTGTAGTGACTTCCAAATTCTAGTCCAAGTGTTCAAGCCTTTACGTGTGTTCCATATTATTAGGCATGAAGGAGTAGAGAAGAAGTTACATAGCCCACTCACCAAGTCTGATTCTATTAAGCATCATGTCTTGTCGATACGGTCGATCTCTTGAACCCGTAGTCCGATGCATAGCATGATCTACTCAATTCGTATGACCGTACCGATCGGACTAAGGAAGACGGCATTATCGCTCCAATCCAGCTATCCCAGTACTACTCTGAATGAACACATAATTCCATCGAACTCCACAAGCGATCTGCATATGAAACTAACTCAAATCAATACTTGTTCCCAAATCTAATAAATCAAAATATAACCAGCCATTGCTGTCATGCCCCGATCTCCCGCAGCCTAAATCGGCCATTCTCGCTAGGCGAGAATCACAACGCCAGCACTCCCGCGGAACGATCGCTTCGACCCATTCGGACGTGATGCCGTACGAGCGTGAGCCACGCCCGTGCAAGGCCGTGGTTTATTACCTGGCGGTAAGAGTTCTAAGCCACAGAGTCGCACAGATTATCCGAGTGCAGCGGAGACATGAACGCATTGGCGATCGGTAACAAGTTCACTGAGTTGACAATATAGCGGAAGCATTTATAACACAAGTTGAAGTAAAGCAACTCTTTTATTGATATAAATATGTGTTACAGGTGGCGCATGGCCGAGATTATAAGTCACTCAAGTCTCTCTCTCTGAAACAGTAAAAGCGTGTCAAGTGGCTACAATTATGGAATGATTGTACAGGCGATGTTCGGCCTATGTTCCAATATTATGTCTTGTATATGTGCTTTAGTTCCGGATGCAACGCTACTTTGGAGTGATCTTTCATGCCTTAGCACGCATGAAGGAGGCATCTGCACCGAACGAGGTTCTTTCGCACCCTGCAAATGATCTGGTGGGTTATCAGTACATTGAATGCACTGGTGGGGAGGCTACTCGCCCGCTCGACAAATCCAAACAGGTAATACAGGTTCTGTCACGCCCCGATCTCCCGCAGGCTAATCGGCCGTCCCCGCTAGGCGGGAATCACCCTCGCCAGCGCTCTCGCGGGACGATCGCTTTGACCCATCCGGGCGTGATGCCGTACGAGCGTAATCCACGCCCGTGCAAGGCCGTGGTTCATTGGCTGGCGGTAAGAGTTCTAAGCCACAGAGTCGCACAGATTGTCCGAGTGCAGCGGAGTCATGAACGCATAGGCGATCGGTAACAGGTTCATTGAGTTGACAATATAGCGGAAGCATTGAAATACAAGTTTGAAGTAAAACAACTCTTTTATTGATATAAACATGTGTTACAGGCGGCGTATAGCCGAGATTACAATTCGCTCAAGCCTCTCTCTCTGAAACAGTAAAAGCGTGCCAAGTGGCTATAATTATGGAATGATTGTACAGGCGATGATCAGGCGATGTTCACAATATTATGTCTTGTATATGTGCTTCAGTTCTGGGTGCACCGTTGCTTCGGAGTGATCTTCACACCTTAGCACGCACGAAGGGGCATCCGTACCGAACGAGGTTCTCCCGCACCCTGCATACAAACTGGTGGTTTATCAGTACATTGAATGCACTGGTGGGGAAACTACTCACCCGCTCGACAAATCCAAACACGTAATACAGGTTTTGTGCACCAACTATTAAGTTGTCTTTCTAGTTGCCTTAGGATCAGTTTCATGCAAATATTGAATAGCCTAACTCGTGTGGTAGTACGCCGTGCGACATGAGAGGAAACACGGCGAGACTTACCATTTGGCCTTCCCTGTCCAAGGCAAACATTATTTATTCAAGCACGGGCAAGTATAAACATTCAAGAGGCATAGCATATGCAAACACGAGAGTCGTTATAACATGATCGTTCAGGTGTTCAGTTATTTCTTGATTCGATGCAGTGACTCGCACGCGGATAGCCGCTAAGCGAGGATGACTTATCTATATGAACAGAAGTCGCTGGCATAGCCATAAAGGACCAATTTTAGTCTCTAACGAGAATGGTATGCAGCGAGAGCACAGGATGCGCTCCACACCATTTCGTCTTTGTACAGGATAACTAAACAGGAGAGTTCAGCCGTGGAGAGGATGGTATGCAGCGAAAGAACAGTGGGCGCTCCACACCATCTCGTCCAGTACAGGAGGCTGAACAATTGAGTTCCATCCGGATCGGATCGGCCCCAGTGCCCCGGTGACCGTCCGTGGAACTATGCCTCGTTTCCGAGTTGTCCGCGACATACAGGTCTATAATCTTTCAGGTCTGGCTAGGCACAGGATTAAGTTCAGGACAGGACAACATATCATGTTCAATGTACAGGCATGATTGTTCACAGTGGTATATCGATTGCCAGGCCAGTTGATTCAGTAGTTTGCTCCACGAGCTGTGGTTCAGTGATTCATTCATTCAGGGTGCAGACTCCCTGGTTCGGGAATTGCCTTGGTAACCTGACGGTCCCGGATACTTGCAGGTTCATTCTGGCACGGAATGACTACGTAGTAGTCTTCCGGGGTTTGGATGAAAATATGTCAACATTCAAGCAGACAAGCATGCGTTTCTAAGGAACATAAGTAAACATGTTTGCTCGAACCCGAAGGTAAGCCGAGAGTTGAAACTGTTGAGGGACTTAGCATGCGAGGGTCTGAATATGAGCAGTATTTTAATTTCCATGTTCTAGCATAAGCAATACAAGTTGGGATTATTCCCTTAGCTAGGTGCGTTGGATTCTTATTAGCATGCAGGGGGTGAATCACCTAGCGACTAGCATAAATATTCCATATTTTATGTGTGCTGGCTAAGCAAAGACAAGTTCACCGTAGCCACCCACATTAGCGATAATTTGCCTCGGTAGAGCGATACGTCAAGCGAGCCTCTGAAAGCTTAAGCTGCATTCCTGTAGGGACAAGTCTGGATATCCTTTGCTTCTCGTTTGAGGCAAAGCGGGTCGGAACAGTTGCACTTTTGCCATTTGAGTCGGCAGTCCGCTAGAACGGAACGGGGTGTTACAGGTTCCGTGTCCAACTATTAAGTTGCCTTTCTAGTTGCCTTAGGATCAGTTTTATGTAAGATTTGAATAGCCTAACTCGTGTGGCAGTGCGCCGTACGACATAAGAGGAAACACGACGAGACTTACCTACTTACCATTTTACCTTCCCTGTCCAACGCAAACATTGTTAATTCCAAGCACGAGCAAGTATAAACATTCAGGGCCATAGCAATGCAAACACGAGTATTATTGTATAATGATCGTTCAGTTATTTCTTTTGATACGATGCAATGACTCGCACGCGAATAGCCGCTAAGCGAGGATGACTTAGCTACATGAACAATGAATCGCTGGCATAGCCATAAAGGACACTAGTCTTAAATGAGAATAGTTTGCAGCGAAAGTACAGTGGGCGCTACAAGCCATTTCGTCCAGTACAGTAGACTATACAGTAGAGTTCAGCTGTGGAGAGGATGGTATACAACGAAAGAACAGTGGGCTCTACACACCATCTCGTCCAGTACAGTAGGCTGAAACAATGGAGTTCCATCTGGATCGGATCGGTCCCAGTACCCCGACGACCGTCCGTGGAACTATACCTCATTTTCGAGTTGTCCACGACATACAGGTATCTTGGGGCTTTCCAATTCACATCCTTTATTATACAGTCAATAACACGAGTACAGTCATAAATTTTCGCTATGAACGAGCTTGTACATAATTCTCGTTCAAAGGTAAATTTGATGTGATCACAGTATAGTATTCACTTTGCCTTGATGCATTTACCCTGGGGCGGAGATTGCCTTGGTGACTTAACGGTCCCGGATACTTGCAGGTTCAATTGCACAGAAGAGCTATTTGATAGTCTCCTGGCTGACTCAATGCATGCACAATACAATAACGTTAGGCATTTGTAAGCAAGCAAGCATGCGTTTCTCAGGAATTTAAGCAAACACGATTGCTCGGGCCCGAATGTAAACCGAGAGGCAAAACCGTAGGGACTTCTCGAGCGACACGTCTAGGGTAGCATGTGAGGGTCTGAACATATATATAAACAATATTTCATTTCCATGTTCTAGCATAAGCAATACATGTTGGGATTATTCCCTTATCTAGGTGCGTTGGATTCATTATTAACATGTTGGGGTGATTCACCTAGCGACTAGCATGTATTATTCCATATTTTATGTGTGCTGGCTAAGCAAAGACACGTTCATCGTAGCCACCTACCTTAGCGATGATTCGCCTCGGTTGAGTTATACGTCAAGCGAGCGTCTGAAAGCCTAAGCTGAATTCCTGTAGGGACAAGTCTGGGTATCCTTTGCAAAGCGGGTCGGGACATTGTATTTTTGTCGTTTGAATCGGCAGTCCGCTTGAGCGGAACGAGGTATTATAATTGTATCATTCAATCCGACTCAACATAATGCACCGTGCCATTGCAGGACATTACAACTCCTCCCAAGTAACTCGGTCTGGTCCAAATTATTTCTCCTCAGTGAGCCATCAGTGATGTGTATTTTCTGTTAGCTGCATCCTGACAGAAGTCATCCAACGCTCACTCGGAAGCTCAGCTGCTTCCAATTGATGCTGGATATTAGTAAGCAAATCATGAACTTTATTAGGATCCTAATTGCCTGAAAATGTACGTGGCTTTAGTTGGCAAAAATCTGTGATAGATCTCGTAAATGGCTATCTAGCTGGTGGGGTCGCCTGCTCCAGTGCTGTCACTATACTGTCCCTCTGGTTCTCTACCTGTCGTTGTTGGGCCTCTTGCTGGATCTGTTGCTGGGCTTGCATCATTGCATAGAAAACCTAAAATAATTAATGTTTGTCCATAGACTTCCTTGGATGGAAAAGTGACAGTGGTGGTATTAGTGGAGTAAATTACGGTGGTAGTGGAATATCGTCTCTCCAGAACCTCGAGGCGTGCTGATCCGTCAGGTTGTTTTGTTGAGTGGATGAATCTCCACCGGATGGCATCACCCCATCGTCGTAAGTAACCACAACACCCTGTGGTATATCCGTAGGAGTCTTGTCGCTAGTTCGTGGATCCATTACTCTACACACAAAGTAAAATGTAAGGATCACATAGATGAATCAAGGCATGATGCAAGCCAAAGAATTAATTTAAATTCGATATAGAGGTCAAGAACGTGTCAACATATGGATAAGATCCTATAAATTTATTCTATCCTAATTGCAAGCTTACTCGGTTCCCTAATAAAAATCTGAAGCAATATATTCGTGGACCTATATGGGCTACCATAAAAATTATGTCATGCTCCAGTCCCAAAATACCAAGGGACTAGCCATGTGGCAATGGCCAACAGCACAACTCCAATGGGAAACCTAATTTAATGGACTCGTTAGAGTGCAATTAAGCTATAATATATATATAATGGTTTAAAATACCTGTCATAGTCTATATATCTAATCGCATCCACAAATAAGAATCAAAACACAAAGGGATAGTCCAGTCACAATAATAATAAAATAAAACTGTCCATCATAATGCAGTATAGGTAATGTCGTAGGAAAAAACCCGTCATCAAATAATGAATAGAGAAATAACCAAGTACATCTATTCAGTAGTCACTAAACCAAGTCCAAATGTCTAAGAATCACTAAGCATAAATAAATAGAGAAAATAACTAAGTGCTCAAGAGAAGTCATTGTCACGCCCCGATCCTGCAGGGGGCCGTTCATCCTCGCTTGGGTCCTTGCGGGACTGATCGTCCTCGCACGGGCGTGATGCCATGAAAGCCTAAATTGTGCTTGCACAAGGCCAAAGCTTGAATAAGGGCAAGTAATATATTCAAGACGGAAGCAACGGTACATATTGCAGAAAAGTAAAGAACACAATGGCATAAGGTAACAAGCATCTTTATTGATAATCAAAAGTGTTATAAGCGGCGTTAAGCTGAGGTTACAAATCTCTCAAGCAATCTCTGAAATTCATTGACATCATTCCATAAATTATATCCCTATATACAAAAGCAGCTCAAAGCACAACTCGATACTGCTCAAGGCATCGACTCCAGATTTCTGGGTCCTGGGGATGAGGCATGACTATTACTTCCTCAGACGATCCAACATCTACGAACAAGCAAACTGTTTGTGGGTTAGCACTTTTGAGAATTACTGATGAGTATAAAATCAACGAACATAAGCAACATTTTCTGAAACCAACTCTAAGTAAGCATGTGGCAAAATATAACATTACTAGTGATCTTTCTACTTTTACCTAGGTTCATTTCATGCAACACGGGGTTAGAGTCAGTTTACTTCTTTCAAAAATATGTCTTTGAAACTAGTTTGCATATTCAATACATACAAGCAAGCTATTGGGACAATGTTCTATCGTGCAGTGCACAACATGTATCGTGAGCCCTATTCGATCTCTTAGGAACAAAAGTTATCTCTAGTGGAATGTTCATCTCAAATCACGACAAGTGCATCAAGTGGACTATTCAATTCAATGCAATAGGGGCAGCAACATATCCAAGTAAAACATATATGTCTCATTTAACATTTATAATAAGGAACATAAGGAAATACAAGTGATCACTTCCGAATTGATTATTTGCTCTCTATGGTCTGCGGCGCCTTCGGTCGTCTCACTTCGATTATTCAGTATTAGCTCACTTCGTTCGCCTAGGTAGGGCATTCATGATAGGTAGTTTGATCTGTATTCAGTGATCCCTATCCATGGCCGAACGGTTATCCCTGTAACAGACATACAAGTTAGCAACAATTTGCATAAACATATATGTTATATTTCATGTTCGTCTCTTCATCAAACAATTAGGTATGCAAGAAGGCTAACCTAGCATGTGCCCTAACTACATGATGGTCCATGGGTAGCCCCATGATTAGCAGCGGTGACTCAAGGTTCAGCTATGTACTAGCACGCGCATGTGTCGACAGCTGCGACTCAAGGTTCAACTCTTCAATAACACACACAAGTACTAGCCACTGTGACATCATAGATTTCGCACAACACTAATAGACACAACACCCCACTAGACCCCATAGGGCCATATCCTCAGTGTGAAGCAAAAAATCTCTTCCGGACCGAGCAATTTCCAGTGCCCCAGGAACCGGTCGAGAGACAAAACCTTGTGCACAAGTTGTCTGAGACCAATGCAAATGACATGAATCATCTATAATACAAGAAAAATAATGATCAAGCAAAACACATCTTGTCAAGCAAAACATATCTTTTACACAACTAATAGCAAACCCCACTAGATCAAAATGACCGTACCTCAGGGTGCACTATTAGTCTCTGCTTATACGAATCAAAGAATTATAACAATTCGATATAGCAAAACAGGCAAGCAAAATATATATAAGCAAGCACGATATCAATTTTATAGCAACTAGCATGCAATATCTATCTCTTTCAGTACGATAGGAAATAGATGAGAAAACTCTATGTATGCAAGCATGATAGTAGTTCTTCTATCTCTTTTTACTAAAGCATGCAACTCTACTCTTACTTAGCATATGACAAAGGGACTTGTTCAAGCATTTTCCTTTTTACTTATCTTTTTAGCATGACAAGGGTTTATTTGATAGCGGTGTCAGTGTAAATAAGCATGCAATATTTCTTTTCTATCTTGACTTAGCATGGCATGGTTCTATATCTTTTAGACAAGCATCTAATTTCTCTTATTAAGCATACAGGTTCTCGTTCTTACATTCTCAATGCGAACATTATCTTATTAAGCAAACAAGCATTGTAAAAACTCAGATTCATTATTAAGGCATGCAAGAATCAGAGAATAAAGTTCTGCCCACTTACTTAGATCAATCATCTTATGGTTCAATCGAGAAATCTCCCAGAAGACTTTCACTTGAGCAAGCAAAGCGATATCACTTGTACATAGTGCCTACGCGGAGTGGGGTACTACAGTCCTTTGGCTCAACCTCGTCCTCTAGTGCAAGTATTGCTCCAATGTCAGCTCTTGACCCATAAACCTTGGGGTAACTCTCCTCGTCTATACCTGGAGACATAATCCGGATCTAGGTCCTCAGGAGACATAGCAAGGTACAAAATAACTCAAGCCAAAGTAATACTAAATAACAAATAGTGTGCTCAAGGTAACTATCATAACCAACTATGTGAATGCAACTGAGAACGTACTTGTCCTCTAAACCACCTGGGTTTGTAGGTCTGCATAGACACAACAGTAGTGTCATTCCCTTATCTCCCGCAGGCTAATCGACCGTCCCCGCTAGACACGAATTACTGTGCCAGCGCTCCCGCAAGACGATCGCTTGACCCATCTGGGCGTGATGCCGCACGAGCGTAAGCCGCACCCATACAAGGCCGTGGTCAATGCAAGCGGTAGGAGGTCTAAGCCACAGAGTCGCACAGATTATCTGAGTGCAGCAGAATTATAAACCTATAGGCGATTGGTAACAAGTTTACAGAGTCGTCAATAGCGGAAGTATTGAATAACACAAGTGTAGAAGTAAAGCAAACTTTTTATTAACATTAAACAAGTGTTACAGGCGGCGCTAGGCCAAGATTATAAGTCACTCAAGACTCTCTCTAAAATAGTAAAAGCGTGCTAAATGGCTATATTTATGGAATGATACATAGGCGATGTTCCAACATTATGTCCTATATATGTGCTTCAGTTCCGGACGCAACGCTCCAAGGTTCCAGAGTGAACTCCACGCCTTAGTACGCACGAAGGAGGCATCCACACCGAACAAGGTTCTCCCGCACCCTGCAAGCAATCTGGTGGATTATCAGTACATGAATGCACTGGTGGGGAAGCTTCTCGCCCACTCGACAAATCCAAACACGTTATATAGGTTTCGTGCACCATCTATTAAGTTATCTTTCTAATCTTGTCTTAGGATCAGTTTTATGGCAACGATGAACAGCCTAACTCGTATGGCAGTGCGCCATGCGATATAAGAGGAAATACGGCGAGACTTACCAACTTACCATTTGTCCTTTCATGTCCAAGGCAAACCAACTTAAATCAATTACGGGCATAGATAATGAATCCAGGGCACATAATACAAACACAAGTTTCGTGAATGAGGTTACCCGGATTATCAGGTGTGTTACAGAAGATGTTGAAGTGTTCCATATGTACAAGTGTGTTATACTCATGATCGTTCAGGTGTTTTAGATATTTTCGATATGATACAATGACTCACACATGGATAGCCTCTAAGCGAGGATGACTTATCTATATGAACAATTGTCGCTGGCGTAGCCATAAAGGACCGATTTATAGTCTCGGAGCGCAGATGACGAAGGTACATATGTTGCTGCACGCCATCCTGCCCAGTCAAAGACTATACGATAGTTCCATTCGGATCAGATCGGCCCCGGTGCCCCGGAGACCGCCCGTGGAACGAGATCCTAAGATCCCCTTTGATTCTAAGTTATCCGCGACACGCAAGTCTTGGTCTTCCAAATTCATAACTTGACATGATAATCCATGATCCTTGTTCTAAACCAAGCATTTGGTCCATGAGCTGTGATTTTCCTGACATGATAATCATTTAGATGTAAACTTGACATGATTCTCGTTCAGTGTTCCACTTGCCTTGAGGCATTCCCCTGGTTCGGGGACTGCCTTGGCGACCTAACGGTCCCGTATACTTACAGGTTCATATTGCACAGAAAAACTATTTGATAGTCTTCTGGCTAACTCGATGCATGCACGATACACGATAGTGTTACTTGATTGTGGCATATATTTCATTATGGTAAGTATTGGATCGAGGCAATATTACAAATTAACATATGAGCAGGCAAGCATGCATGCATTTATGAAAATATAAGCATTAACGTTGGCACGGTCTATGGTAAAGCGAGGAGTAAAACCGTAAAGGGATATACCGAGCAACATAATTTTAGGATCGTGCAGTATAGCAAGTGCACAGTGCACTACAGAGTATACAGACATCGTTCTATTCGAGGCATAGCGGGGTCTAGTTGCACAAGGCAAATGTAGCATGCAAGGGTCCATTTATAAGCAAAGTTTTATTTCCATGTTCTAACACAAGCAACACAAGTTGGGATTATTTCCTTAGCTAGGTGCGTTGTATTCTTTATTAGCATGCATGGGATGATTCACCTAACGACTAGCATGTATCGTCCATATTTTAAGTGTGCTGGCTAAGCAATGATAAGTTCATCGTAGCCACCCACCTTAGCGATGATTCGCCTCGATCGAACGATACTCCGAGCGAGCCTTTGAAATCCTAAAACGGAACTCCTAAAGGGCCAAGTCGGGAAATCATTTGCCTCAAACGAGTCTTCTCGCTGAGCAAAGCGGGTCGGGTCATTAGAACTTTTTTCGTTTGGATCGGCAGTCTACTTGAACGGAACGGGTCATTACAAGTAGCTGGGTAGTAATAGTAGTGGTAGGTATGTACAGGCCCTGTCAAGGTACCTGCAGCACTATTGGGCCCGAAGTGCAAGCATCGGTAGCAAGTAGTAAGTTATAGCCTAACAGTATAGTAGGTTCCCCCCAGTCCCCATGTATCTCTCGTCTCATGTCCATAACACACAAGACAAGTACCAACTATGTCTCGAGTCAATAAGAAAAATACAATCAAGTCAACTAACTTATATCACGAGTCCTAGTCCGAACACAGAAGCCAAAATCCTCGAATATCTCAAGTGGGGCTTCTGTACATGAAAGTCGTGTTCAGTGTCCTAGGGTATATCGTTCAAGAGTTGCATGTATAAGGTAATACGATGACAATGTAATCTAACGATATCTGATTCCACGTACGGAAGTCGGCACCCGGTTACAACTCAGAAGGTAAGCATTGTAACGGTCCTAGGGTCACAACAAACACATGCAAGGAGCTTGAAATAGAATCAAGTGCAAGTAGTAGAAACAAGCATAGAATACTGGAACAAAGGCAAGTACACTTGCCTGCTACCTGCTACTGCAGTACCGTTTGACTGGTGTCCTCAACTGGAGATGCAACGGATCCAAGTTTCCATATTATGACATATTTGAATCAGTACTCACAATCTAATATAATTAATTTAGAGGGATAAGATCATTGCATAAAGTCAACTATTATTGTGACGTTCGTGCCAACAATCAAGAAGTCACATGACATTGGATAGCGTGCCATTAAACATGTACCAGGCTATTGTCTATTACATTGTGAGGGTCTTGTATATCATGTTATCATACGTACGTTTAGGCAATTAAATGAGTTCATATATACGTGTTCCTATACGTACGTAGATATTCTACGATGTCCCAAAACTCGCAACTACACTAAACTATACTTCGAACATGAGTCTAGTCAATCAACCATGCATATCGACATCAATTAATACTGAATAAAAGATGAATTAAATTCTGAAATTTATATTTATTTAGTGAAAATCCATTGAGATATGTAGGAATATCCAATCCAAATCCATTGGACATTCATTGACATATTCATATTATATGTAGGAATATCCAATCCAAATCCATTGAGATATTCCTATTATATTTAAGAATATCCAATCCAAATAAATTGAGGTATTCATATTATATGTAGAAATACTCAATCCTACTTCTAAATATTTTGCAAATAGGTTGGGAACTCCATCAACTCCAACAATTTTCGCAGTATTTTTCGAGCAACGAAGAATGCAAAAGCCTCCCCTCCGTACTTTTCAGATAAATCAAAGATTAACTACAACCGACAAGATTGAAACATTCAAACTTATGAAGAAATAGAAGTGGATATGAGCTTAACCAACTACCCAAACACTGACAAATCAAAATCAATATGTTCTTTACTGCATTCCTACAAATACAATACACTATAACATGGACAGTCTGTGTTTTCGTAGCATAACACTTGGTGTGACATATACGCTATATATGTTGACCGACGAAAGGAATTTTTTTTTTTTTTTTTTCAATCGCCGAGACTAATAGCTGGCACCAATTTTTGAGTTCAACCTCAACCCATCGTTCTTCCGTATCGTCACGATCAATGTGACTTGACATGAAAACAATATTCAATGGAACTAAATATAACTATGGAGCTATATAGAACATACAAACTAATCATTTTTCTTATAGTACATAAATAAACATTGTTTCCATTTAGCCTACTCCATTAAGCCCTACTTTCATTGTGTGAACATTAGGTCTTTTTAGCCGCTGATCAACGTTCCGGGCAAGTATCTTGACCGAGTACACTGGGCAAGGGTCAAATGGTGAAAAATTTAATGGAGTCAATCTTTAATTTGTCGATTTTTGTTTTATTCTCTAATGATTCTGACATGAGAAGAAGAAAACGAGGAACCAAGGGATTCCCCACTAGTCTCTTCAACATCACAGACATTTTGGAGTTGCACTAATAATGCACTATGAATTTGATGATGGTGTGAACTAATAACCTTAACAATGTAAAAGCTAGCAAGGTATCCATTAAAATCCGGAAGTTATCCTTCCAGATACATATTACTTAGACCTAATCAATCAGTGTTTTAAAGGTCGAACCGAAGAAGATCGACATGGACAAGATACTCTATCGGGTCAAACCGGTTCAACCTATAAGTCCAATCCTTTCGGTCACGAATCTTACAAAAATATGCATTTACAATCAGTTTTTGAAAAAACTACCGGTTCAGAGTCAACCGGTTGAACCGGCCGGTCGGACAGTTTTTAAAACATTGTGATCAATGAAATAGTATCAGCTACGTATCAGAACAATGAAAGAGTATTAGAACAATAAAAGTGTATCAGTTCACCAATCCATATTATGTTATACCTACCGGTAAAGTGCAAAAAATCCTCCTTAGATGAATCTTTTTTGCAAAAAAAAAAAAAATCCTAGTTTAAAACAAAATTCTCAAATTTTACATTTGGTGTAGTTTACACCTAATTTGATTTCTGCCGTTAACGAATGTCAAATTAGATATAAAATGACGATTATACCCATCTAAAATCTAAGGATAAAGTGCAAAAAAAATCTATCGTTAGTTTCGTTTAGTGTTTTTTTTTTTTGTCGGGAGATTGAGGAAAGCCATTAGATTTTGGATGTATATTCATTTGTATATATTAATTTTTTATTAGCTATATTAATTTATTATTATCTATATTTATTTGTTATTTATCTATATTTATTTGTATACTAATATATTTATTTGTATATATTAGTTTGTTATTAACACAAATAAATATATACAATTTTTTTTAATCTAATTTTAACGTTCTAATGATATTTTTGCAAGTGTTAGGGTATTTTTCTTGTAGTGATTCAACATCTTAAACTTTTTCAAGATTTCTTTTGCATAACTTTCTTGTGAAATAAAAATATACCTTTTCTGGATTGACGAGCCTTCAATATCAAGAAAATGATGTAACCCTCCTAGTTTTGTCATCTCAAATTCTTTCATCATAAAAAGCTTAAATTTCTTAAACATTTTCATATTATCTTATGTGAAGATAGATTATCAACATAATGACTTACTATAATGAAACTTCCATCTGATATTTCTTTGGTGTAAAGAGTGTGCTCATATAGACATTTTTGGAATCAATTATTCTCAACGTATAATTTAATCCGACTGTACTAAGCAATTGGAGATTTTTTAAGACCATATAATACTTTCTTATAAAACATAACATGGAATATTTTCTAATTATAATAGTTATAAGAACCTTGTTGCACAATAAGATAGAAGTATCTTCAAACAACTAAAAAGTACATCATCAAAATCTAGTTTGATATCTTAGTTGCTAATTCACATGAATGATTAATTGATAGGGGAAAAGTGGCCACCAAATGTCAAGACGTTAAAAGCTTAAACTTACTAAGCATTAATAATGTAGAATGGAAGAAAGAAAGAAAGAAAAATAACAACTATGTACATAAGCAATATGATAACTACTTAGGCTTAAATGTCCAAGAGGTCTTCATAGAACTCCATGCTTCCTTATGCGTAAGGTATTCAAAAGATATGGGCAGGTAGTATAGAAATGATACAGTAGACATTAAATGTGCTGGTTACCTGCTCCTCGAATTGCTCTTCCTATTTTTCATTACTACGCAATTTAAAGCAATGACCTCAACCTTAACCAATCACAGTGTCTTTTTGAGCCACAGGTTTATGAACATTATGTTGGAGTGTGTGGGGTTACCAACCTATGTGGAAAATATCTCGGAGTAGAATTGAATATTTCTACATATAATAGGAATACCTAAATTTATTTGGATTGGATATTCCTAAATATAATAGGAATATCACAATGGATATTGATTGGATATTCCTACATATAATAGGAATATGTCAATGGATTTGGATTGAATATTCCTATCTATAATATGACTACTAGTTGTGGGTTTGAGGCTATATCACCTTCTGACCCTAAATTATATCTATCTCTCTAGAAAAAAAAAATAGCAACAAGAAGAGAAAATGAGGCAAAAGTGCCATTGCAACATTGGAGAGGACAAAGAAGGATTGAAGGCCGTTTCGAAGAAGGAGATCAGTTTCGGGTATTTTTTGTTGTCTTTCTTCTTCGTGGTTATAATCAGTGAGAAGTTTATAAGGAGTCGGTGTATTTCTTATTCCATTAGTGGAGGCTTTTCAGGGTTGGACTCCGATCGTCCCGTAGTTTTTTTCGCAAGAATTTTTCACGTCAAAAATCTCTGTGTCTGCGATTTGTGTTTGGCATTTTTTGTTTGTGCATTTTGCTCGGTTCTCTCGCTGGAACTCTCTGGTTTGGAGAACGGTTTTTGCACTTTCGTTCCCAACAAAGTGGTATCAGAGCCAGGTTCTGAAATTTTAGAAGGGTGTTAGGAGTTGACAGGCAAACCAGGGAGGAGAGATGGATGTGAAACCGGTGCGCATGGTAAACCTGAATGGTACCAACTATCACTACTGGAGGAGGAAGATGAAGGATCTGCTATTTGTCAAGAAGTTACATCTGCCGGTATTTGCTTCCGAGAGGCCCAGTGACAAATCCGAAGAGGACTAAAATTTTGAGCATATATAGGTGTGTAGGTACATCAGGCAATTCTTTGACGATAACGTGTACAACCACGTTGCCAGTATTGATCACGCGAGGATACTGTGGGATAAGGTGGAATCTTTGTATGCGAAAAAAATTAGGATAAATAAATTATTCCTGATCCGGATGATGATGGGTCTGCGGTACAAAGAAGGGGCATCTATTACGGATCACTTGAGTGAGTTCCAGGGCGTGGTTGACCAGTTATCCTCAATGAGAGTCAAGTTCGATGACGAGGTTCAGGGACTATGGCTGTTGTGTACATTGCCAGACTCATAGGAGACCGTACGAGTGTTTATGATCGCTTCTGCTCCGGAAGGCGTGGTCAGTCTGGAGTTTGCCAAAAGTGGGGTACTGAATGAAGAGATGCGGAGACGTTCTCAGGGCACTTCATCCATATCCCACTTAGAGGCGCTTGTTTCAGAGAGCCACGGAATGAGTAAAAGCAGGGGTCCATGCAGTGACAGAGACAAAAGCAGGAAAAGGTCCAAGGGTCGATACAAGAACTCGGAGTGATAACATTGTGGCAAGAAGGGCAACATCAAGCGAAACTATTTCGCTTGGAAGAGAGAGAAGAAGGGCGACAAGGAAAAGCAAAGTGAGAACTCTACAGCGGCAGTCTCGACACATGGAGGCCACGTGATCATTGTAGGTGATGAGGTAGTTATGAACCTCGTCTGCAATGATAAATCTTACTGGTGGACTCAGTTGCTTCAGTGCACGTATCTCACAACAGGGCACTATTTGCTACATACACAACATGTAACTGTAGAGTGTTGAAAATGGGCAATGGAGATGTGTCAAAGGTGGTTGCCATTAGAGATGTGCATTTGAGGACAAAGACATATGCAGTAATTGTTCTCAAAGATGTTCATCATGTCCCTGATATCCGTTTCAACCTGGTGTCGGTTGGAAGGTTAGATGAAGAGAATTTTTTCAGTCTCTTTGGGAACAATCAATGGAAGCTTTCCAGAGGTTCGATGGTGATTGCCAGAGGAAGAAAAAGGTCCGGACTCTACTATATCGAATGGAGCACACATGGGGCACAGAATGTTAACGCAGCTACTGATGCGTCTACTGAGTTATGGCACAGGCGGCTCAGCCATAGCAGCGAGAAGGTGATGAGCTACTTGGTGAACAAGAAGGTAATTCCAGGGCTAAAGTCTACAAAGTTGGAGAAGTGCACGCACTGTTTGGCGGGAAAGCAAAATAGGGTATCTTTCCAAAGTCACCCAAGTTCAAGGAAGTCGGCATTGCTCGAGTTGATTCACTCAGATATTTGCGGTCATATGAAGGTAAAATCTATTGGTGGTGCTTCTTATTTTGTAATCTATCAGGTGCTGCCACTTTCAAGGAGTTTCAGGCCTATGTTGAAAGGAAGACGGGCAAGAATCTGCTTTGTGTTCGGTCGGACAATGGCGACGAGTATATCGGTCACTTTGATGCTTATTGCAGAGAGCAAGGGATACGACACCAGAAGACTACCAAAGACACTGCAGCTCAACGGTGTTGCGGAGCGGGTGAACATGACGCTAATGGAGAGGGTGCGGTATTTGTTGTCAGAAGCATATTTGTTGTCAGAAGCAAACTTGTCAGACAGCTATTGGGGTGAGGCACTTTATACAGCTGCTTATGTTATTAATTTATCTCCTAGTGCTCCTTTATAGGGTGATATGCCTGATAAAGTATGGTACGGCAAAGAGCCGTCATACAATCACCTATGAGTGTTTGGTTGTAAGGCCTTCGTGCATGTACTGAAGGATGAGAGATCCAAACTTGAGCCAAAGACGAGACGGTACGTCTTTGTCGGCTACGATCGGGATGAGTTTGGCTATAGACTCTATGATCCAGTGGAAAGAAAGCTCTATAGAAGCAGGGACGTGGTATTCGTCGTGGATCAGACCATGACTAACACTTAGGATTTTGAGATGCCTTCTGAGGCTGAGGAACTGCCCAAGTTAGAGTCATTTCGCTTCGAGCAGTTTCAAGAGGACATCGTAGAGGATCCAGTTATGGAGGAGCAAATACATGGAGTTGCTCCCAACCTTGATCATCAGCCTGCTGATGGTGGTCAGGGTGACCCTCAGGAGGATGAGCATGCCGAGGAGGCAGTTCCTGGAGGGGAGAAGGCTGTAGATATACGGCCAGCACCAGTAGTTAAGTTGAGGAGGAGCGATAGAGAATGTCGACCATCTATGAGATAATTACCGGGTGAGTATGTGCTACTGACTGACGGGAGAGAACCCAGAAGTTTTGCAGAGGCTACGGAAGACGAATACAGGCAGGAGTGGATGGAGGCTATGCAGGAGGAGATGAGTTCCTTGGAGGCCAACTCTACTTATGATCTGGTGCGGTTGCTGTCGCGTCCTGGTCCCGTAAGGGCCGTTCGTCCTCGCTTGGTCCCTACGGAATCGATCGTCCTCGCTTGGGCGCGATGTCGTGCAAGCCTAAGTTGTGTTTGCACCAGGCAAAGTACCTGCACAAGACACAAGTCAGACAAAAATATATATATTGTAACCTCCGTATCCTGAAATTCTAGCTTAAATGTTATTTTTAGGTTAATTTGGGGCTAGTAGAATTTTTTCATAATTTTTAGTTAATTAAAAACTAGTAACACTAATTTTCTAGGACTTTTAAGAATTTATTTTAGGTTCAAACTTAATTAAAAATATCCCAAACTTTTATTTTAGGTTCTAAATAATCAAATATATTTTCTAGAATTTTTTGAGAATTTTCTGATTATTTTTAACATTTATTTTTAGTTAATTAGGAAAAACTGAATTAAAAACTAATTTCTGAAAAAGAAAACCAATAATAATTAATATTCTGCCCAGTCAGCCAACAGGGGGCCCACCCGTCAGCCTCCCGTAGCGAACTAGGTCAGGCCCGCCTGTCAGCGACCGCGGGGTGGGTGCGGGTGCAGCCGAGCCGAGTCGAACAGAGTCCGAGTTCGACTCGGACTCAGCTGAGCCAAGCTGGTTCAAACCCGGACCGTCCGATTTGGGTGGGGCTGCATGGATGCAAGCCACGTGGCAGATTCCCGAGCCGCGGCTGCCCTCTCTCCTCTATATATATGGAGTTATTTATTAATTCTAGGGTTTTTTCTTTGAGCCAAATTTTGGAGAATTATCATCTAGGGTTCCTTCATCTTCCAGAAGCCATTACTCATAGCTCCGGACTCCAAACATGGTCCAGTTTCTTGTATTAGAACTGTATTGAGGTTAGCTTTCTGAATATATAATTTTTTTATAAAATTATGAGTATTAAATTTTGGAAAATTCGTAGAGCACAGTATGTCCAAAAATAGATGTATATCGGTGTTTTTGCGATTCCGGGAGAACCAGGAATCAGAATCATGAACCGTTTAAAGTTTCAAAAAGCTAAGGATGAGATAATTGACATATATTTTTCCCAGAATTTAATTTGAAGTATTTATATACTATTAATTCTGTAGAACTTCTAGGTTAGAAATTAACCACCGTTGCACAATACAAAATTTATATGTGCAATAATTTTCATACGAATTTGAATTTAGACGAGCCATAAATTCCAGCATATTTTTGACACTGAAATCTACAGGAAATCATGCATAAAAGTTGAGTTTGTGTTGGTTGACTTTTTGGTCAACAGATTGTCTCGATTTGCGTACCATGAATCTCGAGTTGATAAAATTCAGTTTATTTGGACAAAATTAAGGAATTACCCTAAAAATTAAAATAATAAGATTAAAATAAGATTTTAGAGTAATTAATCTATAATTAAATAAATTAAAATAAATTATCTTTTGACATGGTAAAATTGTAATACATAGGCTATTTGGACTGTAACTGGAATTCTGATTCATACCAGCAAAGGACCATATGCGAGTACATTCTCTGATGGTTTCTTATCTATGATATCCTCTATGTTCATTTTATTTAGTGTAAATATCCATATTTCTTGACACAATGGTTACACGGATTGGTATATCCGGATCTCGTCATGAGATGTTATTCCTTGTATATGGTGTATCGTGTACAAGTCTTGTTTCATTATTTATCTTGTGCATGTACAGACACTGATTCTCGGGGAGACTTGCTACCTTCCTAGAGAATCCCGTGCCATAGTGTACCATGGTTGGATCTACTATACCAGTAGGGGTGGGGAGTATTTTAGTGTAGATATGTGATCATACCCTTCATGTACAAGTCTTATTCTCATGTTAGTGTTGGCCATACACCGCACGTATGACTAGCCAGGCCCGTACTCGTGTACAAATTCCCAAGCCGGTCACATGTTAAAGCTAGTACTCACACACTTAGTCATAGTATTCTTCTCCATTGACATATTGTTCCTTCCCGTATTTATTTACAGTATTTTCAGTATTTCCTTTATTGTATATCTCTCATACATGTATATGCATCTTGTATATTTCCATCTATTTACTGCTACATAATTTATATCATTGATGTAGAAGTGCTGTTAGAGATGTACTTTGCTCCATCCTGACTAGAAATATTTTTCCAGACTACGCCTTAGAGGACGGGTGTCCGACATTTTATGGACCACAGGGAGAGTAGCTGCTGACTTGGACCTTGTAGCCAGGTGTGATTTTGGGAGGTCTGGCCGGGATCAATAGTTATTTAGTTAGTTTCTATTAGCAGTTTATGGTACCGGATTTGTCTCCGGCATACTTTGTTGAGACTTCGATATTATTGTTGAGTTAGATTATTCTATTTAGACTTGTGTTACAATTTGGTTTATTTATTTCTTCGATATCTTATCGTGCTTTAGCTATGTGATTGAGTATTGTTTATATTATATTGTGATATATTTGACTCCTTATGGAGTTAGATGCTCGTGTGAGAATGATTAGATAGCATTATGACCTAGACAGCGTTCTACCGCCGATGTTGCGCTGTAGGCTGGACGTACCCACGCACTAGTGCCCCAAAGTCTGGGTGGGGGTCGTGAAACATTTTTAGTGGTGGCCCATGTAGGTCAGAGTTCGCAAGTTGTGCGATATCGTGGTAGTGCGACAACTTAGTTGTACTACTGCGTGTCTATGATAGGATCTAGGATATATCATACTAGGATGAGAGCGAATACTCAATCACAACTAGGAATATTTTTAATCTATTTGTCTTGTTATCCTTATTCCTTCTGAATATCGCTTCCTTTAGAATTTTACTGTCCTCCCTTGATGATATCGCATCTATCGCCTTAATTTATTCTTTTCGGTCTCTCTTCAGGATGCCGCCGAAGACAAGATCTATGAGAGTGGGAGCATCAACTTCAGAGGGGCCTGCCACCTCTCTACCTAACGGACAGACATCTGGAGTTCCTCCTCTTCCACCTGTTCCGAGTGTTGCCCCAGCTGTGACGGAGAACCTTCCTCCACCACCGACTCAGTTTCCCGCAAGTATGCCCATTGATGGGGTACAGATATTCACTTTGATCCAGGGCATGGTAGATGCCCAGAGAGTGACGACAGAAGCTCAGTGAGTTCAATCTGAGGCTCAGAGAGTACAGGCAGAGGCACACCAAGCGCAGACTGAACTGATGAGAGAGAGCATGGAGAACGCTCACCATATGGCACTACATGAAGTTGGGAGAGTTGCCCAGCAGTACCCTGGCCAGTAGCAACAACAGAGACCAGGTACTATAGTTGATTTCAAAAGAATGATGCCTCGAGAGTTTAAAGGCACCGAGGGGATACTCTACGCAGACGAATGGCTAGAATATATAGAGAGGAACTTTTATTTGGCACAGATTCTGAAGATTCTTCAGATCGAGGCCGCTGGAAGTCAGATGTTTGATATCGCGCTGACGTGGTATCGTACGGAACCAAGACTCAATAACGAAGGACTTACTTGGGAGACCTTCAAGGAGCTTTTTAAGGAGAAGTTCTTTCCCGATGTGGCCCTGGGATCTTTGGAGAGTCAGTTTCATGACTTGGTCCAAGGAACCATGTCGATCGACGATTACGCTACAAAATTATGTCGATTGAGCCGCTTTGCATCTTCTATGAATCGAGACCCAGGAGACAGAGCCGTAAGTTTAGAAAGGGGCTGACGAGAGAGATTAGGTCGCGCACTTCAGGTCGTCATACTGCTACCTTTGGGGATATCTTGATAGATGCCCAGATTGCAGAAGATGATCTAGGTCTCAGGCCTAAGAGGAGTCACAATATTTCTGAAGATACGAGTGGTAGCACGAGACCGATCAAGCGTCCCCATATCCAGCAGCAGCCGAGGATGTTTCAGTAAAACCACCAGCAGTACCAGGCACCAGTTCGTGTTCAGCAGGATCAGCAGACTTATCATTTCTGTAAGAAACTAGGTCACCTTTGGGAGAGCTATAGATTAAGGTTAGGACTTTATTTGCGCTGTGGCGATGCAGGACATCAAATGAGGGATTGTCCTCTAGTTTATTATCTTCCCGAATAGCATGCAGCTCCAAATTATAGAGATCCAGTTAGGCCACATGTGGAACCGCAGATTGCTCAGCACCTGCGGAGGGAGCCACCCCAGCAGGGCAGAGCATTTGTGATGACGGTCGAGGAGACCGATACTGCAGGTAATGTGTTAGCAGATTTTGTTCTTTCCTTTCCTCCTGATCCATTTTTGTCTGCTTGATTGATTGATTTCTTAGTACCGTAGCTTGTATTAGTAATTTACTTTTTAGAATGTAGTTAGTAGTACACCTTGACAGAGATTGCAATACCATGACAAAACAAACCATAAACCATACATATGTTTTCCTTAGATTGCATATTGAATGACTGTAGGTAGAGTTTTCTTAGACTCTGATTATTGGGGGTTTGACCGTAGTGAAGAGATTATGACTTGACAAGGAGAGACAAGGTACCTTAAATTTTGAGGATAAACATTAATGAAGAGTTGAGAACTTAATATGGCAGAATTGACGATTTATTAAAATCGTAGATTTTATGAAGATTAGGATATGATGGAAACAGTCATTAAAATATAAGAAATTTAAGAAGATTATCATTATATTTATTTGACTGCAAGATATAAATTTAAGATGTAAATTGAATGTGGTATTTGAAGATTTTATAAGTATTACATTGATGAGTGTTGTGTGAAAAAAGAATAGAGGAGTAAATCATTAATAGATTAGTGTTTGAATTCAAATTTTGGGATGAGACTTTAGATTTTATAAATATACACAGATTGGATTTAAATTAGAGGATTGGATATTAATTTTTTGAGTATTTAATTATTTACTTAAAATTTTGAAGAAGATTGTAATAAGAATGGAATTTGATTTTTATTTCGAGGATTTTCAGGAATATGATATTTTAAAAATTTTGTGAAATAACAATGTGGATTTACTTCATGATTATTTGGTTTGATGAATTTAATTTTGATGGTAATAAATAAATAAATAAAATAATTGAGGATTTTAAATTTTGAGGATCAAATTTTTTTTAATTTGGGTAGACTTGTAACCTCCGTATCCTGAAATTCTAACTTAAATGTTATTTTTAGGTTAATTTGGGGCTAGTGGGATTTTTTCATAATTTTTAGTTAATTAAAAACTAGTAACACTAATTTTCTAGGACTTTCAAGAATTTATTTTATGTTCAAACTTAATTAAAAATATTCTAAACTTTTATTTTAGGTTCTAAATAATCAATTATATTTTCTAGAATTTTTTGGGAATTTTTTGATTATTTTTATCATTTATTTTTAGTTAATTAGGGAAAACTTAATTAAAAACTAATTTCTGAAAAAGAAAACCAATAATAATTAATATTCTGCCAAGTCAGCCAACAGGGGGCCCACCCGTCAGCCTCCCTCAGCAAACTGGGCGGGGCCCGCCTGTCAGCGACCGCGGGGTGGGTGCGGGTGCAGCCGAGCCGAGCCGAGTCCGAGTTCGACTCGGACTCAGCTAAGCCAAGCCGGGTCAAACCTGGACCGTCCGATTTGGGCGGGGCTGCATGGATGCACGCCATGTGCCAGATTCCTGAGCCGCGGCTGCCCTCTCTCCTCTGTATATATGAGTTATTTAGGAATTCTAGGGTTTTTTCTTTGAGCCAAATTTTGGAGAATTATCATCTAGGGTTCTTTCATCTTCCAGAAGCCATTACTCATAGCTTTGGACTCCAAACGTGGCCCAGTTTCTTGCATTAGAACCGTATTGAGGTTAGATTTCTGAATATATAAATTTTTTTACGAAATTATGAGTATTAAATTCTGAGAAATTCGTAGAGAACAGCATGTCCAAAAATAGATGTGTCTCGGTGTTTTCACGATTTCGGGAGAATCAGGAATCAGAATCATGAACCGTTTAAAGTTTCGGAAAGATAATGATGAGATAATTGACATATGTTTTTCCCAGAATTTAATTTAAAGTATTTCTATACTATTAATTCTGTAGAACTTCTAGGTTAGAAATTAACCACCGTTGCATAATACAAAATTTGTATGTGCAATAATTTCCAAACGAAATTGAATTCTGACGACCCATAAATTCCAGCATATTTTTGACGCTGAAATCTACAGGAAATCATGCATGAAGTTGAGTTTGTGTCGGTTGACTTTTTGGTCAACAGATTGCCTCGATTTGCGTGCCATGAGTGTCGAGTTGATAAAATTTAGTTCCTTTGGACAAAATTTAGGAATTAACCTAAAAATCAAAATAATAAGATTAAAATAAGATTTTAGAGTAATTATTTCAGAATTAAATAAATTAAAATAAATTATCTTTTGACATGGTAAAATTGTAATACATAGGCTATTTGGACTGTAACTGGGATTCTGATTCATACCAGCAAAGGACCACAGACGAGTACATTCTCTAATAGTTTCTTATCTATGATATCCTCTATGTTCATTGTATTTAGTGTAAATATCCATTTTTTTTGACACGATGGTTACACGGATTGGTATATCCGGATCTCGTCATGAGATGTTATTCCTTGTATATGGTGTATCGTGTACAAGTCTTGTTTCATTGTTTATCTTGTGCATGTACAGACACTAATTCTCGGGGAGACTTGCTACCTTCCTAGAGAATCTCGTGCCATAGCGTACCATGGTTGGATCTACTATGCCAGTCGGGGTGGGGAGTATTTTAGTGTAGATATGTGATCATACCCTTCATGTACAAGTCTTGTTCTCATGTTAGTGTTGGGCATACACCGCACGTATGACTAGCCAGGCCCGTACTCGTGTACAAGTTCCCAAGCTGGTCATATGTTAAAGCTAGTACTCACACACTTAGTCATAGTATTCTTCTTCATTGACATATTGTTCCTTCCCGCATTTATTTACAGTATTTCTAGTATTTTCTTTATTGTATATCTCTCGTACATGTATATGCATCTTGTATATTTCCATTTATTTACTGCTATATAGTTTATATCATTGATGTAGAACTACTGTTAGAGATGTACTTTGCTCCATCCTGACTAGAAATATTTTCCAGACTACGCCTTAGAGGACGGGTGTCCGACATTTTATGGACCACATGGAGAGTAGCTGCTGACTTGGACCTTGTAGCCAGGTGTGATTCCGGGAGGTCTAGCCGGTATTAATAGTTTTATAGTTAGTTTCTATTAGCAGTTTATGGTACCGGATTTATCTTCGGCATACTTTGTTGAGACATGGATATTATTGTTGAGTTAGATTATTCTATTTAGAGTTGTGTTACAATTTGGTTTATTTATTTCTTCGATATTTTATCGTGCTTTAGCTATGTGATTGAGTATTGTTTATATTATATTGTGATATCTGTGACTCCTTATGGAGTTGGATGCTCGTGTGAGAATGATTAGATAGCATTGTGACCTAGACAGCGTTCTACCGCCGATGCTGCGACGTAGGCTGGACGTACCCACGCACTCATGCCCCAAAGTCCGGGTGCGGGTCGTGACACATATATATGCACGGAATATAAATGTAGAGAACCAAAGTTGAACACATTTGATAGGAACACAAAATACTTTATTTTATTGAATACTTGAAGATTTGGATTACAAAGTGCTTGCTTGGCTGAGTTACAAAATATGCCTTAGAAGGCTTAGAACTCTTTTTACAATCCCAAATTAGCCACAACGCCCACACATTACAACCTTTTAGTAGGACCAAAATAACCAAACATCTAGCAGAAGAGTAGATGCCCACTGGAGAGAAAAGCTAAAGAAGCAGTACGAGCACGGTCCCTCGGAAGGTTGCGCTAACACTGATTCAGAATGCTCGCCAAGCTCTCGAGTCCAATACCTGGATATTTGCCCACAAACCTGGGTCAGTACTACCACATGTACTGGTGAGCGATCGTTGCCAAACTCACCTAGAAATCCACACTAAGAAAGCAAGTGAGCTAGCATTATTAGGTGATCTTTCTAGTTGTCTAATTTTTTTTAACAATTTATGCAAGGAAACATAGATGATATATAGCATATGCATATGATAAATCTTACCCACGGCCGAGTGGCTATCCCTGCAGCAGACACACAAATTAGTAATAATTTGCATATATAGATAACTCATGCATCTGTGTTGGCATCAAGTGTCAAGTGTGCATATAAGAGATGACTTATCATGCGACCTAACTATATGATGGTCCATGGGAAAATCCATTATCTATAGACGTGAACACACCTCTGATTGTGAGGACTTCTTTGCCTCAGGGTGTTCCTCTAATCCCCCCAGGACGAACAATCCCCAGTGCCCCAAAAATCGTTCATGGGATCTCTCCTTGTGCACAAGTTGTCTTAAGACACTACCAGAAAAAGCCAAATTAGCGACGTAAAAAAACGTCGCTAAATGACCCAAAAATGTCGCTAATAGAACTTAGCGACGTAATTAGCGACGTAATACAGAAGTCAAAAATTAGCACGTCACTGAAAGGAAAAATGTCGCTATACTGACATTTTTTAGCGACTTAAATATGTCGTAAAAATAGCGACGTTTAGCGACTCAACGTCGCTAAATTAGCGACATTTTCATACGTCGCTAAACGTCGCTAATTAGCGACTTATTCAGCGACGTTTAGTGACGTTTAACGACATATTTAGCGACGTATAGTAATGTCGCTAAACGTCGCTAAATTTTATTGAAAAATAAAAAAAATGTTAAAAACTACCAATCTCCTGCAATTTATGAATTTCTAATTAAAAATAGAACCGGAGCAACCCTCCGTTGAATTCTCTGGTGTTTGATAATAAACGAAAGAAATAAAAACTAGGTTTATAGGAAACCCTTTCTTCGGTTTACAAACAAGAAAAAGAAGTACAATTAATCCTATACGAGGATGTTAAGTACAAAATTTGATTCTGGGGAATATTGCTATAGGAGTCTGATCTGCGGTCGATCACTTTGTCTCTTGGACCACACGATGACGAAGAAGTGCTGTAGAAGAAGAAGAAGATTCAAAGATCGCAAGAGGGATTGGATGCTCAATGCCAAAGTCGGCAATCACTACTCTCTGTTTGTGCTCTAGACTCTTCTCTCTCAAAAATATCGATCTTTCCCCCTATTCTCGATCTTTAATTTTCCCTCCCTATTCTCTTTGACTAGGGGTCTCTATTTATAGAGCCCAGTTGCAGTAATCGTCCAGTCGGCGTAGAAGCCGAACAGTGGAGAGTGTGGCACTCTTTACGCGGCGATTATGATAACGGCTACCCACGTCTGAATGATCTCCTAAATCCGCGTGTGACGTATGTCCCATTATGAGGTAACGCGTATAACTACTGCGAAGATCACGGCATGCAAGCCATATAGGTAACTGCCCCTCGCGTAGAGATGATTGGCGTAGAAGCCAATTTTGGCGTAAAAAGCCAAGTAGCTGTCTTGTTGGTGTAGGAGCCAAATAGCTGTATCGTTGGTAGAAATCAAATAACTGTGTCATTGGCGTAGAAATCAAATAGCTGTCATATTGGCGTAGAAGCCAAATAGCTGTGTTGTTGGCGTAAAAGCCAAATAGCACGTAGAACTTGATGTTGACTGGGGTCTTGAGCGTATTCTGGACCAGATGGCCATATCACGTACCTTTGCAAATATAGCCTGAGTTGGCGTATTTCAAGGAGATAGCGTACGGCGTACTCCTATAATTGAAAATAGCCAGGTCGACGTATTTCGAGGAGATAGCATACGGCGTACTCCTATAGCTGAAAATAGCCTGATGGCGTAATGTGCAGGGATGGTGATGTGGACATATTAGCCCTAATTATAGCTCACCTAGTCATTAAAAGTAGAACCAAATCTCGTGCATTAAATGCAGAGATCTGCCCCCATCTCGCGTATTAACTGCAGAGACGTGCCTCGAGTTCTGTACGAAGAGCAGCTTTTGACGTGGCATCTAGTTTTGTCTCCTCTTGAGCGTAAAAGCTCATGCTTGCCTGTGTAAAATAGGCAGCGTATTCCTTTGAATGCGTAAACGACGTCTTATATCAAGGATTTGTCGCTAAGCGACAGTCTGGGGCTCTGTGTAGAATGATCATTACAGTCGTCCTCTCGATTATCGTGTGGTACTTTCTGTCAGGAGTCAGGTTCACTGTACTGTCTGGCAGGTTCATTCAAAGAATTTGAAGCATTCCTCGTACAACTCCACGCTGCATTAAAAGTAGACGTATATTATGCTCTATGGAGGGGGCAACCACCTTTTACGCCACGAATGGCCTCAAAAGTGACGCTTTACGCGGGCTGTTCTTGGGTTCTATTTTCAGCTAAAAATAGGGTTAAAGCTTCGCTGTACACCAATAGCTCTGAAGTCATGCTTTACGCTGCACAGCACTGAAACTCTGCTTTACGCGGGCTTCATGCATATTGCGTATAATTTCTCCAGCATATTTTTTATGCTTCTACATCTGGGTTCGCCGACCCCTTCGGTGGAACACTCAACACCGATAAATTAACATCATTTAATATGAATAAAAAGTATCACAGTCACACAATACACACAAATATTATAGACAGACCTGGAGCAACCCTCCATTGAATTTTTAATAACACAAAAAGTGTCTATATATAAGTATCACAATCACACAAAATGCATAATATATAAGTATCACAGTCACACAAATATATAAGTATCACAATCACACAATAACCACAATAAAAGTATATAAAATATCACAGTATCAATCTCGAGGATATCCAATACGCTGGGGAACATACCAGTCCCTCAGATACTGCGCATAAACATCGTCTATAGGTGCTGGGTGACTGGAACTCCCCGTCTGAGATACAGCCGCTATAGGTGTTGGGTGACTGGAACTCCCGGTCTAAGATACAGCAGGTGGTATCTCTTCCTCCTTAACAGTAGGAGGCATCACTTCCTCCTTAACGGTAGGAGGCATCACTTCCTCCTTAACAGTAGGAGGTGTCTCTCTCAAGAGACGTGCACGTGCTCGGGGCATGGGTGTCATCTGGTAAGATAGATGAAAACAAAGAATATAATTGATAAAAGATATAAATATATTGTCTAATATTAAATATTGTGTAAATTTATATCTTAACTATTATCAACTGATACTAGTATCAACTGATACTAGTATAAACCCTAACCCTAACCCTAACCCTAACCCCAGGTCAAAAACCCTACTTATATCTTAACTATTATCAACTGATACTAATATATATATATATATATATATATGCTTTTGCTTATGCTTATGCTTATGCTTATGCTTATGCTTATGAGATTCTCTCTTTTATTTATTATTGAAGATCTCATCCTGCATCTTCTTGTTAGGATTCATAAGTGCATATGCAAGTTGTGACAGACTACTGCAATTATTTGTCACCAGATAATTTGTATATGTAGGATCACAATTTTGTGAAATTACTTTAAAAAATATCGAAGTTATTATTGAAGATCTCATCCTGCAGCTTCCTTCTAGTACTCCTCTCGCTTGATCTCTTCTCTCACACCAATGCTGAGGACCGCTACCATGACTTTGTTGTATGTCACTCTCTCTCTCTCTCTCTCTCTCTCTCTCTCTCTCTCTCTCTCTCTTTCTACATATATATATATATATATATATATATATATATATATATATATATATATATACATATCGCCGCGATTGTTCTTAATTTCTTTAGCAGTCGTACGTAGTACTGTGTGATCAATAATTAATGCATGCTTTGGTTTGGTTTGGTTTGGATTTGTGCATGCTGCAGGTCCAGGAAACTCAAGTGAAGAGGCTGTGCAACACCCATAACATCATCACTGTGAATGGGATATTCCCGGGGCCAACCATTAAGGTCAACAATGGCGATACTCTCATCGTTAACATCAAGAACAAGGCCAAATACAATGTCACCATCCACTGGTACATGCACATGCACATACATACTAAGTACATTCTTTATATATGAATACAAAGATATATACGTGCGTACGTTGATGCATGCAAACTCATTTGTGCATTGCCATTGTGTGTTGTAGTAGCTAAATCATAATTATCACATACGCTACCAGCTTGAATTTATATATAACTTAGGGTTCCTGTATAGCTTTTTACTGGTTGGCATAAGTCATACTTCTATTGTTAAGTAGGTCTCCAACTTGATATGTATAGGTCTTCTTAGTTTTTGTAAACCCCCTCACCCAAAATAGGTATTTTGTGTGTATTTTATATTATTTTATTTATTATTGATTATTTTAAATATTGAATTACTTTAGAATATTCTATTAGTTAATTAGAAAATAATTTTCTTAGTATATTTACTTATGTAAATATTTATTTAGAATTATTTTTAGGCTATTTTAGATTTTTGGAGATTTTTCTAGAATTTTTAGGTAATTAAAACATAGGGAATGTAAATTTCTAGGATTTCCATGATTTACTATACGACCATACTTGCATGTTGCTCCTACCAAATATTTATTTTAGTTTAAAATATTTAATTATATTTTTCTGTAATTTATTTAAAATTTTAAGAAATTTATTTAGATTTTAAATTATTTAGGATTTATTTGGATATATATAGTCTTAATATTAGATAGATGTTAATTTAGTGTTAATAGATATTAATAAGATTTTTAAAATTATTTGTCTTATCTTTAATTATATTTAAGATTATAAATTATTGAGATAAATTCAAACTCTATTTTAAATTAATTCAAATCCTGAACCTACTAGGAAAGCAACTTCATGCATATCCTATCCTTATCTAAATTCATAATAATCCTATCCAAATTAACCAATCCTAGTCGTATTTAATTTAGTAGTGTCCACCCTTATAAATACCTCATCCTTCATATTTTTTTTCTCCAAATTCCTCTCTTTTTCGTTCAAAAATAGTCAAAATTCGTCATAAATTCAGCCTCATTTTTTACTAGTTATGACGAATTAAAAAGACGATATCTCCTAGCTCCGGACTCCAAACGCGCTCCAGTTTTTTTTTATAGAACCATATCAAGGTAAGTTTTCTGAATATATAAATTATTTTAATAATTTCAGAACCTATTTTTCCAAAAAATTCTAAAAGTGCCAGTTGTCCGAAATCAGACGCATTTTGGTATTTTCGAGATTTTGGGAGATCCCGAACTCAGAATTATGAACCGTTTAAAGTTTCGAAAAGCTAACATGATGAACTTCCAGAAAAGTATTTTTCTAGAATTTAAAATATAAGTTTATTCTACTGTAAAATTTGTGCAAACGTAGACGTAAATAGAAAACCACCGAAAATTGTCATCTGTGCGCCCTTGTGGCCATAACTCTTTACTGACTTGTGATTTTATGAAACCGTCTATTCTAGTATTTATGTAGTATTGAAATATATAGGATTCCATACACAAATCCAAGATTTGAGTCGGTTGACTTTTTGGTCAACGGATTGCCTCGATTTGTGTGCCATAGATCCCAAATCCTTAAAGTTGACCTTCTTTGGACCAAAATTAGGGTTTAACAATAAAATAAAATTATAATAAGATTTAAATAATATTTTAGATTATTTTATTCAGAATTAAAATAGATTAAAATGGAGGAACCTATTCACCCACTTTTGTAACCTAACTTATTTAATTTATGTGACGGGTAGATCGGACGACGCATTGAGCTGGGACTTTATTATTTTCAGATCAGGCAAGATACCTTGCCAAATTGTTTACAGTACTTTGCATGCTATTTATATTTTTGTTTATTCATTGCATTTCTATATTTTTCTTGCATGTGTAGTTTTTCTTCAGTCATTACTATGTATTAGATATATTGACACACACATGGCACTTAGTATCATGAGAGGACAATCATTAGGCGTATGGGCTTTTAACCACTCTGGTAAATCATAGTAACTAGCACGCACTATGGTGGTCGTGTCCGATGGTCGCTACTCCCGAGGTATGTCGATTGATGGAGTCCGAGGGTCGCTACCCCAGAGGTATGTCGGCTGATGATGTCCACTAACGAGTGCATGAGTTGTGAGGATTAGATCGAGTAGCCTACCCTTGCCCATACGTCGAAAAGTTGTCCTCATTTGCATTCATATAGATGGTCTTGTACAGCGTACTTATTTATTTTCAAATAATATGCATGTTTACTGTATTCAAATTGGCTCGCTTTTCTGTATCTTGTTACGTCCCTCTGAGGACCTGGCCTTCTGCCAGGTGTATCTGTTCTTGAGTATTTACAGGAGCACAGATTCGGATGGTTACATATGTTTCGAGGATGTCTTCTCTCCGAGACCATGATTGTTAGCTGGTATTCTTACATTGTGTTTATTATGTTGTACTTTTTCATTCGAGTTGGTAGTGGATTTGTTTCCATCCAACTATCATCCTTAGATACTATGTTGAGATCTAGTTATATAGATACTGGTTATTTATTCATATTTGATTTTCGTGGATGAGATTTAGTTTATACCCTGTGACTTATTATCACGCCCCAGTCCCAAAATGACGAGGGACTGAGCACGTGAGCAATGGCCAGCAGCACGCACCGATGGACAATCCAATTTAATGGATCCATCAGGGCATGCTTAAGCTGTAGTCGAGCAGTATAATGTACAAGTCTCAGGTATTACTAATCTCATCCACAGGGTAAACACAGATTAAATGCCAGAAATAATGCAATGGAAATAAATATGCAATATCAAATAAGGTTGTCTCGGGAAACAAATCCGAGAATTATTCTGTTACAATTAAGGAAAAATAGACAGGAATTGAAATGCTGAAAATGAAAATACTGTGTAGCTGAAGCCGGTGCTCAGGAGAAATCTTCGGCCACTACTTCGTCCTCTGTTCCTTGTTCTGCTCCAAGGAGTGCTCCGGTACCGTACACCTCTGGGTAGTTCTCTTCAGCTATACCTGGGGACATAATCCGGATCCAGGTCCTCAGGGGACAGCAAGGTACAGAAAATACAAGCCAAAATAACCACAGTGCAGCAGATAATTAAACAAGAGGGTAAGCTATATAACCAGCTAAGTGATATGCAATATGAGAGCAGCACTAGAACTCAGGCTGAAGCCACTACAAGCTCTGTGTCGGGGAGCCGGTAGCGGCAATAACTATGAACTACACTATGTTATATACTATGTTTTATATATAATATCAGCCTGTAGTCTGTGTGTCTCTCCCCATCCAATGTAATCCCACGTCTCATGTCCACGATGCCTCATGTCCATGTCACGCATGATTATAACTAATGCAACAAGTCTGATAGCTATGAATCAAATGTCTAAGAATGTAAAGTCTATGTCATAGAACTTGCATCCTATACAGAATCACCTTGAATGTCTCAGGAAGGTTCTGTCTCATGAAATAGTGTCAAGTGTCCTAGGTTCTGAAGTACTTGATAAGACAAGTACGAGCATTATCGGGTCTCGATATCCATGTCTATGTGACGTTACACAACTCCGCGTACGGAGTTGGCATCCGACTATGATCGGACACTAAGCACGTCACTCGTTTCCTAGGTTAAGCAGTTAAAACATGTTTATATTTAATTCCACAATAAATCCATTAAGATACTATGTCAAGAATTACTGAGATTTGGCAAGCTTTACTTGTCCATTATTGCATAATTAAGTTCAGAAAATAATTAGCAAGCTGCAGGGTTTGGCAAGGTACACTTGCCTGTGGTCCCAGCTATGTTTGCGGTTCTGACTTCGGTTGGATTTGCAGGCGGTACTCCGGTTGCTGAAATAAACTTCACCATCAGATCCAGAAAATATCAATCAGCTAGAAATGCCTATCCTTGGGTCCAATTTGGAGACAAGGGCAGAAACGGTAGTTTCGGATCAAAACGGGGTCCACGTGTGGGCCCGCTTTGCACCGAAAAATGCGCCCGGGTCATCGGTCTCCAAATTCACCAAACTTAGTGTCAACAGGTCAGGAACGATGATACGAACCCAACGGAACTTCCAGAATTGGATTTCGATGAGCCGAACACAAAATCGCCCGTCGAGCGGGGCCTGTGGGGCCCACGACACGCGATTTCGTCAACGTTCTCAGAATCAAACCAAACTTGACCCACAGGACCAACGTATCGCTACGAGTCCGATGGCACAAGTTTCGTCTTGATCCGACGTGTGTACACAAGGTTAGGATGAATTACAGAAAAGACGGATACGGGGCGATGTCCGCGGATACGCGTTGATTCCGGTGTGCACGCACACCCGAATCAGCTTCTGCGAAATCCCACACGTCCGTATCGACGAGGCGCTCGTGTCTGTGAAGACCGCGCACGATCAAGTCATCCCGTTTGGCGGGGCGTACTCGGTTCTGGGGTAAAACAGGGTCTGGTTTTTCCTATTTTTGGATCGCGGTGTGCGATCACCACAGGACGCGATGCCCCGAACGGTTTGTCCGGACACCGAGAGGGTCATACAGGCTTCGCAACGCAATTTGCGGAATCAAAAACGGAGATCTGAGGTGCAAGATACGAGTACCTGAAGGGGACCCGAGGAACCGGGGTTTTCCGTGTCCGAATCGTGTCCTGGACACGTGTCCACTGCTAGGGCTAGGGTTTGGGGCTGTGTCCGCGTGTCTCCTGTTGGCGGACACTGCGGAGGCGACTCGGGGCGGTGGCTGCGGCCCTCGGCGAGGTCTCGGCGGCGTCGAGCGGCGTCGAGCGGCTGAGGGAGGCGGAGATCAGCAGCCGCGGGGAGAGAGAGAGGAGGAGGAGGGGGTTCTGGCCGGCGTCGGTGCGGGCTCACGGCGGAGGAGGTCGGCGCAGGGACGGCGGGTGGTCCGGCGGAGGGCAGCAGACAGGGGTTGCCGGAGCTAGGTTGCCGGACGGGGGTGGTTAGGGTTAGGGTTGCGGCGAGTGAGGGCGGAGGAGGTCGGGGTTAGGGGGTTCTTATAGGAGGCTGGTCGGGCGGTCGTGAGGCCGGGGAAGGCGCTGCTGGGGGAGGACGTGGCCGTCGGTTCCGGAGGGGAGGCGGTCGTGGCGGCGCGATTTCCGGCGGGCGGAGCGAGAGACGCGGGCTCGTCCAGCGACGTGGGGGAGGGGAAGGAAGAACGGGTCGGGTCTGGCGGGTACGGGTGAGGCCGACCCGACCCGACCCGATAAGAAACGGGCTGGGCCGGTCTTCGGGCTGGGCCGGTGGGTTTAAAAAAAAATAATAACTAATTAAATAAATAACTAAATAATAAATAAATAAATAAATAAATAAATAAATGTTTTTAGGTGTTTAAAAATAGGTCCGGGGCCCGATAAATTTCAGAAAAATTGTCCTAAGTCCAGTTTCTTATTTTACATCCAAAAATATTATTTTCATACTATTTTAATACTGTTTAATATCAATTAAAAATTATTGAATAATTAAAACCCTGTTTTTAAATTACAGAAAATTCCCAGAAAATTCCAAAAAATTGTGAAAAATCCAGTTTTTAAAATTTTGAAAAATCAGGGGGTTTACAATCTACCCCCCTTAAGAGGATTGCTTCCTCGCAATCAAAGAATAACCGGTCAACAGAGATGATGCGGTCGCAATCATCGTTTGAAAATACATCACAAGATAATTAGGGAAATACCGTTTCCCTAAAATGAAAGTTATACACTTTCCAGAAAATCTAGTTATAGCAAAAGAACTACAATTTTTATAAAAACTAGGTTATTATTAACAAATTGCATTTTACTAGGTTGGGGCTGAGGTCACGAACCACTAGGCACGAACTACAACAAGACTAAAAAATGGATAACTATAAATCACTTACTCGCATCAGCGTCCTGCACAGTCATCGCGTAAGCTTGTCCTCGTCCTTGTGGTAGATTCCTCTGCTGCTGCTGGGCTTGCTGGAAGAGTGCTGCCTGAGGAGCCAGAGGTGGCCTAGGTGCCGGTAAAGCTGGTTGGTTTGCCCTTGGTGCTCCATCTCGATGCTGGGGACAGTCCTTGGCTATGTGTTGATTGGTGCCGCAAATCAAGCATAATCCCAACTTGCGTCTGCAGTTCTGCTCGACATGGCCTATCTTGCCGCAGTAGTGACAGGTAGGAAGGGTCTGCGAAGCTGCCCTGGGTGGCTGGTTCGTGTAAGATCTCTTTGCAGATTCTCCCGGTGATGTTGTCTGGTGCCTAGGTGATTGGCCGTTTGAGGCGAGACTCTCTCCTGGTGACGCGTTCCATGCGTCGGGCTGCAGCGAGAACGTCCGAGTATGATGTTGGTGCGACGGACCCAATTAGTTTCTGCAGCTCAATGTTCAGTCCGTCGAAGAATTTCTCGGCCTTCTCTTCCTCTGTCGGGATCAGGGTTGGGGCAAAGCGGCTCAGACGGATGAATTCCGCGTTGTACTCTTCCACCGTCATAGAGTCCTGAGTGAGGCAATTGAATTTGTCCCGCAGTTCGGATCGAGCGATAGCCGGAATGTACATCTCTTGGAAGAGTCTGGAGAACTCCTCCCAAGTGACTCGGTCTGGTCCGAGTCGCGTCTCCTCAGACAACCACCAGTGGTGCGCATTGCCTGTCAATTGCATTCGGATGGCCGTCATCCAGCGTTCCCGGGGAAGCTCAGCTGCTTCAAGTTGATACCGTATGTTGGTGAGCCACTCATGAACTTCTGTGGGCTCCTCTTTTCCAGAAAAAGTGCGGGGCTTCAGTTGACGGAAGTCAGTGATAGAGCCTGTAGATGGCCGTCGAGCTGGTAGGTTGGCCTGCTCCAGTACAGTTACGATGTTGTCCCTCCAGAAGTTAGCTTTGCGACGCTGAGCCTCGTGTTGGACTTGTTGCTGAGCTTGCATCATCGCGTAGATCATTTGGAATATCTGCTACCCGTCAATTGGCTGTCCTTGTGGGAGTACGGGCGTTGGTGGAACGAACTGCGGCGGAGGTGGAATATCATCGCGTCGAAATCGGGAGGTAGGTTGACTTGCCTGCTGGCTCTGTTGAGTTGGTGGAACTCCTCCGACTGGTGTCCCTTCATCATCGTAGGTGACACCTGTAGCTTGTGGTGTTCCGACGGGAGTCTCGTTGCATTCTTGGGGGTCTATTTTCCTGTATCCAAAATAACCAATAAGAGGCGCACAGGAATCAAGGCAAGATGCAAATTCAAATTAGTTCGAGTACGATACAGATATCAAAAATAATTCAAGCAAGTGGATGAGATCCTAAAAACTTATCCTATCTTATTGCAGGCCTGTTCGGTCCCTAAGTTAAAACCGAACAATTTAGTCGTTGACCTGCATGGGCCACCACAAAAACCATGTCACGCCCCAGTCCCAAAATGACGAGGGACTGAGCACGTGAGCAATGGCCAGCAGGACACACCGATGGACAATCCAATTTAATGGATCCATCAGGGCATGCTTAAGCTGTAGTCGAGCAGTATAATGTACAAGTCTCAGGTATTACTAATCTCATCCACAGGATAAACACAGATTAAATGCCAGAAATAATGCAATGGAAATAAATATGCAATATCAAATAAGGTTGTCTCGGGAAACAAATCCGAGAATTATTCTGTTACAATTAAGGAAAAATAGACAGGAATTGAAATGCTGAAAATGGAAATACTGTGTAGCTGAAGCCGGTGCTTAGGAGAAATCTTCGGCCACTACTTCATCCTCTGTTCCTTGTTCTGCTCCAAGGAGTGCTCCGGTACCGTACACCTCTGGGTAGTTCTCTTCAGCTGTACCTGGGGACATAATTCGGATTCAGGTCCTCAGGGGACAGCAAGGTACAGAAAATACAAGCCAAAATAACCACAGTGCAGCAGATAATTAAACAAGAGGGTAAGCTATGTAACCAGCTAAGTGATATGCAATATGAGAGCAGCACTAGAACTCAGGCTGAAGCCACTACAAGCTCTGTGTCGGGGAACCGGTAGCGGCAATAACTATGAACTACACTATGTTATATACTATATTTTATATATAATATCAGCCGGTAGTCTGTGTGTCTCTCCCCACCCAATGTAATTCCATGTCTCATGTCCACGATGCCTCATGTCCATGTCACGCACGATTATAACTAATGCAATAAGTCTGATAGCTATGAATCAAATGTCTAAGAATGTAAAGTCTATGTCATAGAACTTGCATCCTATACAGAATTACCTTGAATGTCTCAGGAAGGTTCTGTCTCATGAAATAGTGTCAAGTGTCCTGGGTTCTGAAGTACTTGATAAGACAAGTACGAGCATTATCGGGTCTCGATATCCATGTCTATGTGACGTTACACAACCCCGCGTACGGAGTTGGCATCCGACTATGATCGGACACTAAGCACGTCACTCGTTTCCTAGGTTAAGCAGTCAAAATATGTTTATATTTAATTCCACAAAAAATCCATTAAGATACTATGTCAAGAATTACTGAGATTTGGCAAGCTTTAATTGTCCATTATTGCATAATTAAGTCCAGAAAATAATTAGCAAGCTGCAGGGTTTGGCAAGGTACACTTGCCTGTGGTCCCAGCTATGTTTGCGGTTCTGACTTCGGTTGGATTTGCAGACGGTACTCCGGTTGCAGAAACAAACTTCACCATCAGATCCAGAAAATATCAATCAGCTAGAAATGCCTGTCCTTGGGTCCAATTTGGAGACAAGGGCAGAAACGGCAGTTTCGGGTCAAAACGGGGTCCACGTGTGGGCCCGCTTTGCACCGAAAAACGCGTTCGGGTCAACGGTCTCCAAATTCACCAAACTTAGTGTCAACAGGTCAGGAACGATGATACGAACCCAACGGAACTACCATAATTGGATTCCGATGAGCCGAACACAAAATCGCCTGTCGAGCGGGGCCTGTGGGGCCCACGACACGCGATTTCGTCAACGTTCTCAGAATCGAACCAAACTTGACCCACAGGACCAACGTATCACTACGAGTCCGATGGCGCAAGTTTCGTCTCGATCCGACATGTGTACACAAGGTTAGGGTGAATTGCAGAAAAGACGAATACGGGGCGATGTCCGCGGATACGCGTTGATTCCGGTGTGCACGCACACCCGAATCAGCTTCTGCGAAATCCCACACGTCCATATCGACGAGGCGCTCGTGTCTGTGAAGACCGCGCGCGACCAAGTCGTCCCGTTTGGCGGGGCGTACTCGGTTCCGGGGTGAAACAGGGTCTGGTTTTTCCTGTTTTTGGATCGCGGTGTGCGATCACCACAGGACGTGATGCCCCGAACGGTTTGTCCGGACACCGAGAGGGTCATACAGGCTTCGCAACGCAATTTGCGGAATCGAAAACGGAGATCTGAGGTGCAAGATACGAGTACCTGAAGGGGACCCGAGGAACCGGGGTTTTCCGTGTCCGAATCGTGTCCTGGACACGTGTCCACTGCTAGGGCTAGGGTTTGGGGCTGTGTTCGCGTGTCTCCTGTTGGCGGACACGGCGGAGGCGACTCAGGGCGGTGGCTGCGGCCCTCGGCGAGGTCTCGGCGGCGTCGAGCGGCGTCGAGCGGCTGAGGGAGGCGGAGATCAGCAGCCGCGGGGAGAGAGAGAGGAGGAGGAGGGGGTTCTGGCCGGCGTCGGTGCGGGCTCACGGCGGAGGAGGTCGGCGCAGGGACGGCGGGTGGTCCGGCGGAGGGCAGCAGACAGGGGTTGCCGGAGCTAGGTCGCCGGACGGGGGTGGTTAGGGTTAGGGTTGCGGCGAGTGAGGGCGGAGGAGGTCGGGGTTAGGAGGTTCTTATAGGAGGCTGGTCGGGCGGTCGTGAGGCCGGGGAAGGCGCTGCTGGGGGAGGACGTGGCCGTCGGTTCCGGAGGGGAGGCGGTCGTGGCGGCGCGATTTCCGGCGGGCGGAGCGAGAGACGCGGGCTCGTCCAGCGACGTGGGGGAGGGGAAGGAAGAACGGGTCGGGTCTGGCGGGTACGGGTGAGGCCGACCCGACCCGACCCGATAAGAAACGGGCTGGGCCGGTCTGCGGGCTGGGCCGGTGGGTTTAAAAAAAAACAATAACTAATTAAATAAATAACTAAATAATAAATAAATAAATAAATAAATAAATAAATAAATGTTTTTAGGTGTTTAAAAATAGGTCCGGGGATCGATAAATTCCAGAAAAATTGTCCTAAGTCCAGTTTTTTATTTTACATCCAAAAATATTATTTTTATACTATTTTAATACTGTTTAATAGCAATTAAAAATCATTAAATAATTAAAACTCTGTTTTTAAATTACAGAAAATTCCCAGAAAATTCCAGAAAATTGTGAAAAATCCAGTTTTTAAAATTTTGAAAAATCAGGGGGTTTACACTTGTGACATATGTTTATACCACTTGTGGATTTGATATTCATATTACAGCGTACGTATGGGTTATGGTTTCCATATATTGGAGTTGCCATATCAATGCGGCTGGCATGCTTACGTGTCCTAGTCCTATGTATTTTAGGACTGGGGGGTGACATATTTTTGTGGTGGCCCATGTAGGTCAAGAGCATATTGTCTCGGTTACGTCACTGTACCGAGCAAGCCTGCGCATAGGATTAGATTATAGGATCTCATCTATTTATTTATCACCTCCCTTGATTTTGTTTCACATTCTCATTTGATTACTTATATTGCATCTTTCTTGATCCCTTCTCAATGTCGATCTTCTCGCGTGCTTGATAGAGGTTAGAAAGATGACTTATACTAGGTATATACCCTCTAGTATTCAATAACACTATTAGTTAAATTATTTTAAGTTTGATAGTATGTCTCATAATCTAGTAACACATAGTCCTATTGCCCCATTAATGAAGTATAATTGAATGACACCAGCTATAGACTTGTATAAAAAGATAGTGTTTATCCAGACTATAGAACTTTAGTGTTATTCTGGACTGTAGAACTTAGAGGCCCATACACCCATTTGGTTGACTTTAGACTTAGACAAGAAATTAGTATGGCAATTGTAGAGGCACAACACCGATCTTCTTGGTGAACTTAGATTATTCAGTACCTTCTTCCATCATAATCAAGCGTACTTATATTTTTACTACCTTGACTTATGCTGCTATTATAGCCTAGTTTTGCAAGCTTATTCTTTTATTGAGCTTGTTCATGACATATATATTATTGGGGGGCCACACTAATACATTGTCTAAATCAGAATCGGTGTATTATGGTCTGATCAACCGTAGTGCACTTGGTTCGCTCTTTGTATCACTACTTTATGTGGATTGAGATATAGTTGACTCAACTTGCTAGACGAATATACTTGCCCTCTAGACTAGTTAGAGCATATCATGTCAGGTATATAATTGTTCTGATATGAACATGCATATATGAATTTACCAAAAGAAGATTTCAATCCACAACTGCCTTGGCAACTCCCTTTCAAAATTCTTTAATCCCTTCGAATCCCGTACTTATATTATATCACCTCCTCCTTGAACTCTTTATTGTTGTTTTCTGTCTTCCCCTATTTTGGAAAGACGAATGTTCGTGCTTAGTAGAGGTTTGATACACGAATAGTACTAGATATACCCCATAGGCCAAGCACTCATGATGACAAACAAGAGAGCGCAGCCACAAGAAGACGTAGATACAGGTACGACCTTAGTTATATGTGTCATTGAATACTCATGACCCCCTTTATGACACGAGATCTTAGGTGCATAGTAAACGTAGAATTATATAGGTATTGGATTAGCAGTTATGAGAATATACCGATATTTTACCCATATGGCATACACGCGATGCTAATAGATGACGCGAGTAGCAGTAGTAGTATTCTTTTTCTATCACTATCTCGCCCCCTTGGGTGGCTCATCTTCTCTTCTCTATCCATTCATTATCTCGTGCTTAATTCTCCCTATCGTAGTTACGTCTTTTTCGTGCCAACATGAATTGTTGGTCTACTTCGACCCCATCCTTAGTTTTGTTAGTTAAAACGTAAATGGTTTAGTAGATGATTAATAACTAAAGGATGAGTCCTTAATAATAACCCTTATGTATATGACCTATAGCAATATCTGTATCCTCTTATTATTTAAAAAAAAAAACTATGTATAGCATCCCTTAGGCTAATAGGAATTTGTTAGACTGTTTGAAGTAGTTTATACTTTTAATAGTTTTATAAGTTAGTCAAGACTTTAACTGTTGCCCAAAAACTTAGACTATGCCTAGGAAAGAATTGAAGGCACTTGTTATGAACTGACAACTATGACAAATTACTGACAAAGTAGCGACAGCTGCAGCTAGACCGTTGTAGTAAAGTAGTCAAAGTATTTGCAGACATATTGGTCATGTGGCATGGCAGTATTAGACTACGATACTTGACGGTTACAAAGAAAAATCATGGTTGTGAGATTCAAGACAAGTACCCCAAGATTCTCGACCCAATAATTATATTCGTCTTACAACCTAGACAATAGCCTCAAGAGACTGTGACTACTAGTAGAACTTTTGTAAGTTGGGTAGTGTAGACGAGTTAGAGGATAATAGGATAGTGTATGGACAATAAATGAGAAGTGTTAGAATGACAGACCATGACTTTTAGGAAGCACTGCTAGATAGCTATGTAGTATAATAGCTATAGTGATTATTATGAATATGGGTTAGTGTCAATTTTGAGGACAAAATTTTTGTAAATTGGGTAGATTGTAAACCCCCTCACCCAAAATAGGTATTTTGTGTGTATTTTATATTATTTTATTTATTATAGATTATTTTAAATATTGAATTACTTTAAAATATTATATTAGTTAATTAGAAAATAATTTTCTTAGTATATTTATTTATGTAAATATTTATTTAGAATTATTTTTAGGCTATTTTAGATTTTTGGAGATTTTTCTAGAATTTTTAGGTAATTAAAACATAGGGAACGTAAATTTCTAGGACTTTCATGATTTACTATACGACCATACTTGCATGTTGCCCCTACCAAATATTTATTTTAGTTTAAAATATTTAATTATATTTTTCTGTAATTTATTTAAAATTTTAAGAAATTTATTTAGATTTTAAATTATTTAGGATTTATTTGGATATATATAGTCTTAATATTAGATAGATGTTAATTTAGTGTTAATAGATATTAATAAAAATTTTAAAATTATTTGTATTATCTTTAATTATATTTAAGATTATAAATTATTGAGATAAATTCAAACTCTATTTTAAATTAATTTAAATTCTGAACCTACTAGGAAAGCAACTTCATGCATATCCTATCCTTATTTAAATTCATCATAATCCTATCCAAAGTAACCAATCCTAGTCGTATTTAATTAAGTAGTGTCCACCCTTATAAATACCTCATCCTTCATATTTTTTTTCCCCAAATTCCTCTCTTTTTCGTCCAAAAATAGTCAAAATTCGTCGTAAATTCAGCCTCATTTTCTACTAGTTGTGACGAATTAAAAAGACGATATCTCCTAGCTCCGGACTCCAAACGTGCTCCAGTTTTTTTTTATAGAACCATATCAAGGTAAGTTTTCTGAATATATAAATTATTTTAATAATTTAAGAACCTATTTTTCCAAAAAATTCTAAAAGTGCCATTTGTCCAAAATCAGACGCGTTTTGGTATTTTCGATATTTCGGGAGATCCCGAACTCGGAATTATGAACCGTTTAAAGTTTCGGAAAGCTGACATGATGAAATTCCATAAAATTATTTTTTAGAATTTAAAATATAAGTTTATTCTACTTTAAAATTTGTGCAAACGTAGACGTAAATAGAAAACCACCGAAAACTATCATCTGTGCGCCCTTATGGCCATAACTCTTTACTGACTTGTAATTTTATGAAACCGTCTATTCTAGTGTTTATGTAGCATTGAAATATATAAGATTCCATACACAAATCTAGGATTTGAGTCGGTTAACTTTTTGGTCAACGGATTGCCTCGATTTGCGTGCCACCGATCACAAATCCTTAAATTTGACTTTCTTTGGACCAAAATTAGGGTTTAACAATAAAATCAGATTATAATAAGATTAAAATACTATTTTAGATTATTTTATTCAGAATTAAAATAGATTAAAATGGAGGAACCTATTCACCCACTTTTGTAACCTAACTTATTTAATTTATGTGACGGGTAGATCGGACGACGCCTTGAGCTGGGACTTCATTATTTTTATATCAGGCAAGATACCTTGCCAAATTATTTACAGTACTTTGCATGCTATTTATATTTCTGTTTATTCATTGTATTTCTGTATTTTTCTTGCATGTGTAGTTTTCCTTCAGTCATTACTATGTATTAGATATGTTGACACACACATGGCACTTAGTATCATGAGAGGACAATCATTAGGTGTATGGGCTTTTAACCACTCTGGTAAACCATAGTAACTAGCACGCACTATGGTGGTCGTGTCCGATGGTCGGTAACCCCGAGGTATGTCGATTGATGGAGTCCGAGGGTCGCTACCCCAGAGGTATGTCGGCTGATGATGTCCACTGACGAGTGCATGAGTTGTGAGGATTAGATCGAGTAGCCTACCCTTGCCCATACGTCGAAAAGTTGTCCTCATTTGCATTCATATAGATGGTCTTGTACAGCGTACTTATTTATTTTCAAATAATATGCATGTTTACTGTATTCAAATTAGCTCGCTTTTCTGTATCTTGTTACGTCCCTCTGAGGACCTGGTCCTCTGCAAGGTGTATCTGTTCTTGAGTATTTGCAGGAGCACAGATTCGGATGGTTACATATATTTCGAGGATGTCTTCTCTCCGAGCCCATGATTGTTAGCTGGTATTCTTACATTGTGTTTATTATGTTGTACTTTTTCATTCGAGTTGGTAGTGGATTTGTTTCCATCCAACTATCATCCTTAGATACTTATGTTGAGATCTAGTTATATAGATACTGGTTATTTATTTATATTTGATTTTTGTGGATGAGATTTAGTTTATACCCTGTGACTTGTGACATATGTTTATACCACTTGTGGATTTGATATTCATATTACAGCGTACGTATGGGTTATGATTTCCATATATTGGAGTTGCCATATCCATGCGGCTGGCATGCTTACGTGTCCTAGTCCTATGTATTTTGGGACTGGGGCATGACAGTTTTAGATTATAGATAAGTTTATTTTAAGCTAATGGAACACTATAATTAAATACTCAGTGTGTTTCCTTTAAGTAAGACAGACAAATATATTAAAAAAAAGAAATATTTGATGTTGACTGTGCTTCCTGCTGTGCTGCTTGTTTATTCCCGCAAAAATCAAACATAACAACAATAACAAAAGACAGTTTATTCCCACAAAAATAATAAAAAACCTTAATAGCTAAAATATTGCCCTTGTTGACATATTTATACTTTAGTCGCTTCAGCATTAATTGTGCCTTTGAGTTGTAAGTAATGATATTAACATTCCCTGGTTGTATTGTATTGTATTATATTATATTAGGCATGGAATTCGACAGATGAGAAGCGGTTGGGCTGATAGACCCGAGTTCGTGACTCAATGTCCGATCAGGCCCGGAGGGAGCTACACGTACAGGTTTACCATCCAAGGGCAGGAGGGGACCCTGTGGTGGCACGCACACAGCTCCTGGCTCTGGACTACAGTCTACGGAGCTCTCATTATTCAGAATTAAATTGCAGAATTGAACTGTGAACAAACCCTAACCCTAACCCGAGGTCAAAAATCCTAACCCTAACCCCAGGTCAAAAACCCTAACCCTAACCCTAACCCCAAGTTGGTCTTTCCATAGTTATAATTAAATTGCAGAAGTGAACTGTGAACAAACCCTAACCCTAACCCGAGGTCAAAAATCCTAACCCTAAACCAAGGTCAAAAACCCTAACCCTAACCCTAACCCTAGGTCAAAAATCCTAACCTTAACCCCAGGTCAAAAATCCTAACCCTAACCCCAGGTCAAAAACCCTAACCCTAACCCTAACCCCAGGTCAAAAACCCTAACCCTAACCCTAACCCTAACCCCAGGTCAAAAACCCTAACCCCAGGTCAAAAACCCTAACCCTAACCTTAACCCTAGGTCACGTGTGCGTGTCGTGTCAGTGTGTGTATCGTCTGTGTCAGTATTTGTAACGTGTGTGTCATGTCAGTGTCAGTGCCATATGTGTCCTGTAAGAGAGAGAGAGAGAGAGAGGGTTTACCTAGAGGAGGAGGAGGAGGAGAAGAAGGAGGAGGGGGGAGGACGCGACCGGAGGGGGGTCGCCGGGAGGGAGGAGGGGGCGCCGGAGGTCGGAGGGGACCCGGAGAGATCGTAACGTTTGGGAGAGGGAGAGGGAGAGGAAGAGATCAAAAGAAATAGGGGGAAGCATCCCTAATTAAAACAAATTTAGCGACATTTTAGCGACGTCGCTAACTCAGCGACATCTGAGACGTCGCTAATTACGTCGCTAAATGTCCAAAATACATACGTCGCTAAACGTCGCTAAATAAAATATTTTAGCGACGTTTAGCAACCTAAATTGAACTTATAGCGACTAATCTTTTAAAAACTGAATAAAAGTCGCTAAACGTCGCTAAATGTCGCCAATTAGCGACATCTAGCGACGGTTTTTAATTGGCGTCGCTAAATTAGCGACGTTTTATTTGTCGTCGCTAAAAAACGTCGCTAAACCCCCTTATTCTAGTAGTGAGACCGATGCATAGAATGCAACTCTATCATATAAAACTCTTACTATGCAGCAGGTTTAGACTATAAAGGAACATCTATATCTATCTTTGCTTCTATTCTAGTAACCTATGCGAGGTTTTATAAACATCTCTATGCAGCATATGAGTAAGGAACATATATACATCTATTTGAACAAGCATTTGCAACAGTTCTATATGTATAAAATCAAGCATGCAGTTTATCTCTTTTAGCTTATTTCTTTTAGTGAGGCAACATTGTATAGGAACAAGTAACTTGTGTAGACTAGAGATTATTTTATTAAGGCGTGTGAACTGAAGGATTCATCGAAGGGCCTAATCCACTCACCGAATAAATCGAACGAGAGGATGGAGAAGACTTATGCAATGTTCACTCTTTGGTTATGCGTCCTGAAAATGCAACAATACTTGGTTAGCATACTTCGATCTCTTTTCCTTACGATTCGAAAAGAACGCGCAAGCGAGAAAAGCAAAATCATGAAAACCAAATCATCGAAAGCAACACAAAACCAAGAAGCAAAGCAACCAACAAAAACTCTTGAACTTATTTCAATAGAAGTCGTTCCATCAATTTAAAGGGTTTATTGCATTTCGTTCGTGTTGATTTGGCGGTAAAGTTTTTTCGAGACTCAATTCTCAACCGAGTCAAAGTAGCAAGTGTTCCATAAGTAACCGTTTGGAGTGGGGTGTTACAGTTTCCAAAGGACAAGAAGGCTTTGAGGAATCGATGGGTGTTCAGAGTGAAGCAGATAGATGATGCTACTCGCCCTCGATACAATGCGAGACTGGTAGTTAAAGGCTACGGTCAGCGAAAATGCATAGATTATGATAAGATCTTTTTGCCAGTCGTCAAGCAGTCGTCTATACGGGTGGTGCTAGCATTGGCAGCCAGTTTTGACTTAGAGTTCGAGCAAATAGATATGAAGACGGCATTCCTCCATGGTGATCTTGAGGAGGAATTATACATGGAGCAGCCAGAGGAATTCTGTGAGAAGGGCAAGTCATATTTGGTCTGCCGGTTGAGGAAGAGCTTGTATTGTCTGAAACGGGCGTCGAGGCAGTAGTACAAGAAGTTCGAGTCGTTTATGGGAGAGCATGGCTATGCACGGACGACGTCAGATCATTATATTTTTATGAGGTACTTCACCGAGGATGATTTTATCATTTTGTTGCTTTATGTTAAAGATATGTTGTTGGTGGATCAGAATGCCACCAGGATAACAGAGTTGAAATATCAACTGGACGCGTCCTTCTATATAAAGGATTTGGGCACAGCGAAGACTATTCTTAGGATGGAGATCAGCCGAGAGAGAGATAGTCCAAGCTGCTACACTTATCCCAAAAGAAGTACATCAACCGGGTACTTCAGCATTTCGGGATGGACGGGTCAAAGAAAGTGAGTAACCCCCTTGTGGCTCGTTTTAAGTTCACTGAGGAGCAGTGTCCATCCACCGAGGACGAAAAGAAAGATATGGAGCGAGTTTCATATGTCTCAGCCTTGGGGAGTCATATTTATGGTATGGTATGGTATGTATGAGACCAGACATTGCTCACACAGTCGACACAGTTAGCCGGTACACTTCCAATCCTGGAAGGGTACATTGGAGTGGGGTCAAGTGGATTCTACGATATCTTCAGGGTACTGTCGATTGGAGACTTTCATTTGGTGGTGACAAGCCGAAGCTAGTTGGATGTACTGACCCTGATATAGTTGGAGATGTAGAGACGAGGAGATCGAGTTTGGGCTATGTGATGATGTTTGCTGGTGGAGAAGTATTGTGGCAGTCACGTTTACAGAAGTGTGTTGCCTTGTCGACGACAGAGGCAGAATACATTGAGGCAACAGAGGCTTGCAAGGAGTTGCTGTAGATGAAGAAGCTGCTGCAGAAAATTGGGCTAAAGCAGGAGCAGTATCCTTTACTTTGCTATAGTCAGAGTGCTATTCACCTTGTGAAGAACCAGACATTTTATAGCCGGTCCAAGCACATTGATACCCGGTATCATTGGATATAAGATGCGGTTGACAAGAAGGAAGCGACGCTTAAGAAGGTTTATATAGATGACAACGGAGCAGATATGTTCACAAAGGTTCTACTAAGGGCAAAGTTTGAGTACTGCAGGCGGATCATCGGGATGATGACCTCCTCCACATAGTTGTAAAGGGGGAGATTTGTTGGAGTGGATGTAGTTGCCAACCTATGTAGAAAATGTCCCAGAGTAGGAATGAGTATTTCTACATATAATAGGAATACCTTAATTTATTTGGATTGATTATTCCTAAATATATTAGGAATATCTCAATGGATATGGATTGAATATTCCTACATATAATAGGAATATGTCAATAGATTTAGATTGGATATTCCTATCTATAATAGAAATGCTAGTTATGGGTTTGAGGCTATATATAGGTGTCTCCTGACCCTAAAATATATCTCTCTCTCTGTCTAAAAAATAATAGCAACAAGGAGAGAAAAGGAGGCAAGAGTGCCATTGCAACATTGGAGAGGAGAAAGAAGGATTGGAGGCCGTTTCGAAGAAGGAAATCAGTTTTAGGTATTTCTCGTTGTCTTTCTTCTTCATGGTTATAATATATTTTCTGTTCCAAATGAGTTGTGGTGATCCGTTTGGATCGGTGAGAAGTTTGTAAGGAGTCAGTGTATTTCTTATTCCATTAGTGGAGGCTTTTCAGGGTTGGACTCCGATCGTCCCGTGGTTTTTCCCGCAAGAATTTTCTACGTCAAAAATCTCTGTGTCTGCGATTTATGTTTGCATTTTTGGTTTGTGCGTTTTGCTCGGTTCTCTTGCAGATATTCTCTGGTTGGGGACCGATTTCTGCACTTTCGTTCCCAACACATTATCCTAATCTGCACACAAGAGGCAATTGTAACTGGCTAACAACCAAGAATATATATATATATATATATATATATATATATATATATATATATATATATATATATATATATAGGATAAGATAATTTGTGCATGTGCCATTTGAATGTCCTCCATTAACATGGGCTCTAGATATTCTTGGGAAGTCTATATGGACAGCAAGAAAAGTTAGACAACATATAAATGAGGCTCGTTATGAACAAAATAAATTGTTTTAATAATTGGTTAATGTTAGAAATAAAAAAACCCAGCAGAAAATTTAACTCATGATGATACAGACCTTTATTTTGTCACAGATAACAAGTAGTAATGTTGCGAGGTTACTATGGCATGAAAGAAAAAGGAAAAGGAAAAAGAAAAATAAAAGATATATGATGATATACCTATGTCTTACTGTTGGAGTGGGTATGATTCCTAACCAATGTGAAGAATATTTTGAAGTACGGCGAACGTCATCCGTATGTCAAAAAAATTGAGAGGTGCATCGAGCGCCGTGTATTTGAACATTTATACTAAGCAAATATTATATTAAATTTCCATCTTTGATTTTAATTATATATTTATGATTGGATCTTTCCCAAATTAACTTTCCATATAATTGGATTTCCAATTTATGGTAAGCTAATTTATGAGATTTCTATTAAATATATGATTGAATGTAATTAGATTTTCATAAATATTTTTGGCTTCCATATATAGATTTTTATATGGAAATCCTAATTCATGCAAGGGTTTATATAAAGGCTCATGCAATATACAATAACATGAGAAAAAAATAAGAGAGGAAAAAATGTGGCAAGAGTGCCATTGCAACTTTGAAGAGAAGAAAGAAGGATTGGAGGTTGTTTCGGAGAAGGAAATCAATTTGGGATATTTCTCATTGTCTTTTTTCTTCATGGTTGTAATCTATTTTCTGTTCGAAAGAGTTGCGATGATCCTTGTTGGATCAGTGAGGAGCTTGTAGAGGGTGTAATCTCTTTATTCCATTAGTGGAGGTTCTTCAGGGTTGGACTCCGATCTTTTCGTAGTTTTTTTAATCTGATTTTTTCACGTAAAAATCTCTGTGTCTGCGATTTATTTTTGAAGTTTTTTTGTTTGTGCATTTTGCTCGGTTCTCTTACAGGTACTCTCTTATTTGGGGGATATTTTTTGCGTTTCGTTCCTAACAGTGTGGTATCAGAGCCAGGTTCTAAAATTTCAGAAGGATGTCAGGAGTTGACAGACAAACCAGGAAGGAGAGATAGACGCGAAGTCAGTGCGCATGGTAAACCTAAACGGTACCAACTATCACTACTGGAAGAGAAAGATGAAGGATATGTTATTTGTCAAGAAGCTGCATCTGACCATATTTGCTTCCGAGAGGCCTAGTGGCAAATTCGAAGAGGACTGAAAATTCGAGCATATACAGGTATGTGGGTACATCAGGCAGTTCGTTGATGAGAACGTTTACAACCATGTTGCCAGTATTAAGCATGAGAGGACACTGTGGGATAAGCTGGAATCTTTGTATGCGAAAAAGATCGAGGTAAATAAATTATTTCTGATCCGGATAATGATCGGTCTGCAGTACAAAGATGGTGGCATCCATTATGGATTATTTGAGTGAGTTCCAGGGCATGATTGACCAGCTATCCTCGATGGGAGTCAAGTTCAACGACGAGGTTCAGGGACTATGGCTGCTGTGTACATTGTCAGACTTGTGGAAGACCGTACGAGTGTCTATGATCGCTTCTGCTAAGGAAGGTGTGGTCAGTCTGGAGTTTACCAAGAGCGGGGTACAGAATGAGATGCGAAGACGTTCTCAGGGCACTTCATCCATATCCCACTCAGAGGTGCTTATTTCAGAGAGCCGCAGAAGGAATAAAAGAAGGGGTCCAGGCGATGGCAGAGACAAAAGTAGGGAAAGGTCCAAGGGTCGGTACGATGACTCGGAGTGTTACCGTTATGGAAAGAAGGGCCATATCAGGCGGAACTATTTCTCTTAGAAGAGAGAGAAGAAGGGCGACAAGGGAAAGCCGAACGAGAACACTACAGCGACGGCCTCGGCACTTGGAGGCGATCTGATCATTGTTGGTAATGCGGTAGTTATGAACCTCACCTGCGATGACAACTCTTGGCTGGTGTCACGCCCCAGTCCTAAAATACCGAGGAACTAGCCACGTGACAATGGCCAGTAGCACAACTCCAATAGGCAAATCTAATTTAATGGACCCGTTAGAGTGCACTTAAGCTGTAATAAATATAAATGCAAGTTTATACCATATATCTCAGTATAATTCAAATCTCTTCGATAGAAAAAAATATAATACAATATGATAGACCAATCAAGATAATATATAACAAAATATAGTCCATCAACAAGTCCAAATAAGTAGTATCTCAGGGAACAAACCGACACAATAAAGGAATAACAATAACACCAATACATATGTCCATGAGTCCAGATATGAAATAACAATAAGCATAAATAACTGAGTAAGTAACTGAATACTCAGAAAAAATCCTCTGGCACAACCTCGTCCTCTGATGCCAGTACCGCTCCAACGTTAGCTCCTGACCCGTAAACCTTAGGGTAATCCTCCCCTGCTGTACCTGGGACCTAATCCGAATCCAGGTCCTCAGGGGACATAGCAAGCTACAAGAAACACTCAAGCCAAATAAAATACAGTAAATAAAAATAGATCCTCAGGGCAAGCTATGTAACCAGCTATGTAAAATACAAATAAGAGCATCACTAGTACTCAGGCTGAGACCACTACAAGCTCAGTGTTGGGGAGCCCATAACAACAAGTAATATCATGTACTCCTGTAGTATAGTACGTATATAATTATCCTGTAGCCTGTGTATCTCTCCCCACCCAATGTAACCTCACATCTCATGTCCACAATGTCTAATGTCCATAACACGCAAGATCATGACCTCTAGCTAGTACAACGAGTCATAATGATATCTCTATATATACAAGTCTCATGTCATGAATCCTGTAAGCCTATATAGAATCACCATGAATAACTCAAGAAAGATTCTCATATGAATAGTGCCAAGTGTCCTACGGTATGGCATACTTGGTAAAGCAAGCACGCAAAAATAGGATCGTGGTATCAACTCTCTAAGTGATGTTACACAACTCCGCATACGGTGTCGACACCCGAATCTTGTTCGGACGCTAAGCAATGTCTCACGGTCCTAGGTTGAACAGGTACATCATATAAGTATATATATAGAAAGAACACAAGCAAATAATATAACATGATCTATGTAGGTTTGGCAAGGTACACTTGCCTGGGTTCTGAGCTCCGACAATTGCTCCAGTAAAAGTAGAATCTCCAAGTATGCCTCCGGATGCTAAAATAAATATCACTATTGCTCTAAAAATACTTAAAATAGTTAGGATTAACTACCCATAAGTCTAATTTGTACATAGGAGCAGAATTGACAGTTCTAGTCAAAGCGGGGTCCACATGTGGCCCACTTCGCACCAAAAAATATGCCAGAGATAAAGTTCTCCAAATTCATCAAACTTAGTGTTTACGAGTCCAGAACGATAATACAAACCCAACAAAACTTCCAGAACTGAATTTCGATGAGACGATCACGAAATCACCCGTCAAGTAGAACCGTGGGGCCCGCAAAACTGTGTTTTGTCAACTTTCTCAGAATCGAACCAAACTTGGGTCACAGGACCAGCATAACGCTGCAAATCCAATAGTATAAATTTTTTTTAAAAACAACAAGTACTCACAAAATTATGACGAGTGTCAGAACAGGCCGATACTGTATTTTTTTGACGGATATGCGTTGATTTCGGTATCCACGCACATTCAAATCAAGTTCCACAAAATCTCATACGTCCGTGTTGACGATACATGCCTTTCGATGTAAGTTATACACGACGAAGTTGTCTCGTTTAACGGGACACACCCCGTATCAAAAAAATTGGGTTAAGAAATCAAGTTTTCTAACGAATTTCAACGCTGAATAATCAGCAGATAAATCAACAATAAAATAATCTAACTGAAGATCTTAAAACTCGATTATGTTGTCTAAATTACTGTTCAAGTAGAATTTTAAAATATTAACTAGGTTGGAAGAAAATTAGACACTAACATGGGAGGTTAGAACAGTTTCTGTTCCTAAAAATTGGGTCATTTTTTTCCTGTTTTGTGTCACAATTTACGATCGACATAGAACACGATATGCTAAACTAATTACACAGGATTCATGGGGGTCATGTGGTCTTCACATAGGATTCAACGGGTTGTTATTTGGATTACTGTATAGGGATATACAGGGGTGGAAAGAAATGTACCTTGTTGTTCGCTACTGCTCGGGATTCTGGGCGGCTGCTCTCAGCGGCGTGCGGCGTACGACGGCGGTCAATGGCGTCGGCGGAGGTTGTCTGGCCGGTAGGGGAAGGCTGGTGGTTGTGTTCTGCCATGATGGGGTATATATAGGGTGAAGGGGGGAGTTTCAGAATGGGAAAGGAGAAGGGTCGGGCGGTTGACGGGGAGGGAAAGAGAGGGGTCGCCGGCGGTTACATAATGTGAAGGGGGTCGGGGCTGGGTGTCTACTATAGCGGGGTTGGGGGTAGGTTTTGGGTCTCGGGTCGGGTTATCAATTTTAGGGTCCGGTTTAGGGTTTAGGGTTAATAATTAATAATTCTCTCTCTCTCTCTCTCTCTCTCTCTCTCTCTCTATATATATATATATATATATATATATATATATGTGTGTGTGTGTGTGTGTGTGTGTGTGTGTGTGTGTGTATTAAAAATAGGTTAGAACCCTAAATAATTTCCAGAAAAAATCTACAATACTCTAATAATAGCCGTACACCCCAAAATATATTTTTTGTGCAATATTATTAATTAATTACATACACATAAATATCAATTCATGAATATATATTTATTATAATTAGCTAAAAATATAAAAAATTCTCCCTTAATCTCAATAATTACATAATACTAATATTAAATAAATTTAAAATTAAATCTAAAAATCAGGGAGTTTACAGCTGGTGGACTCAGGTGCTTCAGCGCACGTATCTCACAACAGGACACTATTTGCTACTTACACAACCGACGACTGTGGAGTATTGAAGATGGGCAATGGATGTCCTCCTGCTAAAAGATACCACAATGGTGAGAAGAAGGCCGATACTGAGAAGAAGGTCGATACAGAAGAGTACCACGGGAAAGTGTGCAGCTTCTATGGCTGTCCGGGTCACACTAAAGAATTTTATCGTCACTTTAATGAGGGGTGCTTCAAATGTGGACAACTAGGTCATATGATCCGCGATTGTTGCCTTGGCATCGCACTGCAACGACAGCACTAGTTAGAATGAGAATCAGAATCTCATGTCAGCGCCAGCCCAAGCTAATGGACAAAATAATCAAACGAGAAGGGCTAGAGTGTATCAGTTGAAAATTGAGCGTGATACGAGCGGGACACGATATTGGTGAGTCTGATTCCTTTGACCTCTTGATGCCTTGATCTTCGACTCCTTGATCTCTTAATTTTTGAGGACAAAACTTATTTTCAGTGGGGTATTATATAATGCTCCACTCCTAGCGGGTTACTTATGGAACACTTGTTACTTTGACTCGGTTGAGAATCGAGTCTCGGGAAAACCTTACCGCCAAATCAACACGGACGAAATACAATGAACCCTTCAAATTGATGGAACGACTTCTATTGAAATAAGTCCAATAGTTTTCGTTGGTTATTTTGCTTCTTGATTTTGTGTTGCTTTATGTTTTGTCTTGCTTTCGATGACTTGGTTTTCATGATTCACTTTTCTCGCTTGCGCATTCTTTTCGAATCGTAAGGGAAAGAGATTGAAGGATGCTAACCAAGTACTATTGCAATTTCAGGACGCATAACCAAGGAGTGACTGTTGCATAAGGCTTCCCCATCCTCTCGTTCAATTCAATTATAAGTGGCTTCGGCCCTTCGATGAATCCTTAGTCTGCACGCATATTAAAATGATCTCTTGTTCACTTGAATTGCTTATGTCAAATGATGCCTCACTAAAAAGATAAGTCAAAAGAAATAAACTGCATGCTTGAAGTGTTAGAATTATGCTTTTGCTATCAATTATATTGTATGTTCTTCGTTCCTATGTTGCGCAACATAATTTATAGCAAGTCCTTATATTTTCAACATGATATGTGGGATAAGAATAAGAAGATGGAAATCGTGTGTTTGTTGTTCAAAACTATGGATTGTAGTGTTATATCTGCTAGATGTTTCATGTCATGCATTGGTCTCGGACAACTTGTGCACAAGGTCTTGTCTCTCGAACGGTTCCTGGGGTACTGGGAATCGCTCGGTCCGGAAGAGATTTTCATTTCGCCCTGAGGATATGGTCCTACGGGGTCTAGTGGGATGATATGTCTATAGTGTTGTGCGGAACCCATGATGTCACAGCTGCTAGAATTTGTGTTGGTGAAGAGCTAAACCATGAGTCACGGCTGCCGACACATGCGCATGCTAGTGAAGAGCTGAACCTTGGGTCACCGCTGCTAATCATGGGGCTACCCATGGACCATCATATAGTTAGGGCGCATGCTAGATTTACTTTCTTGCATACCTAGCACCTGATGCCAAGATTGATTCATAAGTTATCCATATATGCAAATTGTGGCTAACTTGTGTGTTTGCTGCAGGGATAATCGCTCGACCGTGGGTAAGATTTATCATATGCATGGCCTTTCTATTATCTATATTTTCTTGCAAATTGTTAAAAAGAAACTAGACAACTAGAAAGATCACCTAATAATGCTAGCTTCACTTGTATACTTAGTATGGATTTTAAGGTGAGTTTGGCCGCGGTCGCTCACCAGTACATGTTATAATACTGACCCACGTTTGTAGGCAAAATCTCCAGGTTCTGGTAGCGAGAGTTTGGCGAGCATTTTGAACCAATTTTAGCGCATCTATCCAGAGGAATCGTGCTCGTGCTGCTTTCTTAGCTTTTCTCTCATGTGTGCAAACTTCTCTTCGGCTAGTTGTTTTAATTTTGGTCCTACTAAAAGGATATAATGTATGGGCGTTGTTGGATAGTTTTGGGTTTGTAAAAAGAGTTGTAAGCCTTCTATGGCATATTTTGTAACTCAGCCAAGCAAGTACTTTATAATCAAATCTTCAAGTATCAATAAAGAAAGTATTTTGTGTCCTTATCAAATATGTTCAACTTTGGTTCTCTGTATTTTATTCTAGGTCTATATATATATATATATATTTGTCTAACTTGTGTCTTGTGCAGGTACTATGCCTGGTACAAGCGCAACTTAGGCTTGCATGGCATTGCGTCCAAGCAAGGACGATCGGTTTCGTAGGGACCAAGCGAGGACGATCGGCCCTTACGGGACTGGGCGTGACAGGTGGTATCAGAGCACGGCTTTACATCCTTAACCTCTTCAAATATCATTTTCAAAAATGATATAAGTTTTTAAGCGTTTTTAATAGTTTCGAATTTCAAAAATGGTTGCGAATCTATATACATAAATGGAAGGTGTTAATGTCCCGCTCTTGAAAAGTATAAAAAACCCAACGTCCCATGCAATAAGTCCATAATACGTTATGAGATTAATGCAAGCTACTCTCTTTTATAGCAAGATGACTATAACAGGTAACCAAGGGACATCGCGCGTATTGAGCATAAGCGATAACCAAATCGATAGGCTGATTGCTATATTCGAGAATCATAATGATCGATATGAGGCCCAACAGGAACAGTTCGAAGCTCAGCAGCAATAAGATGATAATAGAGACTTGGCACAGCAACAACAACTTGACTCTCTGACTCAGATAGTGACAGCATTGGTAGCCAACAGTGGTGCATCGGGAACCGTCGTGACACCTGCGATAGTCGCGCCTACGCCTCGGGGAGCAGGCTTAGCAAAAACTAACGAGCCTCGACTGGTGGCCAGGAAGTCTATCTTTAGAGGTGCTGAGTTTCTGAAGTTGAACCCTCCGGAGTTCGAAGGCAGGACTGCGCCAGATAAGGTGATGGACTGGATTGCAAAGGTGGAGGGCTTGTTTGAATTTGCTTCGATACCTGCGAACAAGAGGGTGGCGTATGCAGACATGCAGCTGCGGTTACGTGCACAAGACTGGTGGCAAATCGAGAAGCTAAATCTCACCACAAAGTATCAGGATGGTAAGATCACTTGGGGAATGTTCAAGGATTCATTCCTTGCATAATATCTCTCGCCAGCTGTAAAGCAAAGAAAAGAAGATGAGTTTACCGAACTTAAGCAAGGGAGCATGTCCGTCGAGGACTATGAGTCAAAATTCTCCAAGCTTGCTAAGTTTGCTAGCTTAATGATTTCTAATGAGGGTCCCGTACACATTGGTTTATAAGAGGCCTAAATGACAACCTGAGAAATAATGTTATGAACCGAGAGTGTAAATCGTACTTCCAAGCTTTTGAGGCAGTTATGCAGAATGAGAAGTTCATACCACGAAGTACTCCAAAAAAGGCACCGGCTCCTCGAAATCCTCCAGCTAAAAGATACCACAATGGTGAAAAGAAGGTCGATACTGAGAAGAAGGCCGATGCAGATGAGTACCACGGGAAAGTGTGCATCTTCTGTGGCCGTCTGGGTCACACTAAATAATTTTGTCGTCACTTTAATAAGGGGTGCTTCAAATATGGACAACTAGGTCATATGATCCAGGATTGTCCAATCCTTAAGGCCTTGGCACCATACTACAACGACAACACTAGTCAGAATGAGAATCAGAATCCCGTGTCAGCGCCAGCCCAAGCTAATGGACAAAATGATCAGACAAGAAGGGCTGGAGTGTATCAGTTGAATATTGAGCGTGATGCGAGTGGACACGATATCTGTGAGTCTGATTTCTTTGACCTTTTGATGCCTTGATCTTCGACTCCTTGATCTCTTAAGTTTCGAGGACGAAACTTCTTTTAGTGGGATATTATGTAATGTCCCGCTCCTAGCGGATTACTTATGGAACACTTGTTACTTTGAATCGGTTGAGAATCGAGTCTCGGGGAAACCTTACTGCCAAATAAACACAGACGAAATACAATGAACCCTTCAAATTGATGGAACGACTTATATTGAAATAAGTCCAAGGATTTTCGTTGGTTGTTTTGCTTCATGGTTTTGTGTTGCCTTATATTTTGTCTTGCTTTGGATGACTTCGTTTTCATGATTTGCTTTTCTTGCTTGTGCATTCTTTTCGAATCGTAAGAAAAAGAGATTGAATGATGCTAATCAAGTATTATTGTAATTTCAGGACGCATAACCAAGGAGTGACCGTTGCATAAGGCTTTCCCATTCTCTCGTTCTATTCAATCGGTGAGTGGCTTCGGCCCTTCGATGAATCCTTAGTCTGCACGCCTAATAATATGATCTCTAGTTCACTTGAATTGCTTATCTCAAATGATACCTCACTAAAAAGATAAGTCAAAAGAAATAAACTGCATGCTTGAAGTATTAGAATTATGCTTTTGCTATCAATTATGTTGCATGTTCTTCATTCCTATGCCGCGCAACCTGATTTATGGCAAGTCCTTATATTTTGAACATGATATGTGGGATAAGAATAAGAAGATGGAAATCGTGTGTTTGTTGTTCAGAACTGTGCATTGTAGTGTTATATCTGCTAGATATTCCATGTCATGCATTGGTCTCGGACAACTTGTGTACAAGGTCTTGTCTCTCGAACGGTTCCTCGGGCACTGGGAATCGCTCGGTCCGAAAGAGATTTCTGTTTCGCTTTGAGGATACGGTCCTACGGGATCTAGTGGGGTGATATGTCTATTAGTGTTATCCGAAACCCATGATGTCACAGCTGCTAGTATTCGTGTGTGTTGGTGAAGAGCTGAACCTTAAGTCACAACTGCCGACACATACGTGTGCTAGTGAAGAGGTTCGAGGCTATCGACAAACAAGATTTTTCTAAGTCACTTTGTTTCTTCCCGGACGTGAGGAATAAAAAAATATTTTTAGTTTTTCTTTATTTATTTTTTTATACTGAACCTTGGGTCACCGCTGCTAATCATGGGACAACCTATGGACCATCATATAGTTAGGGAGCATTATAGGTTTACCTTCTTGCATACCTAACACTTGATGCCAAGATTGATTCATAAGTTATCCATATATGCAAATTGTGCGTAACTTGTGTGTCTGCTGCAGGGATAACCGCTCGACCGTGGGTAAGATTTATCATATGCATGGCCTTTCTATTATCTATGTTTTCTTGTAAATTGTTAAAAAGAAACTAGACAACTAGAAAGATCACCTAATAATGCTTGCTTCACTTGTATACTTAGTGTGGATTTTAAGGTAAGTATCGCTTACCAGTACATATTGTAGTACTGACCCACGTTTGTGGGCAAAATCTCCAGGTTCTGGTAACGAGAGCTTGGCGAGCATTTTGAACCAGTGTTAGCGCATCTATCCATAGGAACCGTGCTCGTTCTGCTTCCTTAGATTTTCTCTCCTGTGTGCAAACTTCTCTTCGGCTAGTTATTTTGGTCCTACTAAAAGGATATAATGTATGGACGTTGTTGGCTAGTTTTGGGTTTGTAAAAAGAGTTATAAGCCTTCTATGGCATATTTTATAACTCATCCAAGCAAGTACTTTGTAATCTAATCTTCAAGTATCAATAAAGAAAGTATTTTGTGTCCCTATCAAATGTGTTCAACTTTGGTTCTCTGCATTTTATTCTGTGTCTATATATGTATATTTTTGTCTAACTTGTGTCTTGTGCAGGTACTATGCCTGGTGCAAGTGCAACTTAGGCTTGCACGGCATCGCGCCCAAGCGAGAACGATCGGTTTCGTAGGGACCAAGCGAGGACGATCGATCCTTACGGAACCTGGGCATGACAATGGATATGTGTCGAAGGCAGTTGCCGTTGGAGATGTGCATTTGAGGACAAAGTTGGGTGAAATTATTATTCCGAAAGATGTTCGTCATGTCCCTGATATCCGTTTTAATCTGGTATCGGTTGGAAGGTTGGATGACGAGGGTTTCTTCAATCTCTTCGAAAATAGTCAGTTGAAGTTTACTAGAGGTTCGATGGTGATTGCCAGAGGGTCCGGACTCTACTATATGGAAGGGAACGCACAGGGTGGCACATGAGGTGAATGTAGCTACTGATGCGTCTACCAAGTTATGGCATAGGCGGCTCAGCCACATCAGCGAGAAGGGGATGAGCTACTTGGTGAACAGGATGGTGATTCCAGGACTCAAGTCTACAAAGTTGGAGAGGTACATGTCACGCCCCAGTCCCAAAATATTATGGAACCAGGCCACGTGGCATTGGCCAGCTGACACGACTCCGAGGATATCCTAATTTAATGGATCCTGACGAAGCGTGCTACGCTGTCCTAAATCTAACAAGTCTAATAACAACAACAGGCAATGTCTAATCTCATCCACAGATAACAAGTAAATACTGAAATAAAAAACTGGAATATAAGAAACATAGTCGACTGACATAGTACAACTGAAATAAGTCTGGTGGGAACAAACCCACTACAATGTACTGATAGTCTGAAATAAAGTACTGAAGGAGAGACTGGAACAACATCTAACAAGGTAAGGAGCTCCAGTCATAGGCGGAAGGCCTACCAATCTGATCAGGGGTACTCTGATGGAAGTACCTCCAACTCCTCGTCCAGAGCAAACCTCGCCTCTACGCCTGGCCCGTAAACTGTGGGATAAAAGGCCTCGTCCAGATCTGGAAGATAACCAGGTCCTCAGAGGGACGTAACAAGATACAATATACATGCTGGATATAGTACTGAAATAAAAGTAAAGAGAGGGTGTGCTAACCATCTAAGTGAATGCAATATAAGGACAACCTAGGAACGTATAAGTAGGTGTAGGCATAACGTCCAACGTCCTCTAGAGTGTGGTATCTGCAACGTCCATCATTCCGAGGAATGAGGTATCTGTGTATAAGTATAACGTCCACACTCTAAGGCGTGGTGTCTGCAATATATACATACGTCCGTAACACTCCGTAGAGCGCGGTGTCTGAAATATAGGAAGTCACCGAGTCTGTGGTTCCTCTGGATACCACGGAGTCCGGTGGGGGTATCCCATACGTTTATCAGTTGTCCTTCCCGCCCAATATAGATACGCAAGTCGAATATACGACTTGAGTGTACCGTATCTAGATGCCAAGTCTCAACTAACTATGTTACTCTAGAATACATGCTAGTCCGTGATGTGCGTCATACGTATCGATAGCGAATCGAGTACGCGGATTCGCATCCCAATATGAAGGTACCGTCGTGGTACGTGTATAGTGCCATGGTCTAGGAGGATATCAGAATACCCTCGCAGTAGTGGTTGAGTCAACTAGCAACTAGGTCAAGTACACTACTCATCGACGCAATATCGACTGCACCCGAATCAATCTCGGATGCGCACAGTTCATGTATAATTAAAATATTTAACATTTAAATTTAAAGCAGTAATCCAGCAAGGTATACTTGCCTGTCCCGGGTAGCTGCAAAATCTAAAACCCTGCTCCTGATGCCTCGGCAGTAGTGTCCAGCAATCCTAAATAGGATATAGTAATGTCTAAAATTAGTCGCTACAATAGCACGACTATGGCACACTGTCCGTATCTACAACTGACACAGGGTCGGGGCTGTATGTATATATAGCTAACACTATTATTTATATATACACTAAAACATATTTAATTATATTAAATAATATATTTGTTTATTAGTACAAAAATAATATTTGTATTATTTAGCAATACACTGGAAATTATGTAACATTAAATAAATACATATATATGTATATAATGGATATCATCCATAACATCAATTATTTATACATACTCATATATGGTAAGGTAATTTGAAATATATACATTTATATACATATATATTAATATATATACATATATATTATTCAAATAAAAATAGGGTATTTAAACTCATGTTTATATGCACTAGGTATATACATACATTTTTATTTATAAAAATACGTACTTATATATTTATGTTTATATACAAAATATACCCAGAAAATAGAAATACAGTATATACAAAAATAATACTTGATTTTTTTTTTCAGAAATGTATTTAATACCACAAATATTAGATATTTAATATTTCGTATTTATTTTTAAAAAAAGAAAGCATACATACATACATACATACACTCATATATTCATACATACATACATACATACACTCATATATTCATACATACATATATACATAATATAAATTAAATTAACAAAATGATTATAATATATAATATAGAATTTGTACAGGAATATAATAAATACATATACTGTTAAATACCTAAAATACAGTATATAATATGGAATACGTATTTAAAATATGGGATATACGATATTCCTATGTATTGGAACTTGCAACTGAAAATACATGTATAAATATTAATAATTACACATAAAATATTTTACCTTATTGTTCGACAGGTCGAAGGGGTCGAGCTGGTCGGTCGTCGCCGGCGGGGGTGGCCGGTCGGCGCTCCGGCGAGGCTTGGGGAGGTCGCGGGCAGCAGCAGCAGTTGACTGCTAGGCACATTTGCGGGGGCGGTGGCGGCCTGCTCCTGCGTTGGCCGGGGCTGAGATTTTGTGGGGTGGTGGAGGATTGGCTGGGGGAGGCTCCGGTGAAGTATGGTGGCCGGAGGTGCGGGGGTGGAGGAGTACGAGGTCGAGGGGTGGGTCGGCTGTGAACGCGGGCTGGGGAACTCGGGTTGGTGTGGGGCTGTTGGGGGGTGGCTGCCGGCGGCGTCGTGGCCGGGTGGCGGCGGCCGTGGGTAGGGGAGGGTCCGGCGAAGGGGTCGGGTTAGGGTGGCGGTGACTGGTGGTGGCTGGTGGTCGGTGGTGGAGCTCGGGAATGAGGGGAGGGGTCGGCTGTTGGTTGAGGGACTTAGGGTTTTAGGTATATTTGGTTTTGGTTCTCATTTACAATGCAAATATGTAGGTATATGTAGGAGAGAGAGTGTGGGGGGCTGCCTAGGGATTAGGGCCGGCTGGACAAACATTCTTGGGGAGTGGGGTTGTCCATCAAGATGAGTGGAGGGCTAGGAATAGGCCATTCAAATTGTAGGGTCAAGATGGGTTCCCAAAAAGGTGGTGTAAGGACATAAAAATGGGGGGAACCAAATGCCTACGGTTGGTTATGAGCATTACTTTTCTCCATTATGGTTTGGGCCAATGAGAGGGGGACACCACATTGCAAATTTGCAATTAGGCCCCTGAACAATTTAGTATTTGCACAATAACTAGAATTTGGGAATTTAATGCAAACAAACACCATGTTTGGTGTTCCTCATTGGACTATAATGGTGTTTGATATTTTGTATGAGGCTTGTGGGTGTGGATGTGGGTTTGGGTTGGAGTTGGGTCCAATTTCATTGAGGTTGGGTAGCCACATTAATTAATTCATGATTAATATGACGGGTGTTTCTAATTTAATTTAATTAAAAACCGGGAGTCTAAATTTGATTGGACAAGGGTCATTGGTGTAGTAGGCTCAGTGTACAATATTATCGTGATCTGGGTTGGTCAAAACTGGTTGAGGTTGGGTCTTAATTTCAATTGAAACGGACAACGAATATAATTACGCAATTTAATTAATTTGCGCACGGACGTTTGTAACGACTTTTGTGCGTCAAAAATTTGGCACGAAAATCGGTATCCGGGGTTTGTTCTAGGTTCAAGATGATGGGTTTACAGGTCTAGGTCAAATATGTGGAATTCGTTTTAGGGCAACAGCTAAGGTAGTATCCTAAAATAATCAATCATTGCACAAGTATTAAATATACTATATATTAAATCCTATTTAATTTAAGTTAACCCTAATTAGTTCAATTAAACTAGTAAACCCTAATTTCTGGTCGAGGGGGTTTACAGTGCACGTACTGTTTGGCGGAGAAGCAATATATGGTGTCTTTTCAAAGTCACTCCAGTTCAAGGAAGCCGGCGTTGCTCGAGTTGATTCACTCAAATGTCTGCGATCCTATGAAGGTAAAATCTATTGGTGGCGCTTCTTACTTGTAAATTTTATTGATGATTATTCCAGGAAGGTTTGGGTCTATGCCTTAAATACCAAGGATCAGGTGCTGCCCACTTTCAAGGAGTTTCAGGCCTACATAGAAAGAAAAACAAGCAAGAAGCTACTATGTGTTCGGTCAAACAATGACGACGAATATATCGGTCCTTTTGATGCATACTACAGAGAGCAAGAAAAACGATACCAGAAGACTCCGCCAAAGACACCTCAGCTCAATGGTGTATCAGAGCGGATGAACAGGACGCTAATGGAGAGGGTACGGTGTTTGCTGTCAGAAACAAACTTGTCGGGCAGCTATTGGGGTGAGGCTCTTTACACAGCTGCAAATATTATTAATTTATCTTTTAGTGCTCCTTTGCAGGGTGATGTGCCTGACAATGTATGGTATGGCAAAGTGCCATCATAAAATCACCTACGAGTGTTTGGTTGCAAGGCCTTCATGCATGTACCGAAGGACGAGAGATCCAAACGTGAGTCAAAGACGAGGCGGTGCATCTTTTTTGGTTACTGTCGGGATGAGTTTAGCTACAGAATCTATGACCTAGTGGGAAAAAATCTCTACAGAAGTAGGGATGTGGTATTCGTCGAGGATCAGACCATGACCAACACTTAGGATTCCGAGATGCCTTTTGAGGCCGAGGAATTGCCTGAGTTAGAGTCATTTTGCTTCGAACGGTTTATAGAGTACATCGTAGAGGATCCAGTTATGGAGGAGCCAGTACATGAAGTTACTCCCAACCATGATCATCAGCCTGTTGATGGTGGTCAGGGTGACCCTCAGGAGGATGAGCATGCTGATAAGGTAGTTCCTGAAGGGGAGGATGTTGTTGGTATACATCCAGCACTAGTGGTTCTATTGAACAGGAGAGATAGAGAGCGTCGACCATCTAAGAGATACTCACCGGGTGAGTATGTGCTACTGACTAACAGGGGAGAAATCGAAAGTTTCGGAAAGGCTATGGAAGACGAACATATGCAGGAGTGGATGGAGGCCATGAAGGAGGAGATGAGTTTCTTGGAGGCCAACTCTACTTATGATCTTGTGCGATTGCCAAAGGGCAAGAAGGCTTTGAAGAATCGATAGGTGTTCAGTGTAAAGCAGACAGATGATGCTACTCGCCCTCGATACAAAGTGAGGCTGGTAGTTAAAGGCTACGGTCAGCAAAAAGGCGTAGATTATAATGAGATCTTTTTGTCAGTCGTCTATTCGGGTGGTGCTAGCATTGACAACCAATTTTGACTTGGAGGTCGAGCAAATAGACGTGAAGATGATATTCCTCTACGGTGATGAGGAGAAGTTGTACATGAAACAGCCAGAGGAATTCTGTGAGAAGGACAAGTCACACTTGGTTTGCCAGTTGAGGAAGAGCTTATATGGTCTGAAGCAGGCTCCGAGGTAGTGGTACAAGAAGTTCGAGTTATTTATGGGAGAGCATGGTTACGCACGGACGACGTCGGATCACTATTTATTTGTGAGGTACTTTGCAAAGGATTATTTTATTATTTTTCTACTCTATATTGATGATATGCTACTGGTGGATCGGAATGCCACTAGGATGGTAGAGTTGAAGCTCCAATTGGGCGCGGCCTTCTCTATGAAGGATTTGGGCGCAGCGAAGACTATTCTTGGGATGGAGATCAACCGAGAGAGAGAGTCCAAGCTGCTACACTTGTCCCAAAAGACATACATTCACCGGGTAATTCAGCATTTTGGGAGTAACCCCCTTGCGGCTCACTTTAAGTTCACTAAGGAGCAGTGTCCATCTACCGAGGACAAGGAGGAAGATATGGAGCGAGTTTTATATGCCTCAGCTGTGGGAAGTCTTATGTATGCTATGGTGTGTACGAGGCCAGACATCGCTCACGCAGTTGGCACAGTTAGCAGGTATACTTCCAATCCTGGAAGGGTACATTGGAGTGGGGTCAAGTGAATTCTACGATATCTTCTGGCCATTGTCGATTGGAGTCTTTCTTTTGGTAGTGACGAGCCGAAGCTAGTTGGGTATACCGACGCTGATATGGCTAGAGATGTAGACATGAGGCGATCGACTTTGGGCTATGTGATAATGTTTATTGGTGGAGCAGTATCATGGCAGTCGCGGTTGCAGAAGTGTGTTGCCTTGTCGACGATAGAGGCATAGTACATTGCAGTGACAGAGGCTTGCAAGAAGATATTGTGGATGAAGAAGCTGTTCCAGAAAATTGGGCTAAATCAAGAGTAGTATCATTTGCTTTGCGATAGTCAGAGTGTTATTCACCTTGTGAAGAACCAGACATTTTGTAGCCGGGCCAAGCACATTGAGACCCGGTATTATTTTATACGGAATGTTGTGGAAAAGAAGAAAGCGACGCTTGAGAAGATTCATACAGATGACAACGGAACATACATGTTCACAAAGATTCTTCCAAGAAGAAAGTTTGAGTACTGCAAGCGGGTCGTTGGGATGACGACCCCCTCCACATAGTTGTGAAGAGGGATATTTGTTGGAGTGGGTGGGGGTTCCCAAACTATGTGAAGAATACCCCGGAGTGTGACGAGGGTCATCTGTGTATCAAAAAAGTTCGATAAGTGCATCGAGCGCCATGTATTGGAACATTTATAGTAAGCAAATATATATTGGATTTCCATGTTTGACTTTAATTATATATTTATGATTGGATCTTTCATATATTAACTTTCCTTATAATTGTATTTCCAATTTATGGTTAGCCAATTTATGATTTGATTTCCATTAAATATATGATTGAATGTATTTAGATTTCCATAAATAATTTTGGCTTCCATATATAGATTTTCATATGGAAACCCTAATTCATGCAAGGGTTTATATAAAGACTCATGCAATATATAACAACATGAGAAAAAAATAAGAGAGAGAAAAAAAGGTGGCAAGAATGTCATTGCAACTTTGGAGAGGAAAAAGAAGGATTGGGACCGTTTCGGAGAAGAAGATCAATTTGGAGTATTTCTCATTGTCTTTTTTTCTTCGTAGTTGTAATCTATTTTCTGTTCCAAAGAGTTGCGGTGATCCGTGTTGGATCGGTGATGAGCTTGTAGAGGGTGTAACATCTTTATTCTATTAATGGAGGTTCTTCAGGGTTGGACTCCGATCTTCCCGTGGTTATTTTCATCTGGATTTTCTACGTAAAAGTTTTTTTGTCTGCGATTTGTGTTTGGTGTTTTTTTTGTTTGTACGTCTTGTTCGGTTCTCTCGCAGGTACTCTTTGGTTTGGGAAACGGTTTTCGCGTTTCGTTTTCAACACTTACTGGACCCTAAGCAAGACAAGACGACAGGCCCTCCGCCTCTTTAAGGCGCACCTAGGCCCCCGCCTCAGATCTTACTGTTCTTGAATCAAAAAGTTATATAATTATGTATGTATAACTAATAAGCAATAAATATAAAATTAATATAAGAAGCACCTAGACCCCCGGGCCGGGAAGTAGCATAAAGAGAATCCATTATATACTTGTAAAATTTTCAAAATAAGAGACCATCAAAGGAGCCAAATTTGATACTAAACACAAAAGAAGGTTTTGGTATGCCTCAAGTAGAAAATAGAACCAAAGAGACCTTAGGATGGTTAATTCAGAGGTGCAAGCATAAACTTTTGGATTAAGGAAACTTGAAAGGGAACGGGAGGGCAGTTTGGATTTCAGCCGGTTTTCGAACGAATCAGAAGCAGACTACTTTGTTGAGAAAGAAGACAGTTTGAAAAATGAATTTTTGATATTCGCATTACAATTTTCTACCATCTATTAGCATCTAGGAAGCACAAATACTGCAAGAATCGAAACCATATCATACCAGACACATCACGGACACTCAAAAATATACTGGACACACTAAAATAGGTGTTGTGGCCATATATCCTAGATTTTGGCTTTAGAACCTGAGCTTCGTGAAAAACCAACTGTCGTTCTCCCCGGTCTTGAACCTCTCCTCGAACCTATTCTTGATCTACTTGCACGCCGTCACCTTCCCATGCCCTCTGCTCTGCAGTGTGTCGACCGTGACAACGTCCTTGACATCAATATCAAGATTGTAATCGGTCGGCATGAGGTGGTGGCGACGGTGGGGAGATATGTAGACAGCAACGTGGATCAGAGGCTGAGAGAGAGAGAGAGATGTCATATATTCTCTTGGTTGTCTTATCTTTTTACTACATTTGTAAGAGAGAGAGAGAGAGATTGTATATGTATTATGTATCTGTGTCTGTATCTGTATCATCGTATCCTTATACTTAAACTTAATCTTATATATATATATATATATATATATATATATATATATATCCCTGCAGCATAGGCTTTTTCCATCAAATGTGTACCTCTGCAAGCAGGAATGTGTTACAAGTCTCTCTTACAATTCACAAATGATTCACTGTCCACTAAGTCTCTGCCAATCGAAGAACTTTGTATAAGTATGAATATTGTAACCCTATACGATTGAGAACTGGGTCTCCAATTGTAAAAATTCACAAAAAACAGTGGCCCAAATCAAATAGATTATGATATATATCAATCCTTTTCTCAGCATGTATTGATGAAGCTTTGCTAATGTAGAAACCAGTAACATCTATTAAACCAATCTACAAGCAAACTTTCCTTCCTATGGAAATACAATAGCAATTCATATCAACAATGCAGTCTCTTCTACTAATCGCATAAACTGAAGCCAATTAAGCACACGAGTATCTGCAACGGACTTCAACTAATCACTGGGAAGGCCTGAAAACCCTCGTCTCCGAACCAGCATTTGCCGACAACTCTCCGTTCGCCACCTGATGGTACATCGGTATCGGCACTTGACTGTACATCGGTATCGGCACTCGACTGTTCCTCATCAATCGGAGGTGCCTCGTACGCGTCGTAACCCCCGATCATTAGAGGTTGCTGGTCTACCCGGGGCCGGTGCACCAATGTTGGGTCACCTCAACGGTTTCCGGCATTGGTGGCACCGACGCCACCGACGATGTTGATGTTAGATTTATTTACCATATGATTCAACAAAAGCAACTCTTTTCTTTTAGTCCCACATGGGAAAGGAGAACCATATATTGCTTTACCCCTCTTAGTGGGTAAGTGGGCTTTGTAGGGGATGGGCTAGATCTCATCCAACCTGCGAACGGATGCGCAATTTAATGCGCATTTTTACACGTTTATTATACGCGCACTTAGCACTTAGCACTTAGCCCACGGGTACAAAGGTAATTTTATAACTTTTTTTATTTTTATTTTTTGTTTGGTCTGGTGGTTGCTGGTCTTCCGCAGAACAGTTCTCACGTAATCCCGTTGCGGAAAGAGTGGAATAGGTTACGTGAGAGATATATCCAGGACACGATCCTGAGATCTGCAAAACAGAAATCAGTTTTTCCTTCTTTCTCTCTCTCGATCTCTGTTCGGAACGAAACAACAATCGTACACAGACGAAAAAGAAAAGAAAAACACCAGAACCTTAATTCCTCCAAAAACTTCTCCGTCCAATCTCTATTCTTCAGGCAAGGTTGTGATCGTTCGTGAGATTCGCCACCGGGTACACGGTGAAGTGAATCGAATGATTCGTTGTATCTCGGGGATAGATAGCCAGGAACCCACTGCACTGTTCGTGGGACGAATTCTATTCTAAGGACAGCGTGTAACGTGCCTCGAATCCTCTACTATTCCTTGTCTTTAATTTTATATCTTCCTATTTGCATTATTTAGGAATTTCACCAACAGTTGAACCCTACTGAGACGATGGCATGACGGGAGCGGGCGAACCAGGGCCCGATACCGACCCTGATATGCCGGTCTTCGGTTTGGCCAGCGGCTCGTCCAAATTGTTGTCGAGCCCGAATAAGTAGTCCGGGACTTCGGACATGACGGAGGAAGCCTCGGAGCGGCCACGCTCGAGAGTCCGGCTGTTGAACGCGTCAACAAACTAGCGCTCGTGCTTCGACGAGCTCATACTACCGACACTGCCATGGGTGAGCAAGCAGTCGTACTCCTCCATCATGTTCTCGACGTCTTCATCGGATGTCAAGGAGACGAGGGCGCCAAGGTCTTCATTGTGGAGCTTCTACTTGATGGTGACGTCGGGGGCATGGGCGAATTTGGAGAGCTTGGAAAGAAGGGAGGAGAAGGTGGTCGGGTGTCGCCGCCCACGTAACGAAGCTGATTGCCGTGGGGGCGGAGAAGGATGCGACCGCCGAAACTGCACATGAGGCGGATACACGGAGCAGATGTGGCAGTGACAGTGGCAATGGGACTGTCGTCATGGTGCCATCCGGCCGGGGCGGGGCCGGGGTGGCGGTGGGGCTGTTTTCGTAGGGACAGAGGAGTGCGGAGTGGATATGCAACGGTGCGGGTCCGGTCAGACCGGACCGAATATATATATATATATATATATATATATATATATGTGTGTGTGTGTGTGTGTGTGTGTGTGTGGGAACCGATCGGAAGTTCCGTCCGCGAAGTCCCGCGAGAGTCTCGTCGCTCCCGACCGTTGGATCGAACGAGCCCCACGCGAGCGCGCGCACGGACCCTCTGATCTGACGGACGAGAGGGGAGGGCGGGTCTTCGGAGACGGGTCTTTTGATCTGTCATATATATATATATATATATATATATATATAATAAAAAAATTACAATAAATTTTTTAATGACCAGGTTGTACAGTAATTTTTTTTTAATAAAATCAACTGACTAGATAAGTAGTCATATAATTGTTGTATATCTAAGTTGGATTCAAAATAGATTATTTGTTAAATTACAAAAGTTTAGTTTAAAAAACACATAATCCAATGAGCTAAGCAAATTAGTCAAGTAAGTCAAGGAGCGAGGCAATAGACGTATAAAGCTAGAAGACCTAACATAAATGACTAGTTGACTCAATGGCTTTAGCCACATATATTTGTATATTCAAAATCTACAAAATAATTACAATTATTATTATTATTATTATTATTATTGTTATTTTATATATATATATATATATATATATAATTGTATAAGTCTTATTCGATTATCAGTTTTTGACCGAAATCGGAATCCAAAATCGAAACCGAATAATTTTTTTTACTAATTTCAAAACCAACCTAAACGAATTTTTTTTCAAATCGAACAAAATATCTTATTTGGTTTGGTTTGGTTTGGTTTGGTTAGGTACTTGGTCCGAAATCAAAAAAATTTAATTTTCGTTTTTCAAGTTTCTAATGGACCCACTTCTTATTTTTCATCTAAAAATGGAGAATTTTTCTAGAACATTTTTCTCTTGAATATCATTTAATAAGGTTTCAGATTGCCTAATATTCCACCAATTAGTAACCCAATGTTTCAGACTTTTATTGAGAGAACCATGTTGAAGGAACTCGACAAAATGATCCTGTAACTTCGGAAAAATGGGTGCTCTCCTATCTTTTGATTAGGAAAGCGGCATTTACAATTGTATCTAGAATAACTCAAAAGGTGGAAACAAGACCATATATAATTTGATCATTATGAGTCAGTCCAAAATCATTGGTATCCTCAGGTTTCATATAAATTTTCATAAAACAATTCTCATCCACCTTCATCAACGTTCCAAAACTTGAACCTTCCATCGGCTTCGAGGCAAAGCCAGCGGTAGAGGGAGATAAAGCTCGAATAGAACCCGAACTTTCGTTTCCTAACGAGTTGATCTGAAGGCTCGAAAGGAGGACCTAGTAGAAAGACATATTCTAATTAAGTCTTATATAGTAATTGTTTATAAGTTACCGCTGGTCTTGGTGTATATCTCACTAGATACTCTAACATATACAATTCGTGATCAAGACAATGAGAAAGAAACAAAACATTCTAGATATATGGTTCTTTAAGGAACGTAATTGTGCAAATTAAATTTTTTTTATTGATTATTATATAGCAAAATGCGTTTATAAATTTTTATTTACATGATGTACTGTTGGTAAATTTTATTTGGCTCATCTTTTTAAGTTTATAACACTCAACATTTAACATTTGAAATACTAATGGATTATTTAACACTAATGGATTATTTATAACTAAAAAAATTAATGATGTTCATCGAATTAGGCATAGCATATCAATATTTGGCATACAACAATTGAAGTTGCATGCATGTTATTCAAGAAGCAACAAAAAGTGTTAAAAAATACCCCCTTTTTTTTGTATGTTGAGTGTAAAAAACAACAACATTTGAAATACTAATAGATTTTTTTTTTTAATAATATATTTGTTGGGGGATATTTTTATCAAAATATTTCTATTTTTTTGTAACTCATATATAAAAATAACTTAAGCTTGTAACCAAACCACCTATGGATATCTATTTAAAGTGCATATCTTCTTTCACTCATATGTGCAGTCGATGTAGGACTAAAAGTTTTTTTTACATATGAAATCTTTCAACCATGTGGTGCATATAAATGAGAACATTTTTTAGTTACCTTTTATTCATTTAGTTCCACATCGAATGTACATATGGATGAAAAGAAATATTCTCTTTAAATAGTAATCCATAGGTGATTTCTTTGGCACAAATAACTATTACACTAGCCAGTAGGTTTTACCAAAAATAAAATTATATCTTGCCATTTGAGTTGACGAAAATTATAAAAAAAATTACTAACAAATAACTTATAATTTTTTTTTATTATATAAATAATATATTATATAACTTATATAATATATAAAAAAATCTGGCCGGCCCAACCCGAAATTGGTCCGGACCCAGCCCGGTCGACCTGGACCGCTAGCCACCGGGTTATAGGCCGGGCTGGGTCGGCCTTCAGCGCCTACGGACCAGACCGGCCTGGACTGATCCACGTCTAAATTTAAATCCGAACTGATCCGAATTCGGTAAAATCCGATTAAACCGAACCTCGAGTCGGCCTGGCCCGGTCTATTACACACCTTGATCATGGCCGTGGCTCAGGGGACCGAACCCTGAAATAAAACTTAGTAGTATCAAGAGATAGGAAGTGGAATACTACAGAAATATAACAAAATATAGATGTTACATGCACGTCCACATTGTCTCTCTTTCCAAATAATAAATGTTTTTCCTTGAATTTGGATACAATTGGCAAATTATCAAACTGTTTTGCCAACCAAACTTTTGGTTTATTAATGTTTCTGGCTATCCTTCGGTAATAAAATACCTCGCGTAGTAGTAGAATTTTTTGAGATAAAACTATTTTGATGGGATATAGACTTGATTCGAAGTGAATCCAATGACAGTATGGACGTCATGAAGTGTCGACGTTAGTTGCAATGAAAACGACGGATGATCGGTGGTTGAACTAGGTCCGAACTAAACAAAAATTGCAGCGATGATATACCGACAGTATATAGGTTATGATTCCAGAATCGATTTTATTTGTTTGTCGGTACACCAACGGTATACTGCATTATACCCGTAGTATACCTTCTGTCAGCGAACATTTCAGACGCGGACCCATGTCAGCATTTTATATGACCCTGTGATCAAATTTAGATGCAGGCCCATGTCAGCATTTCATATGACCGTGTTATCAAATTTAGACGGACATGATTAGTGCTGGACTATTTTAGGATTTTTTTTTCCTAAAGGCTAAATTATGTTTATTAACCTATTTATAGAGGTTGGGGGGTGTTGGCAACAATAAGCTCATACGGGATATTCAATGGTGCAAGTCCACAGAAAATTTAAAAGAAAGTTCGTACTTTACTCTTAGGACTTGTCATTCAAGACAAATGAAAGATGACATGTTTTAGAGAGTCGTCTTGTTCTTCGTTTAGGGAGATCATTACAGAGTTGAGTGAGTTATTTTATTATAATATTTTATTTTCTTCTTGAGTTTAGTGAGACGTTGAACTTGGGGGCAAAATGTTTAACATGTTTTTTATTCAATCTTGTATCTTTTTTAAGTTATATAGATTAGAATTTGTCTAGATGACATAGTCATCTAAAAATACTGTCTGAAGTCTCTCGGTGCTTGCATCAGATGGTGGTTCATTATCTTCAGACGGGTTGGCATGCATTATTTCTCTTGCGGTATGTTCCAACACTTGGTATCATATCTCTTAGGTTCTTGAGAGGGAAGATGTAACCATGTCTATGGAGCAGATGAACACACAGCAGATGAACACACAAATGATTACCTCACAAAGGAGAACTAGGTGATTTGGAAGCCAATGATAGAGGATCTACTCTAGTGTAAAGATTTGGAAGATGACAGCGCCAGACCATCAGACAAATCTGTTGATGACTGGAGAAGGTTGAATCGTAACTCCGCTGAATTCACTCGTCAATGGCTAGACGATTCAGTTTTTCATCACATATCCATGGAGAGTTCTATAAAATCATTATCAAAGAAGCTACATTTGATGTACAAACGGAAGACGGCTGGCAACTGTCACGCCTCGATCGTGCAAGGGTCGATCATCCTCGCTTGGATCCTTTGCGGAACCGATCGTCCTCGATTGGACATGACGCTGTCCGAGCCTGGAGTTTTGCTGGCACAAGGCAAGAACATGTAAGAAAATTTATTTGAAAATACAAGTTATAAAGCACACATTTCACAGAGAGTTGAACACAAAGTATAGCAAGAAAACATACTTTTTCATTGATCAAAATTAGAGTAATTTACATAGATTTTATATTTGATACGCCTCTCGGCTACATTGATTGAATTACAAAAGAAGAACTCAAAAGGGCAGGGCGCTCCATTAGATAATCTTCGTAGTCCCGTGCATTACTCCCTTGTATAGGTTGAAATACATGCCTCCAAAATGAACCGGCTTTAACTATACTTCAAAATATGAGAGCTTTTAACGCCTCCTCGTCTTTCCTGCTAGCATTGTACACCATGAGTGCCTGAAATGGTTGCCCACAAACATGGGTCAGTGCTCAACTATTTTGGTGAGCGGGACAAATTCACTCGCCTAAATCAATACTTGCTTATTAAGGGAGAGCATGCATCAAAATGGTCTTGCTATTTAGAACTAGAGTAAATTTAGTTCATATCAGATGCATGTTTTGAGAGGAAATAACATATAAACCATATTGACCATCGGTTGCTTACTCAACCGATACGCTATTTCATGCACTGAAACACAAGTATACTTACCACCTGCACAATATTATTTTGTAGAAACCCCTAAAAGCAGTTACACTTCAATAATAGGTCAAAAGACTATATGATACTATGTTGTGAGGCATACTACCCAACTTAAAAGAATTAACTAATATTGTAACTGCTTTTAGGGGTTTCTACAAAATAATATTATCCTTGTAAATAAAGTAGAACTCTTATTGGGCTATACGAGAAAAGGTCTTGGTACTTATTAGGGCATCCTATTGCATTATATAGGTAATGGTCACCTTAAGTCTTAATCATAGTGCTCATAGAATAAAGGTGTCAATATTAAGAATGGAAGGGTTATTGGCTCTCAAGTGAAATAGAATATAACTTGTATTGAGATAGGGGTACAAATTACGTGATTTAAAGCTAAAGGATAATCATCCAATCATAATCTAAAAGAATAACTCAAACCATCAAGCTCTAGCTATTAAGCACATAATTTTAAATTTCAAGCTTACAACTATAATCCTAGCAAACTATATATCCTAACATAAAATAAAGTCACTTGGCCTACAATCAGAAGAGTTAGGTGGCACGACTTAAAAAGATGAAGAAAAGAAAACATAATTAGTCGTCGTACAATTAGTGAGCGCTAAGGTTTCAGAGGAACAAGATATGAAATTAAAATAGAGAGACTCTAGATAACATCATAGTTTTCTAAGGGGAATGTGGGATGCTAATCTCTGTGTTCGAGGTATAATCAAGGAAAATATTTTACTCATTCCTCTTGGCTTCCTAGGCTATTGTTCTACTAATATTAAGACAAGAAGCTAAATTCATAGTTCTAATACTATCTTACTATGAAAGTTAGATTTAGTCCTAATATTCAACCTTGGATTTCTATTGGTTCCTCAATGCTAGGGCCAAACAATATGGTTAAATTTATAACTAACTCTAGTATTGTCTATACTGCTATCAAGTTTTCATAAATATATCAAGGGATAATGGTCATCTAATTTATAGGTATTGGATTCTAGGGTTCACTAGATATTCTAAACTCAGTGATGTGTCAATATTCTAGTGGTATTCTTCTTAGGAATCTTACCCCAATTATCATCCTAACAACAGGGGTTCCTATATTCTAGCAGAAGGCTAAAAATTATTAGTAAAGCACATGAATTAAGCAAGATGGAATTATTCAAATAGAATGGATTTGAAGAAAAATGAGTCATAGTCAATTGTGGATAAGATCCTATATTCTAATCCTAGGTGCAGGCTTGCTCGGTACAGTAACGTAACCGAGACAATATGCTCTCGACCTGCATGGGCCACCATTAAAAATATGTCAAGCCCCAGTCCCAAAATTCGTAGGACTAGGAACACGTAAGCATGCCAGCCGCATGTATATGGCAACTCCAATATATGGAAACCATAACACATGCGTACGCTGTATTATGAACAATAATTCACAAGTGGTATAAACTATCTCAAGTCACAGGCATAATCTAAATCTCATCCACAGAAATCTATATAAATATATAAATAACCAATAGCTATGTAACTAAATCTCAATGTGAAGTATCAAAGATAATAGTCAAATGGAAACAAATCCACTGCCAAACTAGAATATAAAAGCAAACACAATATAAGTACATCAACTAACAATCAATGCGACTCGAAGAGAAGACCTCCTCGAACTATAAGTAACCAGTACGGATCTGCGCTCCTGCGAATACTCATGAACATCTACACCTGAAAAGAGACCAGGTCCTCAGAGGAACATAACAAGATATATAGAAGCATGCCAATAAAGTACTAAAATAAACATCCAAAGGGTCGCCTAACCGTCTAAGTGAATGCAGTTTAAGAACAACTTTTCCAACGCGTGGGCTATCTGGCTAAAATGGGATTGGCATGATTCTTTCGGAGATTCAGGGGCCTACAAAGTATGTCGTCTTTTGAACGGCAAAGGCCGCCTGATAATATATAATATATAGTGGTCATCATGACCGCGCATCTTCGGCGGAGCGTACGGGTTACACAAGAAAAGTGCAACGGAGCCCACACACCTTACTTGTTGTTTTCTCTACCCCATGCTCTAAGCATGTCATATCTATGACACGATAATACCTCTAATAACTGTCAAGTCTACTAGCATGCAAAGTTTTTAACAGTAGTTATCCCTAACGCACGGCCCATACGTACAGGGGGCCAAACCCTGCACGTAAGTCCGTGATCTATATGAGACTCACACTCGTGTAACAGCTGTGTCACGGCCAATAAAACCTAATAATGCTTCATGATAATGGGGCGGTCTCATAAACAAGGTCAATGCATATACATGATAAAAACTGATCATAACGACACCGTCGTTTGTACCCAAGTTTCCTTGGACGTGCATTTTATAGATAGCAGTTAAAATACATGAACTAAATGACAGAAATAAAGATGCATGCAACATATGGAATATGAATAGCAGTACAATGGCAAGGTATACTTACCTGGCAAGAAGCTGCGTAGTACCAATAACCTGCTCCAGAAGTCGCGCAGAATAATCCAATAGTTCCTATATATATAATATAATATAATACAACATCATCCATTACACTAGCACATACAAAACCATAATACACTGAACTCAGAGGGTATGCTAGGGGTGACAATGGTCAACTAACATGGTCAATTGCGCGTCTAATTTCGCGAGTGTCCTATATTAAATGCTGTATCAAAATCAGACAGTCAACTAACATGTGTCTAAGCCAGTACGTCAATGTATATAAGGCAGACAATTCACAAGTTCTTGGGGTCACTTGGTCAAACGTAAATATGGGATAATCGACAGTGTCCTAGGGTCGTACAATATAAATACGTAGTCATAACTACTACTAGCATATAATTAATTATATAATACATCTATATATATATATATATATATGTATATGTATATGTATATATCAAATTAATTATAATATGCGTACGTGTACGCATACAAGTCATTGGGTTCTCCGACACGGTTTGAAACCAACCAATCTAAACTGAACCAATATGCTAAAACCCTACACTATTCACACAAGCACACATACACAATATGAAAGGAGGGGGACAGGTTCGAACCTCGGGGTACGCATACGGGGACGACGATGAGGTTGACGACGAGGGTGATGATGATTGAGGTTATGATGAGATGATGATGAGATGATGAGGTGATGATGGTGAGATGATGAGATGATGATGAGATGATGATGGTGATGAGATAATAACGAGGATGATTATGGTGATGATTAGATGATGATGGTGAGATGATGAGATGATGATAGTGATAAGATGATGATGAGGATGATTATAGTGATGATTAGATGATGATGAAGATGTTAATAATGAAGGGGGTGGTGATGATGATGATGGTGATGGCTTCTCGTCGGAGTTCGGCTAGAAAGTCAACAAGGGAAAGGAAGAGGACAGGGAGGTGGAAGAGGAGGCTGACAGGGAAGAGGAGGAGGAGCTCAGGGTGGCTGTGGTCGACGGGAGGAGGTTCTCAGGGAGGAAGGAGGAGTTCAGGGAGGAAGAAGAAGAGGAGGCTCGGTGCTGCTTCGGCCAGGCTCAGGCGGCTATGGAGGAGGACAGGGAGCAGGGGGAGGTAACGGAGGCGATGTGGGCGGTGGTGTCGTTGCAGAAGGAGGTGCGGCGGAGGAGGTTAATGGTGGTGTTGATGGCAGTGGTGAGCAGCGGGCTGTGATGGTGATGGGAGGATCCACGCGGGATGATGGTGATGATGTTCGTGGAGGAGAACGACGTCAGAGATGACTGTGGTGGCGGTGAGTCATGACGAGGGTGGTGATGGAGGACTGGCCGAGGAGTCGGGATTCCGGGCTCCGGCGGGACTGCTCGAAGGAGACGGCGACGAGTGGAGGAAGGAGGGAAGAAGAGGGGCGAGTGCAGGCGGTGCTCCAGTGAAAGACTGGCCTGCGAAGGGGTCCGGTCGGGTCTGCACAGGGAAGGAGGGAGAAGATGAATAGTAGTTTGGAAGGGGTCGGCTAGGTCTAGCATAGGATTTGGGGTTTTGGGAAAAATAAAGGAAAAAGTGATATATATATATATATATATATATATATATATATATATATATATATATATATATATATATATATATATATATATAATTTGGGTTTGGGGTTGACCTAGGTAGGTAGGCTTGGTCAACATCCTCTTGGGATTAGGCCTTGGCTTTACATGGGGATATTTGGAGGAATATAATTTGTATTGTTTAAAATGCAAGGCTAGGTTTAAATGAGGGGGCGATGTTGTGTGTTGCACACCCAATAAATTATGGAAAAAAAATTACATGAAGGAGAGATAGGTTTCTTCATGTGTTGTGGCCAATGGTGTTGACACCTTAAGGCACTTTTGCATTAAAGCGCCCAACAATTGGAAAAATTGCACAAAGATGAAAATTGGATTAAATTAATTAAAATTAATGCACAAGGTGTTCTAAGATTAATTAGAAGTACATGGGACTAAAATTAGGTGGGACACAAGTGTTATGGATATAGGGGACTCAGAATAGAATATTATCATAATTTGGGTTGCACAAACCGGGTCAAGATTGTGTCTCCAATTTTGATTGGAACGCACAAGGATACAAAGTAGAATTTATTTAGAATTAAATACAAACGTCTGTGATAAATATTGTGTGACTAAAATGTAGCAAACGAGAGCATAATTATAAGTTACACAAAGGTCAGTATAGAAGGCGGGCACGTCTAGGACAAGGATGTAAAATTTGTAGGAAGGCAATGGCTAGTGTAATGCTCTAATTATCGAAGCAACGGTAAGGTGCACTAAGTGATATAATTATTGCAAAATCGTCTAAAATAAAATGTTCTATTTCAAATTGGATTCCATCTAGCCCTAGTTTCTCTATCTATGTCGAGTAGGCTACATTTTGGATGAGAAAGTTTACACTTTGTCTCAGATCTACTGCGATCACTCGAAGGAAAAGACGCAATATGGGTGATTGTGGACCGATTGACCAAGTTCGCACACTTCATACCTTTCAAGGTAGGACTGTCAACCGAGAAGTTAGCAGAGTTATACATGAGGTAAATTATGAGGATCCATGGGGTGCCAGTTAGCATTGTTTCAAACCGTGATAGCCGATTCACCTCATATTTTTGGAGAAGTCTGCAAGGAAGCTTGGGCACTCAGTTGAAGTTTAACAAGGCTTACCACCCATAGAAAGATGGACAGTCTAAGAGGATCATCCAGACTTTGGAAGTTATGCTAAGGACTTGTGCCTTAGATTTTGGAGGATCATAGGAAGACCATTTGCACCTGGTAGAGTTGTTTATAATAACAGCTACCAGGCTAGCATTGGTATAACCTCGTTTGAGGCCTTATACGCTAGGCGATATCGTACTCCTTTGTCATGGAACGATGTAGGAGAGAGGAACTACTTGGACCTGAGATAGTGATAGATGCAGCAGACAAAGTCAAGTTGATCAGAGACAGACTCAGAGTTGCCTAGGACAGACAGAAGCATTGGACGGGCAATAGTCAAAGACCCCTGGAGTTTGCAGCTGAAGACTTTGTATTCCTGAGGATTTCTCCTAGCCGGAGCACAATCAGATTTGGAAGAGGAGAAAAACTCAGCCCAAGGTATATTGGACCATTTGAGATTTTGGACAAGGTAGGCAAATTTGCTTATAGACTTACATTATCGCCTAACCTTGAGGGAGTACACAATGTGTTTCATGTCTCCCAGCTTCGAAGATATATAGCAGACCATGAACATGTAATGGATCATTCAGATTTAGAGGTGGAACCCAACCTCACATATTCAGAGCAAATAGTAAAAAATTTAGACCGCCGAGAAAAGCAGCTGCGCAGTGAGACCATACCTCTGGTTAGAGTGGCATGGAGATACCACTCTCCAGGAGATTCCACCTAGGAAAAGGAAGATGAGATGAAGGAGAAGTATCCTTATCTTTTTCAAGTCTGGTGTATTCCCTTTCAAATCTTTTGTACCCCAGAAATTTTGAGGATAAAATTTTTCAAGGGAGAAGATCTATAACTCCCTCATTTTTAATAAAGAGATTTTTTGGTAATTTTTGGTAGGTATTTTGGTTTAATAGTATGACTAATTAGTTAATTACCAATTTAATTGCCATTTATTCTAATGGGCCCATCCCACATAAGCAGCCCAACCCAACCCAACCAAACCAACCGATCGTATCCGGGTCGGGTACATCTGCAGACCGCAGACCCGAACATGATCCAACATTTCTATTAAAACTGATTTGTGCGGAGGGGAAATTGTTCCAATTTCATTCTTCATTTTCTTCTTCTGATCGCCTCTGCACTACTCGAACGGACGCTTCACCGACGACCGACGCATCGCCACCTCAATGATTCCAGAGCAGTCTCGAAGCTTCGTGATGCCTCATCACATCACCAATCCGTGGCCGCTTTGATCTCCAACGTCGGCGACCACCGCCTTACGATCTTCGATCTTGGCCATCTGCCTCCAACCGCCTCGCTACCGCCTCCTCGAGCATCCCATCTATAAATAGGACCCTCCTTCCTCATTCTTTTCTATTAATTTCTCTTGGCAAAGCCCTGCCCAAGTATCTTCCCTCCTCCTCAAATCCCCTATCCCGATCAAGAATCGGTTACAAACTGTAACCGTCTTCTCCGATCGAATATGGTCATGGCGATCCGAGATTTGGTACCATAGTCCCCTTGCTCACTTCATCCTCCTTTCAAACTACTGAGAGCTCGACGACGAGTTCATCTGGGCCCTGCATTGAGGAGCTTCGCCAATCACTGTTCTCGCACCGACCGCGATAGGAGCATCAGCGACTCTTCGAAAAGTGCATCAGTGAGTTCTCTTCGTTCTTGTGATGTCTATCTCGTTTGATCTCGATCCATTAGGTTGTTCTCTAATCAATCATGATCCTGATCGATTCAACTAATTCGTATCTCTAAAATTTAATGATGTACTTACAAGGGACTGGAGTTTATCCTTGTCGAAGGATCAAATCGATTGGAGTAATCGGACTGTTGGATCAAATTCGAAACCAGTGAGTACACATTTCTTTTTGCTCTGTTCCTTTTGAATTTATTCTAAAATTTTCGTGGTTAAAGATCAAAGGAGGACTCTGAGGCATTTCCTGTATTATTGTATATGGCATGTTTGACAGAATGCTTCATCAGGGGTTCATACTGAGTCAGGATACGCGAACGGGTGCATCTGATACAGGGGACGTTGAATTAAAGTTTGAGTATCAGACCGATTCAATTGAGGTTCGTGTTCCTTTCTTTTAACTCATTTCATCGGTTAGTATTATTTCTGGAGTAATATTAGTCGGTGCATGGACTGACGTTCGAGCCAGGGATCAGAGAGATCTGACACCAATGTGTGTGTCAGTCGGGTGAGGACGCAATATCCAGGTCGACACACCTGGTTATATTGCTGGATAGACAAGTTTGGTGCAGACCGTGTTTGTGTCAGTATCGGGTTGAGATAGGCTTAGGATCATTCGAGCGTAGTCAGTATTGAAGTATAGAATTTGAGCGAGGAGTGGTTTCAAATGGGCACGGGTGAGTTGAATATTTGGGTCTGGAACCGTGGGTTTTAGTCAAGCGGGCCTTACCAGTGGGCATGTATGCAGGCTGAAGTAATTAAATAGGATAGAATAATTAAAGAAACTTGGTAGTAATCAAGTTAGTTAGATATAATTACAAATTAAGTTTAATAGTTAGTTCTGACAAAGATTGTTTAGAAGAGGAACTAATACTTACATTATTTTCTATGAGCTTTTGACCACACTATTACCCATCCAGGACCGAGGTAAGTGCACTTTCTCTCTCCATTTACAGTATCTCATTTCTCATATTGATTGCATATTTTATCGTTGCTATTGATTATCTTGATTGAGTCGGAAGGGTGATATAAGTCATAGCATGTGGTTTCATTAGTCGGACGACGATTGACTGCTAGCACTTTATGTGCCTTATGTCCAAATTGATTGACTGCTAACATTAATTAGTGCCTTACTATATAATTGACTGATAACACTATTTAATATCTTATTCATATTGACTGCTAGCACTTTCCATGCCTTATACCGATTAGCCCCTACATGCTATGGTTAGTGTCTATTTGTATGATTCTCACTTAGTGTAGTACATATGAATTTATTGCATTGTTCACTTACTTATTTTCTTTTATCACCTATTATTTACATATTGCATGATATTGTGACTGGTGTTGGGATATGTGTTACTTTGCTACATCCTGATTGGATAACCGTGACAGGTGAGGATGATGATGAGATATATCCTACCTATTATGGTCCCTCTGAGGACGTAGTAGTAGATGTTGAGCAGGACTTAGGGACTCACTCTGAGACTTTGGTCATTCTATAGTAGTTCATTTGTGGATTTGTACGGGATGTGATACTATCGTATTGTTAACGATTTTAGTTGCCTTTATCATTTACCGAATTTGTTCTCGGCTAATCATTATAAAAGGACACGTAATAATAAAATAATAAAAACTGTGGTGATTGCTAGTATAAGGAAACGTTAGTAATATTGTGATGAGAAAGAATTGATAAATATAAGTTAATGAAACTAAGGTTTAGAATAGCTCACTATCATTGTGCCCACAACGTAGGCTGGATGTGTCCGACTCGTATCCGATTATTCGGGAGCGGGACATGATATTTTGTATGACCAAATTTTGGAGCAGACAAGATCTCCTGAACTTTTCTCCTCAAGATGGTGAACACGAGGAGCACCCGGGGATATGATTGGATTTCTTCTTTATCACCCACCTGATCTTGTGCATTATACTTTTGAGGCATTTAGCCACCAAATATGTGTTTAGCTCATATTTTGGAACTTGATATCCTGTATGCAGGCCTACATGTAAAGCATATTCTAGACTATATCTAGAGTATATCATATAATATTATACTCTTGCTAGTTCTTCATTTTGTGCAACTAGCTTCATGATCATCTAGTTTGGAATATCTTACTATTATATATTTGGTGATCAAATATCTTGTAACTTGCATGCTTGAGATTAAGAAAATTAGGATCCCTAATCCAGGAATGATTGTTGAATTGTAGACTAAACCCTCACATGTCTTAGACAGTCGTGACCTTATCTCGAGGTATAGAGTACTCTAGTATACGTATCTGGATTTGTCTGCCTATTCTCTCCAGTATTCTGGTTCTGGGACGTGACACCTTTTGAATGAGGCGTGTTAGAGGTGATGCTATCTTTGAAAAGTCTTTCACGAACCGTCTGTAGTTGCTTGCCAAATCGATAAAACTTCAAATTTTACTGTCTATCAAAGGTCGCTTTTAATTGAACACAGCTTCTATCTTCTTCGAATAGATGGTGACACCTTCCGCAGAGATGACATGCCCAAGGAAAGATACACTGCTCAGCCAAAACTTGTACTTGCTCAATTTTGCATATAGCTTATTGTCTCAAAGAGCCTGAAGCACGGTCCGCAAGTGCTCCGCTTATTCCTTCTTGTTCTACGAGTACACTAAGATATCATCAATGAATACTACTACAAAATTGTGGAGGTATGATTGAAATACGTGATTCATCCGATCTATAAAGGCAGCATGAGCGTTCGTAAGTCATGTTTGCCATTTAAATCAAAACAAAAACTGGAAGAACTGGATTTGATTAACAAACTAAGAGAGTACAAAGAAGAGTCCTAGAAGACAATTTAAGTACAAATTTATTTTCTGGAAATGACAATAGAGGGTTAGAAGTGTAGCAACTCTCTTTACTCCGTAGATGATCCGATGCTGCAGCTCTTCTCTCTCTCTTAAGTGTTGATTCGCAGATAGCCATCCTGCCTCTTGTCCGGATATGGTACCCTACTATTTATAGTCATATTTATGGCCGCATAGATTTTGGGCCATATGGATGGCGAGGTTTGCCACGTATCCTCTCTCAACGGAAGGGCGTTACACCTATGCACAGGAATACGGGCTCCGTTGCCACGTGAACATTTGTTAAGATTTTGTTATTTGCTGAGTATCTGGGCGATTCTTAACTTTGTAGGCGCGACTTGGTCAAATAGACACGTGGCCGCTATTTGGTTGGAGAGGACCACTCAGTTGTAACAGCAAGACTTGGTCGACGTAGCATCTGGGACATATGTGGCCAAAGACGCACGGGACGTACAGAGTCTCGAACGTATGGGTCAAAGACGCATGGATCGCATGGAGTCTGGAACGCATGGGCTAGAGTCGCTTAGGACGCATGGAGTCTGGGATGCATGGACCGCATAGAGTCTAAGATACATGGGCCAGAGCCTCATGAGATCTTTTTGTCGTATTGTCCATGTGGCTCTGTACCATCCTTGAGACTTCTGCCTCTTAGTGTGCTCTCGTCTTCGAGGATCAAAAAAAATTATTTTTGTCAGAATTTTGTGTCAGACGCCATCTTTGTTGTCAGTACGTCATGTCAGGTTGACCTGCGGCCAGTTGTCAGGATGCTTATTTGGACCGCATGGGTGTCCCTTTTCTGGGTCGCATGGTGTCTATGCGGTCCATCATCTTTTGAGTTTTATTTGGGGGTGCATGAACGTCGGTCGCATAGCTGCACGTTTTTCATGCTTCTACACGACTCCCTTCAAATTTTTCAAGCTGATAAGTTTGAAATAATTCAAATACGAAGCATGGATGGGGTATGTTCGGGCCGCATGGTTATTGAGCCACATGGACGAACGTTGCCAGGGTGTCAATTATGCATTAACTATCATATTTGCCTTGGCCCTTGAGTGGATTTTGTTCAAATTCTGATCCACCCTTTCATATAAATCCCAATACTGACGGCTTTAAGAGGGAGTCCAACCGAGCATAGCTGACAGTGGATGAGGGTAGAATTCGAAGGGTCTATTTTCATTTTTTGGTGTCCTATAAATAAGGGTTTAAGGGAAAGAGAGAGAACTTCTTGCTTCTGCTGAGTTCTATTTTCTATATCTTCTCCACCTTTTCTTCCACCGTGTCTGGTCGTCTTCTTAGAGCGTCTGTTATGGCCCCTAAGGTCTCGTCTTCTTCCAAGAAGGTCATCGCAAAGGGGAAACATCATGCCTCGTCATCTAGGGCCGAGGAGGAGGCACCATCCTTTCATCCTGACGTTCAGTTGTCCATCCACAGTAAGGGTCGGAGGAGGAGAACTCTGGATATGCGGGCATTTTATACCCGGTCTATTATACAGGTCCTCGTATATGACCATGCCGCATGCTTTATGCGCGGATCTTCCTTTGGCTTCATGCACAAGTCTTGACTCAGCCGTATGGAAGCCCTGTCAAGATTTGGCCGCATTGAGGTTCTTCCATGAGTTGGCCCCATCCGTTTCAACTGAGAACTGAAGGGAGCAGCGGCGAGAAAGAAATTATTTTCTTACTCCATTTGTGGACTAGCACCTGGCACTTTCTCTAGCGTGATGGGGTCGAATGTCCGATATTACGAAGCAGACACCTTTTTGAACCAGCTTGTAACTAAGAAAACTTATCCCAAAGGAAAAGTTTATTTGCTCAACTGGATGCGTCAATGGCCCTCTTGAGTTGGCTTGACGCAGTAGATATTAGAGAGGTATGAGTAGACCCTGAAGGCGGTCGGCCTCTACTATGTCATACGAGATTCTTATTATGGTTTGGATAAGAATCCGTCGTTGTTTTTGGATTTGGCTGAAATGTATAACCGCCGCACTGGGACCTTCTTTGCTCCCGGCGGAGAGATAGGGCTCGCTCTCCATGAGATGTATCATGTCTCACAGTTTCCCTGGGGTGATAAACCATATGAGGAGTACACCCCCACTAATAAAGAATTTGAGGAGTAGGAACAGCAACATCCAGGGTTTCTTGTTGTGTACCGAGAGGTGTTATATCACCATAGCACTTGCCAATAAGTTTCGAAGAAGAAAGACATAAGCTCGGAGGGGAATCTGCACCATATTAAAGCCTAGACTAGTCACCTCTTCCAAGTACGCAGCACCAAGAGGACTATCGCCACTGGTGAGGGATTTGGTAGTTCTGGTGATAGCTTCAGTTATTTTTACCAAGATACCCAACCATTGTATGAGAAAGCCACATTGGTTGGATTTTTGATGATATGGTTGCGGACATGTGTAGTCTCGGGAGGCTCCGAATTGATTGAGAGGTTAGCCGCAACCTTATCCTCCCTGCTGTGAAGCTGATCTTCGGACATAAGCTCTCCTTACTCCCAGCGATGGTCTGCAGCATCCATCATGGGCTTCGTGCTTTCACAATCAAGCTGATGGCCCGTGACCCGAAGGAGATTTCAACCAGGTTGAGATGCCTTATCACTACATGATAGGTTGGTTGTTGATGCATTACCCATCTTTGATGTGTCCTGGTGCTGAGGGGACTACGACGGAGGCTGACACATTTATTTACCGATATGGTGGGATGCCCTGGGCTCATACTGAGGTTTTTGCTTGTCGGCATGCACTCGTACATATGCCTGACTATTCCTTTTTCATTTCAGTCCCGAAGTTCACGGACGATGAGGTGAACCAGGTTCACTATGATGCTGGTGCAGATAACTAGGTTATATCCCCGAAGCTCTTCCACTGGTTGCTCTCTATTCGGCCTTCATATTTGGATACAGCCAGCTCTTTTTGGGCAACCCAAGCTCATGTCTCAGTTTCGAGCCTGGGCCTATTTCTTTGCGGCCAGCACCCAGGTCCAATTTACTCTACTGGATAATAAAGTTTTGGGTTGTATCAGCCATACAGTGACTATTTTCTATATGGTCGTGAATACACCTCCCCCTAGCTTCGATCGAGATACCAGCTTCATTGTTGGTACTAAGCTAGGTACCCGTAGGAGGGAACCGCAGAAAAGTCGAGAAAAAGACAAAGAAAAGTCCGTTGTTGCCGACTCTGACCCTGTTATGGGGGAAGAGGAAGCTTATGACAACCCTTCGCCTCCCACAAATTATTCGACGAAGCGTGGGGCTTCCCCAATACGGAGCCCTCCACCTATGAGGAGACGCCAGGGATATAGGAAGCAGGTTGCTAGAAAGTCCCTGAAGCAGGCTGGGGAAGAAGAAGGAGAGGAGGAGGTGAGACCCTCCAAGGTGGATTTTGAAGCTGTCCCCACTTTGGACACTGAGGCAGTATTTATAGACCCTCTTAGTTTAATTCCTCATGCTCCCTTATACAGATATCTCGGTACTGTTTTGTTTGACAATGTGCAGACGCGGTAGGAGAGGGATCGTCTGTGGTGGGCGGCTGTCTCGGCAGTCTCTTACCAGGAGCCCGAGGGGGAGAGTTTCTCGGGGTATGACGCGAATGCCTCAGAGCCTGCACCTGAGACTTCGGGGTTTCAAAAGGCGAATGCAGGCATGTTAGAACCTGCCTTTGGAGCATCGAGGGCCCAAAAGATGGGTGCAGGCGTAGTGGATCCCTTTACGCCAACTGAGCACGTCTCTGTGGACGTTGTGGCAGCTGTCGAGAGGGCTATAAATATATTGGTTGAGCTGCAACCCCCTCTGCCTCCTTCTAGTACGTTCTCTTGTCTATTTACTCATGAAAGGGTACTCTAGCTTCAACTTTACATTCTTTGGGTGAAGCTGATCACTGGTTGTTCTGGGTCTACAAGGTTAGTCCCTCTCTTGGTAAGGATGAATATGGCGGCTGAGGAGGACATGGAAGAGGAAGTCGGTGGGCATGTCGCGAGGACGCCTAGTCTCTTTCTCATATCCGGGAGAAATGATCCATCTGCAGAGCCTACTGTTGACCCCACTCGGGTGATAGTCCCCTCTCATGTGGTTGTTTTGGGTTCTTCTAGCGCGGTGACAGTTCACCCAACTGTTAACACTGGGGATTCTGCAGCTGGGGCCTCTCTAGTTAGCGGGTTGATAAGCGGTTCTGGGGAAGCTGCTCCCGATGTTTCCAGTGTAGTGGTGGCTGGATCGACATCTGGGGCTGTTGCATCATAGCCTGGGGAAGGTGTACAGGCAGGTGCTGCAGCAGCAGGGTGCTCTGGTACTCCCGCCCTCGGTCGCCCCTTTAGCCCACTCTCGCTTGCTCAGCTGCCAGGTATCCGGGTATTTGAGAAGGCTATGAAGGACTGGAATATGAGTCATATAACTGGTCGCTCCTCTGCTATCGCTTCACCCTCAAGGCCATTGGGTGATGTTCTGTGCGGCCAGTTGCGCCCGTGGCTTCTTCCTTCTATCAGCCGCCTTGGACTCCGGCAACGTCGGAGGAGATTAATGAACATGTCCAGATCTCCATTCGGAGTTTCTACATATTTTTGAAGCAAGGCGTCTAGGGTGTATTGGAGCAAAATAGGTCCTTCAACTGGGCGAGATGCTTTGCCGAAGGCCAGACCAACCCTTTAAGGGGCATTTTCAGTTTGGAAGAGACGACGGCCCTTCTGGACCTAAAGCTTGCGGAGGTGGAGCGATGCCTAATGGAGCTACGACAGCATCAGCAAGCCGATCTAGGGGTACTGATAGCCCATGAATACGAGGAATTCTCGGCTGGACTAGGTGCAGAGAATGACCTTATAACTTCGTCTAGGAAAGACTTGTTGAATGACCTCCAGAAGTTGCGACAAGAGCTTGAACGGTTGGGCAATCTTAGGAAGGATTGTCTTACCAGGCAAGGGCACTTAACCGAGAAGATAAGGAAGCTCCAGGCCAAGATTGACATGCTGGAGAATAATCTCTGGGAGGCCCAACAGGAAGAGGAGGGTATCCAGGCCGAGGCGAGCTGGGCTATAAAAAATACCTCCGCCATTGAGGTAATGGTGCAGAAGCTAGATGACCGGTACGAGGCCTATGTCCGCTTCGAGGATCCCAAGGTCTTGGCGAAAGAGGTCGAGCGTCGGGTCACAGGATGCTGAGAAAGTTAGATTGCCCATTTCCATGGACGGATCTTGGAGTTGTGCTCCCATGATGAGTAGCAGTAGTTTAGGTTTCATTTTCTGAGACTGCTTTTTATTCTTGTAGTTTGTTCCTTTTACTTCTATAAAATAAAAGTTTCTTTATGTCGTGATTGTCTGACTGACTTGATTTGTACCCTGAAAGAGAAATAACCAATTCCTGTGCTTCATGTGCTATTGTGTGCCTGACGTGTTCACACCACTGTGTCAGTCCGGGCCTCTGAAAGGATCATGTCAAATATCTACAATGCAATTTCGGTTGTGTAGGGATGAATCATCGCATCTTCCTGGGGAGATCGTTATGATTCACCAGATGAGCCACCGATTATTTGCCTATAAATAGTGAAGGATCTGCAGGCTGCTTGCATCAATTCATATATTTGGGCGTGATGGCTTCTAGAAATGCTCTGCGGGAAATCAACATGTCTTTTTCCACGGCTCTGGTGGCCTCTGACTCCTACTCTAGCGAGGCCGAGCTGCTAACTGCCAGAGAAACATCTATCTTCCGAGTGCAGAAGACAGATATCTTCCCAGAACTCCTTGAGTCCCCTGCCAACTCGGAGGAGCAGACTTTTGTAGACACTTCTCATCCATTATTTGTGTCCTCGGAAGCTTGTTTCTTTTATTTTTTGGCAATGTACATCAATAATTTGGAGGACTTTGACTCCACTTCTGTTTGATGTTTGTATTCTCCCCTTCTCTTTTTTTTAATGAAAAAAGAAATTACTTTTATTGCTATTGTGACATTTGCGGTGCTAGTGCTAGAGGTAATATGAATGTAGCACTATACCGTAACTTTTTAAGGATATTCCGCTAGGAGATTTTGGTAGACCTGTTACCCTTTTGTGCACTTTGGAGTGCGAGTAATAGATTCAAAATAAACCCTATCAGAGGAAATATGTACGTGATAGGTTTTATGGATTTTAAGAAAATTTTGTTGGAGAATTTTAGTGACCTATTACCCATTTGCGCACTTTGGGGTGCTAGTAGTAGATTCAAAACAAACCCTATCAGAGGTAATATGGACGTGATAAGTTTTATGGATTTTAAGGATATCCCGCTAGAAGATTTTGGTAGACCTATTACCCTTTTGCGCATTTGTAGTGCGAGTAATAGATCTGAAACAAACCCTAACCGAGGTAATATGGACGTGATAGGTTTTGTGGACCCACTACTTTTTGTGCACGTTAATGCAAGTAATAGATTTGAGACAAGCCCTGCCAGAGGTAATATGGACGTGAAAATTTTTATGGACTTAATACCGCGGACATACTCTGGACTGGGTACTAGTGATAAGTCGGAAGATAATCGATATCAGAGATAATATGGATGTGATGGTCGATGGTCAAGGCCGGGAAGTTTGCCCAGAGATAATATGAATATGGCAGGCTCCGCCGGAGTAATATATTAGAGCGACAGTCCAGAGGTAAGGTAGACATGAACCGGCACCCAAGAAGATATGATGTAGTTTGGTAATAGAGGAGTACCAGTCTAATTTAGACGTAATACATTTTGAGAAACTTGTCGTTGATAGGCATCAGGAGCAAGTCGCCGTCGGGTTTTACTAGCCGGTATACACCGTTGAAAAATACGAATTCCACAACGAACGGGCCTGCCATTTAGGTTAGAATTTGTCGGCCGTCTTGTGAGTCATAACCATCAGTCTTCTTACTGTTAAGATGAGGTCACCCACTTGAAACATTCTCTATTTTACCCGTTTGTTGAAGGCTATAGATAGATGTGCTTGATACAACTCTATGCTTTGTTGAACAAAGAGTCGTTTCTCGTTGAGCGCTTCCAACTCCTGTAACCGTCGGCGGTAGTTGTCGTCCATGGTAAGTTGGTTGGAGATAGCTACTCGTAGTGAAGAGATTTGGACCTCAAGTGGGAGTACCACCTTACTTCCGTACACTAAAGAGAATGCCCTATTCCCAGTAGCTATCTGGGCTGTTATTCGGAAGGCTCAGAGACATTCACCCAGATTCTCGTTCTAGTCACGTTTGTTGGAAGACATAAATTTTTTGAGGAGCTTGATGATGGTTTTGTTGAATGCTTTTGCTAGACCGTTTGCTACGGGGTTGTATGCCGTAGAGGTTATATTTTGGATTCGGTTCTTGTCACAAAATTGATAGAAGGCGTGACTAGTGAACTGTGGAATATTGTTGTAGATGATCCTATACGGCAAGACGAAGTGATATATGACGTGATGCTTGACGAAGTTAATCATGTTTGTTGTTTTGATTTCAGCGAGCGGAATGACTTTTACCTATTTAGATAAGTAGTCTGTGATCGCCAGGATGAAACAAAATTCTTTTGATGAAGGCGGACTGATTGGCCCGATGATGTCCATTCTTCATGCCTCAAACGACCAAGATGCTATCGTTGGGTATAGGAACTCAAATGGCTGGTGGATGAAGTCCGCTTGGATTTGGCATGCTTGGCACTTTCTTGCGTAATCGACAGTATCTGCTACCATCGTTGGCCAATAGTAGCCCATTCTCCGAAGACGGTCATGTAGCTTTGGACCGGGTTGATGTGCCCCACAAATGCCATCGTGAGCTTCATAGAGGGCTTTTTTTGCCTCTATATTCGATAAGCATCGTAGCAGAAGGCCATCATAGGACCGACAGTACAATATTTTGGTCTCTGTGTCGTAATAGAAATAGATGGAGCGTCTTCTGATTGAAGTAACTTGTTTTGGATTTTCAGGAAGAATTTTATAGACTGCATAGTCGATGAATGGAAGCCTCCAATCTTGTGTATCGGTATCGACCTCCGTTGCATAGCTGAGGCATAAGCATAGGTTGCTTTTGGGATAAACAAGCTCTTGACCAATTACCATGATTAGCTGATGGGTGTTGTCTGGGACTGCCAAGGAAGCAGCGAGACCGACTAAAGCATCTGCCTCAATGTTTTACAACCGAGGGACATGCTTAATAAAGAACATCTTGAATGTTACGATGATGCTAAGTGCAGCTTGGTGGTAAGGGATCAAGTCTTTATTTCGGACTTTATATACTCCCCGGACTTGATTGACGATAAGCTGAGAATCGCCGTAGGCTTCCAAGTACTCTACTCTGACATATTTGGCGAGCTGGAGTCCGATGATTAGGGTGTTGTACTCTGCCATATTATTGGAGCATAGCTCCGTGAGAGAGTATGCATGATTGATGATGAGGACGTATAGGGAGATCAATACTATTCCGACCCCAGAGATGATGTTGCCTTTGGGCCCTGCTCATTTGCCAAATTATTTCGTAGGAAGTGATATTGGCGTCTGCTACTTCGTCTAGAATCTCTTCATAGAGCTTTGAGGTTTCTTACCCCGGAGGGCTGCCAGAAAGTCAGCCAATTCCTGACCCTTCACGGTCTTCTGTGGGACGAATACCATATCATATGGAGATAATATTATTGCCCAGGTAGCCAAGCGGGAGCTGAGTGCCTCAGGTTTGGTCATGAGGACCCTGAGGGGGTTGCCTTGCGAGATTACATGAATGGTCTATCCAGTCATGTAGTGTCAAGTTTTTTGGATGGCGAATACCAGCGTAAGGTATTCTTTCTCGAGGGCGGTATATCTATGCTCTTGGCCGACCATCATCCGGCTAAGGTAGTATAGCATGCTTGTAACCTGAATCACTATTCTAGGTTAACAAGGAACTGAGAAAGTGATCCACTGCGTGTACATAGAGCAGGAATGGATTTTCCATGACTGGGGCCACCAGCACCGGAGGGTTTGATAGGTATTCTTTGATATTGTCGAACGCTCGTTGGCACTCTTTATTCCAAACAAAGGAGACACCTTTCTTATGAGCTGTGTGAACGGCTGGCAATGTCCAGAGATGTTTGATATGAACCTTCTGATGTATGCCAACCTCTCTTGGAGGTCGCGGAGTTCCCGGAGGTTCCTTGGCTGGTGCATCTCCCGGATGACCTTGGCCTTGTTGAGGTCTATGTGAATACCTCGGGAAGTGATAACGAAACCCAGGAATTTGCCGCTGGAGAATCCTAGGAAGGACTCAATAGGGTTCATCTTGAGGCGGTGTACGCATATTAAGTCGAACACAGTCCTCAAATCTTATAGGTGATCATCCTTGGAGCGACTCTTAACAGAGATATCATCGACGTAGCATTCCACTGTCTTACACAGATATTTACAAAAAATGGTGCTTATAGCTCGTTGATATATAGCACATACATTCTTCAGGCCGAAAGACATGACCTTATAGGGGTCCGAAATGACGTATATTTCTTATCATCGAGAAATATCTTGATTTGGTTGTAGCCTGAGAAGCCATCCATAAAGGACATGCGCTCAAAGCCACAAGTATTGTCGATCATTACGTCGGTGATTAGAAGAGGGAATTCGTCTTTGGGATATGCCGCGTTTAGATCATAAAATTCGATACAGACTCGGATCTTCCCATTCTTCTTAACGACATGCACGATGTTGGCTACCTATTCGGGGTATTGTTCCTCGCGAATGAAGCCAGTAGCTATCAGCTTGTTGACTTCATCTTCGATGGAATCCATCACATCTGGCCGGAACCGTCGTTGTTGTTGTTTGACTGGTTTGGCGTCTAGCCGAATGTTGAGTTTGTGGACCACAATTTGGGGGTCCAGTACTGGTATGTATTCGTAACTCCAGGCAAAAGCATTAATGTATTCCCTGACGAGTTGTAATAGGGATTCACAATCTTTGTCGGGCAGACTTTTGCTGACGAAGATAGGATTTGGGTAGGTCTCGTCACCTAGATCGACTTGAACAACTTTTTCCTCGGTAGGAGGTTCTCGCTACTCAAATTGTATCTCTCATTGTGAATCCAGGTGTTGGGCCCAAGGTTCCATCTCAAAGAGCTCGGGTGGATCCTCATTGTCTTCTTCAAGGTCGATAGACACCATATTGGAGG